>JAQISU010000237.1:6505000-7105000 GCA_029339505.1 Unio delphinus | reverse complement strand
AAAAAGATTTTGACCCCTCCAGTATGTTCTTTACAAAACACTATATTAGCTTCGTTAAATATAATTTTTTTAATATTTATTCCACAAATTCTTGTATTTCTTTATTTAATGAATGTCAGATGTATGCATCTACAAAGGTCTCGAAAACGCTTAACACGTATTTGGACGCACAGTTTTTAAAAAAAATATCTGGGACGCAGAAAATCATTTATTTAGGAGTCCACCGTACACAACAAATTTTGTTGGATGGCAAATTCAATGGTTTGCTAGCCCAGCATCAACCACTTGTTGAGTGCAATCTGATTAAAATCAGCTGTTAGTGTCGTAGTACTAACAGCTGATTTTAATCAGATTGTTGAGTTGGAAAATGTGTTGATT
The DNA here is from genome assembly GCA_029339505.1 of Unio delphinus. NCBI lineage: Eukaryota > Metazoa > Mollusca > Bivalvia > Unionida > Unionidae > Unio > Unio delphinus. The sequence continues at coordinate 7,104,622 of JAQISU010000237.1, read as the reverse complement.
ATTTTAGCTGTTCTGATATTTACAATAAGAAAATTCAGTGGTTGAAAGACGTCCAGATGTACATGTTGTCATTGCAAGAGTAAATCTGAAGAACATGACTGACAAGCTTAGCGGCAAGTTCAAAGACTTGACTAGCCGTAGAGTGGTGAGAAAATGTGCCTATATTTACAATGACTGATTTCAGAGGCAGAATGACCCATTGATGTACTTGTGTATAAGAGTACATCAAACGAACAACTGTAGTTTAATTTATTGTATTCGTTTCCATGTGTAGCCAACTAAGTAGAGCACGTGACTTCAAAATCAAGACCTGTTGAGAGTTGGACAAAATGCTGTTTGCAAATTTTGATAAGAATTTTGGGGTTAAACGGCAAAATTGAAAAAGATTAATGAAATTCAGCAGAGTACTAGAAGTTACTCATTTCGCGTGGGACACTGATGGTTAACCACAGGCACTTTATTCTGGAGAAACTGTGTACACTCGCCATATAACATATATGGTGAATATACACATTAGTTTCCCCAGAATCAAGTGCCTGTGGGCTTAACTTGCTGTTTGGAAAAAAAAAACATTGGCCTGACATAAGTCACAATCATGGACATTCAAGGGCTACATGTCAGTACTGTAAATAAACTAGTCTGGAAATATAGCCATTTCAGATATGCCCATTTTACTTCTGGTAGTTTTAAAGTCCTAGCGAGACCTCTGAATTATCAACTTTTGTCAGTTTTTACTTCCCAAAATATTCAATGCTAAATTCCATTATTTACTTGGGGCTTTTAATCACAAATTATGCCATTAGAATATTAAAAAAAACGTCACCCTTTGATTAAATAGCTCCCCACAGCTCAAACATTCCCTGCTTGTACATTATTGAACTTATTTCTTTTTGATGTAGAGATACACAAGTGGAACTGTATTAAATAAATGTACATGTTAGGTAATTAACAAAATGATCAGGTTTGATAACTGAAGAACTTAAGGTAATTTTTTTAAACTTGACCTTGCTAATTTGCCTGAAGTTTGACATTGGAGTCCAAGCTTTATTTGAACAACTAAGACTGTCTCCAATACACACACTTTGAATGTTCTATTTTGCTGTGAAAGAATTTGTAATTGTTATGCTGTTTATAACTTGTACCCTTTTGTACCTTATTAAAACATTTTATACAGTACCCAAACTTTGTACTAATCAAGTTACTTTTGCCTATTGAAGTAGACTGCACTGTTGGTATTTTTCAGATCTTAATTATGGTAGCCATTAGGATAATGAGCATCAACACTTTGTTGTAAATTTATGAATGTTTCACCTTTATGTATGGGTTATGCTAAAACTTTAAGAATGGTCAGTTTGTGAGAAAGCTTTTAAAGAGTAATATTAAAAATCCAATTACAAACTTTTGATGTTATCCAGGTAATATTTTCAGTAAAAGATGTGAAAATGCATTAGAAGTTATTCAAATGTGCACTGGGTAATTTGTGCTTTTTTTTAAAAAGGTCAGCGTGGCATTTCCATTTTTCTGAATTCAAAAAGAACTCTGTAAACTGAAGATGTAATACATACATTTTTGAGCTGCTAATGGAAAATATATATATATATATATATATATATATATATATATATATATATATATATATATATATATATATATATATATATACAAGGTCTCCATTGTAAATATTTTTCTTTGTGCCATGAAATTTGTCAAATTTAAAGATTTCAAGCCACTTTTCATCACAGGAGCTACATTTAAGCCATGATGCAGGGATTTAAATATATGTGTAATATTATTTTGGCCCTTTTTTAATCTATATAAACATGACAATAAAACAGTTTTCGTATGTTTTTATCACATTTTGAAGCTGAATAATAATTATTAATAAATATAACAATACCATTATATGCATGAGAAGTTCAATGTATAGTATATGAAAAGCAAGAATGAATGTTTCTTTATAACTGGTAATACAAAATACTGCTGAGCTTTTATGAACAATATCACTGAGACTTTATTACTATTCCCCTATTTTTTCCCCCATTTTTAAAATGCCTTCCTGAAATCAGAATGATCAACAATTGGCCCATCAATATAAATTTCATTTTTCAGAAAAGATATACCTGTAGAAATTAGGTTTGCTTTAATGAATTCTGGCGACCGAACCTCTTCTGACAGTCTGCAGTAGAAATAGGTGCAGCCATTTACCTGGTTGCTGCCTCGGGTGCAGTTTGATTTAACTTTGTTTTTCAGAGCTAGGTTAGCCATGCTCTTTGTGCACAATACAGACTTGTTTTATTGAGTAAATGTCCAAGTTTTTATCAAGTGACTCTGACCCTTTATACTTAAGTGACTGGTATCCTTTCATTGGCATCATGTGTTACCCAGTTAAGTTCAGAAAACAAAAAAGTGGTATCTTTAGTAAATAATCCCTAAAACACTAAGCAGCCCCAAGTGTGTCTCACACTCGCAGTTTGCAACAAACATAACTTACATGTGCAAATTACAATGGATCATTTTGTCAACCTGTTCAACAGTAGAGTATATCCCCCTATCATTTTTTTCTGACTAATCACATTTGATTACTTCTCAAAACTGACTAGTTCGCTGCAATCATGTTTGGATAATGTCTTATCTATCATCTACTGACATGATGATCGACTCCATAATTTTAAATTACATCATTTCTTAAAATATCCGTCTAGTGCAGAGAACGATTTGCACTTGTGAACTTGCTTTTTCATAACGGTAAAATACTTTTTTATTAAAACAATAGGAAATTAAAAAAGAGTTAAAAACAATTAGTAAAGTACTTACATGGGAAACAAATCTGGAGTGTCTTCTCAATATTAATATATGTTATCATTGACTGAACATATTGACTGGATCTTGATAAAATAAATTAGCTGGAATTGGCATGTTGTTTGCCAATTTTTGAACCATGTGAGTTAATCACCATGATTTAATTTGTAGAAGGCAAAGTGTGTGTTAACTCATTTGACCCTGGGGACTTTTTTCATTTTCAGTTGAAATGAGGGTAGGAAATGCATTTTAGAGTTTAATTCTGAATGCATACAAATAGCCTACTTCCAAGACTTTTGGAGTTGTAGTCCCCTACCAGAAGCAAATTGGGCATACCTGAAATGGCTATATTTCAAGATGAGTAGAAACAGCATTTGCCATAGAGTTTTATTTTCTAACTTCTTTACAGCACCGACATGTAGTTTTGTGTGTCCATTACTAGAGTGAGAGTGAATTATGTCAGACCAAGGAAAGGTCTTGTTCCAAGCATCAATGCTTTGTAATGTGCTAGAAATGTTTTTCTTTGGCTATTTGACTTGCTCATGTGCAGAAGGGTAAAAGTTGGTGTTCTTTTGTTTTGTTTTGCCTTTTCCCATGCCTTATTTTATCCAACTGTTTGCAAAGGGTAACCTGTGTGCAGTTCAGACTGTTTTGCCTTAGATTGCAGACTTAAAAGCAAAAAATCCTAACCCAAAATCTGAATTTTGGTGTAAAAGACTCTGATCTATAAACTTAAGGTACATTTTCCCCTCTGCAGTTTGCAATGCAAGTAGAATTCAGATTATTTGGTATCATTGTAGAGCTACACCTGTCTGCTTTATTGTAATACCACCCACTTTGGTGTATCTTAAATGACCTTGATGGTACAGCCTCATCACGATTACAGGCGGTATTGGGGCTTAATGAGTTTATAACCTTTGTTTATTACTGATAGAAATGACTGTAATTATTCATGACTGATGATAAACTTATACATTCATATTGCTTAATATCATCTCTCATATAGATATGGGTATTGCTAAGGTAAAAAATTTCAGTACAACAGTATATTGGTTAGTCATTTTACCCCTAGTGATGCGTACTCATATATACATGCAGTTTCTGTTTTAATATTACTAACATGCCCATTTTACTGTGTAGTTGCCTTCTTGACAATATTTTTTGTGTGCTCACACTATCAAATTTAGAAAGTATCCTATCTCTAATGCATGTTTACCACCTACATACATGTACACACACACACATGTACACACACATACATGCAGACAGGATTCGTAGTTCTTGGAGGTAACTACAATATTAGGAGGTAAAATTGATACTGTATAACATACCCAACTGGAAGATATGTAGCATTGGATCAACTGGAGGGGAAAAAAAATCACATTTATAATATTTGATACTAATCAGGAATTGACATGGAGAAAAAAAATCACATTTTATTCTATCTGATGTGATATCATTATGATTTTTAATGTAGCTTTAATAATTTTTCAGTCATCGCTACGAAGTCTGCGGTGAGGCAGTTTATAGTGATGTCTTGGCACTGTGGCATCATGCTACACACATGTAGCATGATGCCCCACCCAGTCACATTATCCTGACACCAGGCCGACCAGTCCAGACACTAACCTTTAAATGCTGAGCGCCAAGCGAGGCAGCTGTTAGTACCATTTTTGTAAGTCTTTGGTATGACTTGGCTGGGGATCAAACCTATGACATTCCAATTCTGTAGCTATTTTACCCTGTAGATGTATGTTTGTGGATACTGGGTTGTACACTTTGTGTCCTATGTACCTTTGAGTAACAGCATATCTAATGAAGATTTGTTTTTTCCTTCTAGCTTCAGAATAGGAAATACGGCAGTTTGACACCATCAGAGTGTATTTGCAACAGGAAGCTTCAAAATATATTGTGCCGTTCATGTGGTAATGTATTCAGCGGTCGAGTAAGGAAGATGTGTCCGATTCATCCAAATGAAATCCATCTAATGGACTTTTTCTGCTGCCCTTGTTGCAAGACAGAAAGTCTTCAGGAGTTTGGAGTCTGTGAAAGGAAGAAGTCAACTGAGGACCTGAACAACTCGCATGAAAAGGAGAAATCTGCGCAGATCTGCAACAGGTGGGACTCACTTGAGGGTGAATTAATAAAGAGGCAGGGAAACGTTTGAACTGGAATTTTTCAAACATATCGAGCACTTCTGTTATTAAGTACTTTGTTTTTAAATATGTAATTTCAGAACACATTTCAAAGATAATCTGAGTTGTGCCGGAATGTTATGTACTGGAGCTGTAATGTAATATGAGTGAAATGTGTCAGTGCTTTTAATGTTTTGTTATGCCTGCATTACAAAAGGAATGTATTGAATATCATTTATTTTGCAGGTTACCAAGGCAACAGTGATAATAATATTAGTTGTTATTTTTATTCTTCAAAGTAAATATAACCTATACAACAGGCACAGTATTTAGGTTTTGTAAAAATACTTCATAACCATATGCTGTGTTTGAACATACTTCTATTTGAATAGTGCTTTGGGGATGGAAACTGTCTAGTATCCATCCATCATTGGTTTTGTGCTGTGGTCTGTCCATCCATTCATCCCAGGAGGAAGGCATTGGTTTGTTGTGTTGTGTTCTCCCCAACCATCCTCCCAGGAAGGAAAAATTATGCATATTTGTATCAATAAAATCATGCAACATAGAAGAAAAAAGTTTGTATGTATATTTGTATCAATACATAGATGCCTTTATTTTTAGATTTTCAGGTCATTAATGCAATTTTTTGTGTGAAAACATTGTAAGCATGATTAAATAAATATCACTCTGGGAAGTTTTAAAGTTTATAAATCTTTTTTTATTACTGGTTATTTGCAGAGGACATTAGATTTTGAGACCTACATTACGATTTTTTCTTTTTCTTTTGTTGCAAGCATGATTAAGCATGGCCTTTCATTAGATTTAAAGTTAGAGGGCGAGTTTGGGGCACCTTTTCCAATGTTGATAGCCCTGGTTAAGTAAAAAGCATTTGAGAAAAGGATGTGAAATTTGTTTGTCTTGTTTTTTATCAATATGATTTAAATCAAATCTCCAGTGCCCTACTTGAAGATCTGACAGTGACTGCTCTGGGGTCATGACCTAGGCTATTATCATGATTGCTAATCTGATCAGTCAATCAGTCTTATAATTGTGTGTTTAAAGGAATAGGGAACTTACAAGTTGATTTTATATTATCTGATTGCCTGTCGTTCAAAATTATATTTTATATAACTCCCTTGCACTGTTCTCGGGCCATTTAGTTACTACAAGGAATTATTTGGTTATCCGCGAAAGTGCCTTGAGAGATAATTAGATACGTATCACGTGGTCGGTAGTGACGTCACAGGATCTATTGCTAACAGTCAACAGAGCATACTCCAATGGTTGCTAGCATGATTCAGATAATTTCTTTCCCTTTTGCATTTTGCATCATGGAAAATTGCGAGAACGATTTCCCCTACTTCTCTGTAAGCGTGAACAATTTACTGTATCAGCTTGAGCCACGTTTGAAGACTAACAACGAAGAATGTAGTGATGAAACGGCGTTATGTTCTTCGAATGTCACTGTCAGAATGATGAGGATAGTTTGCAGAGTGAAGAAGGACGATTCAAGAAAACACAATGGTTTGTACCGATTTATACTTGTAGCAGGCATTTCATATACTGTAGATATAAAAATGAGCAGAACGCACGTTACATTTCACTAACTGAAACTGAAACTTTGTTAACTCCTGTGTGTATATATATGCAAGCTATGGTGGACCCAAATTTCGATAATCCTCCCTCGATTGCCTGAAACTTTTAAAGATTACCGATAGTGTGAGTTATCAAAGCAGATGCTCGTAAAGCTGTATTTTTGTCTTTATATCTTGCTAAATTAAACATTTTAAAAATATTAATTAGCAATGTTTTCATAATTTTTAAAGCAATGAAAGCCACATATATTTTGTAAATTTATAATTGCTGCATTGTTGCAGAACACTTAGTCTAGTGGAAATAGTGACGTGCTGTACACTGTAAACATATATACTTTTTTTGTTGTTCATTATTTTGAACTACATTTACTCCTTCACACAGTGAAATATGTTTTCTTTTTCAAATAAAGGACAAAAGCCCATGCAGAATACAGGACTATGAAAATGAATGTCAGTACACACCAACGATTAACTCCTTCTGCCATCTATAAACATAATCCCAGGTTCAATGTTATCACAAGTTACACTGAATATTAATCTATTAAATACAATTCGACTCGTAATATCAAATGGACTTGACAATGCTTACTCTAAACTTTGCAGGGCAATTTACATGCACTGAGGAATAATGTTGTTTTGTCAAACTTTATTTCAAATGCAAAATCAACATGCTATTTCTAATCCGCATCTTTCCTTTTGAATGCTTACAAAATGTTGAAAGTGATTTTTAAACATTCTTGAATGGTCAAAATTATTTTGTGCTCTTTCCTTACAGGTGTGATTGTAGATATTGCCTAGTGATGGGAATCAGTCAGAAATTCATAAACGATAATCGGTTCCCCTTAAGCAACTGATCATCGATTATAATCGGTTACTAAGATCAAATTTTATTTTTTGTTAAACAGTTACATCTTTGATCAAGAGTTCAATATGTTTATAAATGTACAGAGTAATCTCTTTCAATGACATGTATACTTTAACCTGACAATAATATTTCATTATTATTAATATTTCATTATTACTTATTATTATTATTATTATTCATTTTAATAATATTTTATTATTATTAATATTTCATTATTACTTTTCTTCTGCAACTTTGTTAAATGATTATTATTAATCACCAGAACGTGTTGCTGATCTTCTGGTTTTATATCTTGTCAAGCTTAAAGTTCATATTCATATCTTTAAAGTCACTGTCCTCTCCATCATCAGTATCAGAATGTGGTTCATATTCTGAATCGTGGTGTATATCAGGGTCAATGTCATCCTCACTGCTTGGTTCATTTTTATTATCTGAATCCTCTCTTGGTTTTAGGAGCTCAGACTGAATGCTATTGATCTTGCAGCTCAAACCGGAATTTTGTGAGTCCTTGTGGAATCAAATTTAACCTGAACTTCACACTTTGTTTTTTTTTTTTGTGGTTGGGCCTGAGGAATTGGTACAAACAATTGTATGCTGAGTTCAGCATCATCTACCTCTACCAGGGCACATGCACTGCAGGTGTATCAAGCACATAATTTACATTGTAACTTTGCATTGCTTGATGTAGAACCTGAAGGAAAAAAACACAATTATTATTGACAAAAAAAAGCATTTGCAGTATCTTTGAAACATTTGAGTAGTCACATGACAACAACTGATTAATTACAATGATGGCCGCACTAAAGGGGTAAAAGAAGTTGAGGGGGAGGCACAAAGAAGTGTTTATCCTATGTCATAGCCTAAGGCTCATATTTCTAGGGTGATACCAGTAGTGAAAAACATGAAATTATGCATTCCACTATATTTTAAATACATATTAGTGTTACTCTAACGTTAGCGTCATGAACAACTCTTTCCAAGATAAATATTTTCCAGGAATATATACAGTAGTATACGCAATTATTCAATTTCTGCAGCACTTGGGTGGGGTGGGGTGTGATAATGTTTAAGAATCTGAGATGAATAAAGCTCTATTTTATGTAGGTATTGATGTTTAAATACTTCAATTTCATTATGCTCACGAAATTGATAGAAATTAGAGTGCATATAACATATTTATTTACCTCTGCATTCCGCAGTTTGTGATAGGCTCCTCTTAATAGTTTCGGTTTGACAGTTGTGAACCACTCAGATCTGTCGGTAGATCTTACCCAGTCCTAGGGTTAGAATAATATCTGGTACTGCTGTTGGCCTCAGCCTCGACTGTCATTTAAATATCCCAATTCTGCACATCTTTCTGGATCAACTTTTATACTGATCATTTGAAAAATGAAGACTTCAAAGTCTACGAGTTACCAGCTTAAAGTTCTCACGGGGTCATGGCGACAGTAATAGATCCAAGCCGTTCGTTGGATTTTGTCTTTCGGAAATCGGAAAAATGTACTAGTCAAATTGTTGTTGCATCCAAACGCTGCACAGAGGGGCATTTTGGAAGATTCTTGGAAAATAAACTCTTAATATAAACACTAATAATCTGCCTACTCTCAAGCACAAGTGGATCAACATAATGCTGAGCCGATAGCTGCTAAGATCCTGTGACATCACGTTTTATTCAGCCTCGTTTCCACTCAATAAATATGCATATCGGAACGCTCACGCAATTCTTACCCTATAATGTACTGTAGATTTTTTTCGGTGTAACTGGGCTGCCCCAAACTACTATTTAATTTATCCTATGTATCAAAATGAGTAATATAACCACAACTTTAACTGTAAGTTCCCTATTCATTTAAGAAAACTGAGAAGTATGTAAAAAAAGCATCAGTGTCTCAAACATTTGATTTACTTTTCCGAATGTGACCCCTATATGTCTAGTGTCAGATCTTCAGAAGTGGAGATCTGATTTTAATCAGATTATGTTTTGATGAACTTGTACATGACCTCATTAGATTTTCAGGTCATTATGCCAGTGTTTTTGTTTTTGTTTATATGTATAGAACTTGTTTAGATTTTCTGGCCATTACAGCAGACCCTGCTTCCTTTAATAACTTACAAGGTTTAAAAACATCAAACACACAATTGTACTGTAATTAATTGAATACAAAATATCCTTATAATGGTGTATTTTGTTTTCACAAATTATCTTTAATTCCAAATTAAACTATAGTTAAAAACATTATTTCACATGGTTTCCATACACTTGAAATGTGCACAGCTAAACACGTTTTTCAATTGAGATCCATTTCAACAACAATGTTGAAACTTATATTGTTTGCATTTTTAAATCTTCTGTTTCTCGATAGATTGAATGATTGATTTAGCTAGTTACAGTAGAATTGAAATAAATAAATTCACAAAGGTTAATTATCACCAAACATGAATTTAATGGGTCAATGACAAATGAAAACAAAGGTGCAGATGAGAAGATATTTGTGGTTTCTGTCACTTGAAAAAAATCATTTCAGATTTCACAGCCTGATTCGCCAAGCTTATCTCTCCCTTAAATGAATTTTGACTTTCTCCATTATCAGTGCTGTCGGTAGATCTTACCCAGTCCTAGGGTTAGAATAATATCTGGTACTGCTGTTGGCCTCATTAATAATAATAATAATGAGGACTTTGTATAGTGCCTTTTTTAAGCGCTTTTTACAATATCTATATCAGTCATCCATGTCTTGTCATGAAATAGGGGAACCTTATCCTTACTTTTGTCATTTTCTCTGCCAGAGCTGTTCCATAGATAGGAACACCATGTTTATATTGCAGTGTGAACCAGGTGTATAAAGCAGTTCATGTCGGTTTTCTTTTGAACACGTCTTTAGAAGAAACAAAATCATGCAAGAAATCCCCAAATTTCTGCTCATTTTTGATCCAACCTCTGAGTGTTGACTCGTCAATTTTAATTACACTACAAGCTTTGAATTATGTTTCACCATTATGAATCCGATCTATGATGCAATTTTTTTCACTTGTCTAGTACGCCTTTTACTTAAATCCTAGTCTCCATTACCATATTATAAACGGTAAGGATGTATTACTTGAATGATAACTATAGATATTTGAAACCATGTTTGACTTGTCAAATAAAATGCATTGATTTATATATATATATATATATATATATATATATATATATATATATATATATATATATACACACATTACATGATGCCCCAGTGCTAGACACCACTATAAACTGCTTCACTGCAGATATTGTAGCAATATGACTGAAAAATTGTTAAAGCTATGTTAAAAATCCTAATAAAAAACCCAAACAAAATCAACTTGATTTTGTTAAGCTCAACCTTGTGGAATTAAGTAAAGGGATCATTTTGCATCCCTGTCATTCCATATATAGTTTAAGGTCAGTCTGTAAGTATTTGCATAACAATAGAAGTTACAAAATTGATCATTGCACTGATTTTTATGTTTAATCTTTAAATATTTGTTGGATATTTAAATATCGTTTCTAGTCATACACGTTTTTCATCAAGTTAACACCATTGAAATTTATAATCTGATGTCTAATGTATGTACTCACATAAAAGTCCAAGTACAAACAACATTAATAATAATAATAATGAGGACTTTGTATAGTGCCTTTTTTAAGCGCTTTTTACAATATCTATAATGATATGACTACACTACAGAAAAACAAATTAATAAAAACGTGAAATTGGAAAACAAAAAGATGCTGAAAACATATAAGATACAAAACATTATTAGGTCTTTACAACATTGACCCAGATTGCCATCTCATAATGAGGCAATAGATCAGGGTGGTTTTTTTCTTCTTCTTTTCTACTGATTACTGTGAACATAACAGCATATACCCATGTTGTCGCAGATTGGGGTAAATGTTATTTATGCTACTTACTACTCGTAACTAAATGTAATGACCCAGATCTGGCAACTCATTGTGCAGTGAGAAATCTAGGTGTTGGAATCTTCCTGTAAGCAAGTGTATTTGTATATGGCAATGAAAGATTTGGCTGAGTCCTAACTTTTGCATTTGATAGTTGGTCAATACCTTTTTGACATAATGTATATAATTATAATTCATAACTTGATGAAACTGTAAAATGAGAAAATATGAAATATGTTAGATATCATGTGATGTAAATATCATTTTGAGATGTATGTAATGATCACAAGATTAAAAGTGATACATATTTTAAAAAAAAGTTTTGTTATGAGTTGGCAGAAAGAGACAGCTTGGTGAGGTTTTACAAGTTGAGGTTGTTGTTGAGAATTTTTAATACATCAAATTCTTTCCTGTGACTTGGAACAAAACTTAAATGTAATTTTGTGTTTATTGCATACCCTGTTTTTTATGATTTCAAATATCTTTTGCCACTGATGTGAAAGGGAATTAGAATCGAATTAGAATTCATAAAAGTTTGATTCATTGTATTAAAGAATATCGGCATCAAACAGTTCTAGTTCACAAGTGGAAATAGGGATTGAATACCTGTATCAAACACTAGATTAGATGTGTAAAAATTAAATGCGTAAATCTCCAGTGATCAAGGATGACTCCAGTCACACATTGAATACTCTCTCACATACTCGTATGATTTATTAAAATGTTCAAGAAAAGAAATTGATTCTATTTTCAACACCTTGCTCCAATGTAGTATATTCACAGTGAACATGTTATTTTACTCCTGACCTGATACTTGATAATTTAAAAGACAATTACCTAAAAGTAATAATTGGATTATACTATGCATCATCAGCAGTAAATCAGAAAGGTAAAGATATTATGGATTATGGTAAAATTACTAAAGAGTTCAAACAATGTAAAATAATTGACAGATGGATTCTTTCAGCAGGGTCTGTTTAGCTTCATTGTTTAAAGTTTGGTGATCAGGATTATACCGTGTGTGATTTACAGAGGATCAATAACTAATGGATTATAGTTGGATTGGTCATCACTAAAAAAGTTTAAGTGGCTTATGACAGGTCAGTTTGGCTTTTATATTAAAATTTGTTAAGGTGTATAAACATGTGTTGTCTCCCAATGCAACAACATTAATATCTAAACAATTAAATTATCACATGAACTTCAATATTGGAAGGAAACATGAATTGCAATAGTTGCATTTAAGTTTAGAGCAATGTGTACACATCTACTGATTTTACCCAAGCCAGCCTGTTTATTTTATCCCATATATCTTGGTACACAAGATCTTGATCTGTTATCTAGAATGTTGATTAGAGATGTAATAATAATTGTCTTCATCTGTATTCTGGAATATTGATTAGAAATGTAATAACTGTCTTGATCTGTATTCTGGAATATTGATTAGAGATGTAATAAATCTTATCTGTATTTTGGAATATTGATTAGAGATGTAATAATAACTCTTTGATCTGTATTATAGAATATTGATTAGATATGTAATAATAACTGTCTTGATCTGTATTATGGAATATTGATTAGAGATGTAATAATAATTGTCTTGATCTGTATTATGGAATATTGATTAGAGATGTAATAATAAATGTCTTGATCTGTATTATGGAATATTGATTAGATATGTAATAATAATTGTCTTGATCTGTATTATGGAATATTGATTAGAGATGTAATAATAATTGTCTTGATCTGTATTATGGAATATTGATTAGAGATGTAATAATAATTGTCTTGATCTGTATTTTGGAATATTGATTAGAGATGTAATAATAAATGTCTTGATCTGTATTTTGGAATATTGATTAGAGATGTAATAATAACTCTTGATCTGTATTATGGAATATTGATTAGAGATGTAATAATAACTGTCTTGATCTGTATTATAGAATATTGATTAGATATGTAATAATAACTGTCATCTGTATTCTGGAATATTGATTAGAGATGTAGTACTAATTGTCTTGTTTCAAATTTACTGATATTTATGTTTATGTGCTCCCAGATGCTTGTCCTTATGTTCTGGGCTTAACTCATTTCTCTAATGCCTAGCCGAATATATCATTGTGAGTTATTACCTTCTTCGAATAAAGTTGTTATTATTATTATTATTGTTGTTATTGATAATTAAGGTAGCAACAGGTCATTAAGAGGGATTTCAAACAGATGTTCTTAAATTTGGATTTTCCAAGGTGTTTACATACCTTAAATGAAACAAATTTAACTACCAAATTTTTTAGTGTATTGGATGGTTCTTACTTAAAGTTTGAAAACTTTAAGTACCATGGTCTTCATCCTTTTGGATGTGGAGAGTTTATATATTTACCAGATCCATGAGCAAGGTTTCTTGAAAGCTCTTGAGCTCTTGTGCACAATTTCCCAACTTTTTCACATTAGTCACATGCAGAAATGTCAGAACAAGAGTTGAAGTTTGCCGTTATAAAAAAGTGGTATACAGCTAGTTGTTCTTTACTTGTGAGGTATTTTCTAGTTTAATTTAATACATTTTTTTGTGATAAATTTCAGTGGTTGGTTGATTCAAGTCCAAATGTGAATTCCAGTAGCTTTACCAATAATAAAATAGTGGTGAACATTGGCAAGAGTGTTGTCATAGTTCTGTAGATCAGAATAATTTTTAAAAATGTCACTAAAATATACTAAAGTGCAAGTTCAAGAAGTGTTCCTTTTAGTGCTTCTTTATCAATAATTGCCCATAAACTACTTGAGTTTCCTACTACTTATTAAGAAAATGATAAATAAAATTTGGGGTTGCAGAATTGATTGCTGGGGTATCTTGTTACACATATCTACCCATGAACTAGTTGAGTTTCCAACTTTGGAACATCACATTCTATTTGCGAGGTAATTGGATAGAGATTAATTACTGCCAAATCTGAATGTTCATTTACTGCCAGTTTCTTCTTCAGGAGTTTGTGGGGTAAACATACACTTTTGAGGAATCCATAAAAATAGCTGCGGCATCTTTATTTGGGGCTAGCACTAAGCATAAATCACCAAGTTTGTATGTGTAGTTTGACAGCTGAAAGTAGAAAAGTATGGGCATAAATATTGTCAAGAAATTGGTGGTCTGATTAAATACAGCTAGTCCAAAGAATGACACAGCTGGGAGAACATTAACAGGATGATAATTTTATTTATCAAATGAATAATTTTTCTTAAAGTATATACATGTACATATATGGACCACATGCCTTCCTTGAGTCTGGTTGGGAAAAACTTCTTATCAGGGCAGTAGTTTATAAGTTATACATGTAGAACCAGTCAGTGATCGAGTTCCAAGTTTTAATAGTTTGGGTGAATTAAGATCAATCCCATGTGCTTTTATAATGCTGATATTTGATATGGCTGTAGCTGTCAAGTTTTACTTGGAAATTCTTTTATGGTCATTGCATGTTAATGACATTAATGAAGAAGTTCTTGAAGATGTGTTACAAAAGTCAGATCAGAAATAATCTCATCATACTGTTGTAGGATAATTGAGTTTTGGGATAATACATCTTTGTTTACCAGGATGGTCTAATTGTTGGCCAGAAATTCATACTTTTTGTTACACCTAAGCAGCATAAGAAATTGCAATTAATTTATGTCAACTAGTTTTTCATCGTATTTTGTTTTTCTTGTGGTTCCAATCTTGGGACATTTTCAGTTTATGAGAATGCATGAATAAGCTGAGCTTTTCTGTAAAGATGAAGGAAACATTTGTCTTGTTTTCTTTGTTTAAAGAGGAGTGTGTTCCTCAGTTATATTAAAACTGTTCAAACATCCAGAACATGTCACTGGGATCATGATTGTCAAGTCAAGTCACAACCATGTTGGAATATTCCCCAGTAAAAGGTTCCTTCACTTCTGTAACTCCCTTCCAGAGCATTTTAAGTATGGTGCACTGTAATAACTATTTGAACAATGGACAAAAGCAAAAGGAATTCTATAAAAACATTTTAATGAAAACGCATCTGGTTGCATATTTCAAGAAAACTTCTTTTGCTTCAAAGATAAAATAATATTTTTCTAAAAACATGTATGACATATGCAAAAAGAGAATTGAAAGGTTCATGGCTTTCATTTGATCATTGAAAGAAATAAAATGTCTTTAGTTTTGAAATCAATTAAAATTGTATACTCTAGTAGCAGTGTTTTGCATGATTCTATAAAATCGGTCCAGTTAAAAATTACCTCTGTTGTTGTATACTTTAGTAACAAAGGTTTGCATGATTCTATTGTTTTTTTTTGTTTTTATGGTTAAAGCCCTTTTCCAGCACAAGATAGGCTATACATGACGGCCAGTATTAATGGTGGAGGAAAACACCGGAAAGAACCACTGACCCACGAGTAGCTACTGGCAATCTTTTTCACATGCCCATATTAGCTGAATCTGAGACTCGAACCCATGCAGACAGAGGTTAGATGGCAGTGATCTGTAATGGACAGCGTTTTAGACCACTCGGGGCCCCGTATGATTCTATAAAATTCATATAGTTAAAATTATCTCTGTAACTGCATATTTCAGTAACAATATTTCCTAAATATTCTATCAATCTATACAAGTAACACAATGTTAAAGTTGGCATGCAAGTATACTATCCAACATAAGAATATCTGGAAACTTCCAGGATTTCATCTTGATTCAAATCCATGTTACCGTGTATTAGTTTTCACACTTTGAGCCTAATATTAGTGCTAAAAAGATTGAGATACAGGGCTGGATCTTTGAAGAACATCAATAGATAAACAACAATTTGATACACATTTTATATAATAAGTTGAATTAAATGCCAGCACTAAATTCAACAGGTATATTTCATTATTCACAGTTTAAATTTTGATGAACACAATTTTGAAATTATATTTTTCATACCACCGGAAGATCTAGCATTAAATAAGACCTCATTTGGAACATACATAATAACATATATTATCACTCAATGAAGTTACAAGCTGATACATATGTATTACTCAATGATATGACTTTGTGAAGTTACCTGCCAATATATAACAAAATGTAGTATTCCTTGATGGCATGACTTTGTGAAGTTACCTGCCAATATATAACAATATGTAGTATTACTTAATAGCTTGACTGAAGTTACCTGCTGATACATTAGAAGAGGTATTGTTACTCACTGACACGACATTGTCAAGTTATCTGCTGACACCTAGCAAGATTTAGTATTAGTTAATGACCTAATCTTGTGAAGTTACCCACTGACAAATAAGATAAAGCATGACTCAGTGACCTGACCTTTTGAAGTTAACAGCTGACCCGCAGGATGTAGCATTACTCAACGACCTGACCTTTTTTAGTTAGCAGTTGACACGCAAGATCAAGCATTACTCAGTGACCTGACCTTTTGAAGTTACCTGACCTTTTGAAGTTACCAGCTGACACATAAGATGTAGCATTACTCAGTGACATTGATGAATGAAGTTACTTGATGTTACACAAGATGTAGATATAGTATATTATTCAATGACCTGTCCTTTGGAAGTTAAGAAGTTTCATTACTTGCTGAAACAACACTATGTAGTATTTATTATTCACTGACCTGATCTTAAGAAGTTGCCTGCTGAAGCATAACAATATCTTTTATTACTTTGTGACCTAACCTTATGAGTTACCTGTTGAAACATTAAAAAAAATGTTTCACTTAAAGACATTGCCTTCTTAAGTTGTATACTGACACATAACAAAATGCAGCATTGCTTAATTAATGATATTAACTTATGAAGTTACATGCTAACATATAACAAAAGATAGGGTTACTTAAAGACATTGCCTAATGAAGTTACATGCTAACATATAACAAAAGATTGGGTTACTAAAAGACATTGCCTTATGAAGTTACATGCTAACATATAATAAAAGGTAGGGTTACTTAAAGACATTGCCTAATGAAGTTACATGCTAACATATAACAAAAGATAGGGTTACTAAAAGACATTGCCTTATGAAGTTACATGCTAACATATAACAAAAGGTAGGGTTACTTAAAGACATTGCCTAATGAAGTTACATGCTAACATATAACAAAAGGTAGGGTTACTTAAAGACATTGCCTAATGAAGTTACATGCTAACATATAACAAAAGGTAGGGTTACTTAAAGACATTGCCTAATGAAGTTACATGCTAACAAATAAGAAAATATAGTGTTACTTAAAGATATTGCCTTATGAAGTGACATATAATAAAATAAATGGTTACTTAAAGACATTGCCTTATGAAGTTACTTGCTGACATATAACAAAAGGTAGGGTTACTTCAAGACATTGCCTTATTAAGTTACTTGCTGACATATAACAAAAGATAGGGTTATTTAAAGACATTGCCTAATAAAGTTCCCTGCTGGCATTTAACAAAAAAAGATTGACCAGCAGTTGTGACCATGAAACATTTAAAAAATGACATTATGTTAATGACTGCTACAGCAAACAGAACCATCCAACCACATACATAGAAATTATTATTTTGCCTACAAAAAATGTTAATTATGTTAACCTCTGACCTTTTCACCTATGATTAACCTCAGAGTTTTTTCTAATTTGAAAAACCTGTTTCAAATTAGTGCAATGGAATGAACTGGTGATGTTGTTACTGAACTATGTACATTAAAAAGCTCTGATAAAATTTTGATTTAAAACACAATTTACCGTAAATTTCTAACAGAAAACCCTTTGTATTTAAGAAAAACAAGAATATTATTACAACTGGATACATGTCAGGATACATGTCAATGTACAGACAAAAGTGCTAGCATTAAAAGAACGAATAACAAAATATTCTAACTAATAGTTTTGTGTAAAGATGAAAAACTTGAGCATTAATTCTTTATAAATTACCCCCACCCCTACTAAACCACACTCCTACCCTGTGATAACAATTAATCTCAAGTTTTAAAAAAATGTACAGCTTTTCTGAAAATTGATCATCTACAATGATTTATCAACATGCACATATTCTGATGATGATTGAAATAGATTTTAAGTTTCACAGCAATCCGCTAAAAACTACATTAGTTTCAATCACAAAACTCAGATAATCTACATTAAGCTGTAAGTCAAACTCTTAAAAAACTCATGTAAGCAAAAAAGATCTGAAAAAACAAAATAACTAAGGCAAAATATGGGGACCCGTGGCACTACTAGGATTTTGTCATTCATAGTGTATTAAGCAACAAAACAAAAAGGTCCATAACTCTTAAAAATATTTTGGGAGAAAAGTGATCATAATATTGACTGATTTCAAGGTAATCCATCAAACACCACAGGACAATTTGCACTAACAGAAGGATGGATAGATAGGCAGATGGATACAAACTTAGGTTATTACTATATACTCCATACAATGTCTACATAAGTAGTGATATAAAAATGAATTAAATTTAACAGCTTATCATGTCATTGTATAACAAGGCTACACATTCATTTTGCTGTTGGCCTATTTGTACTAGTAATTTCAATTTGAAATAAATGTTCTGTACTATGAAGTGAAAACAAAGACCTTGGCAAAGTATGTCATTTCATTTCAGGATGACTTTGTAGTAAGCAGCACATTTATATAATCCTGTATATGGAATACAGCATAATGGTGTCAATGACAAAAAAGGCTATGAATTGTCAGATTGGCATAGTTTGTATTAGTACAGCATAATGGTGTCAATGACAAATAAGGCTATGAATTGTCAGATTGGCATAGCTTTGTATTAGTACAGTATAATGGTGTCAATGACAAATAAAGCTATGAATTGTCAGATTGGCATAGCTTTGTATTAGTACAGCATAATGGTGCCTATGAAAAATAAGGCAATGGATGGTCATAATGGTTGCAGCATAATAATGACAAATGTGGCTATGGATTGTCACATTGGTATATCTTAAATGCTGTATGAGAAATACAGCATAATGGTGCCAATGACAAATATGGCTATATATGGTTAGACTGCCATGGCTTTGCATGAGTACAACATAATGGTGCCAATGACAGAAAAAGGCTATGGATGGTCATATATTGTATAACTTATGTTGTATATAATGACAAATTAGGCCATGGTCAGATTGGCATAGCATTGTATGACAAATATGGCATAATGGTGCCAATGGATGGTCACAATGATATAGCTATATTGCCAAAAAGCACATCTTACAAAAGATTTATCTTTAAGTATATTCATAAAAAGTCCAAAAAAGGATTTCACATCTCACAGTTTTAATTAGAGATCTTGGGAACATGCATGCACTGCCTGTCATATATACTGGCTTATAAGTTGGGTCTACCTGCAAACAATGAAGAACCTAATTTGCCATCTCATAATGGCACAGTGGATCAGTGTCCATATTTGTTAATCTGAGTAGTTCAAACAAGCTGTATAGATATGTACCAGCTAGGGCATTATGCAATGGCAGATCTGATTGCTGTTTACAGTTGGATTCAACTTGTTAGTATACATGTTATGTTCACTGATTTATTATTTATTATTAATTAATTATTTATTACCTCATAAGTCCAAAAATACTTGTTTGTTTGTTTGATTAGAATTTTTAACGTAGCTTTAAAAAAAATTCAGTCATATTGCTATAATGTCTGCAGTGAGGCAATTTATAGTGATGTCTAGCACTGGGGCATCATGCCTCAGAGATGTAGCATGATGTACCACCACTAACATTATCATGACACCAGGCCAACCAGTCCTAACACTAACCTTTTAATGCTGAGTGCCAAGCGAGGCAGCTGTTAGTACCATTTTTGTACGTCTTTGGTATCATACGGCCGGGAATCTAACCCACATCCTCCCGCTTATGCAGCAGATGCTCTAACCACTAGGCCATTGTAGCGGTTAAAAATAATATACTTGTAATGAGCAGCAAATAATATTTGGTTGAGAGTATTTATGCAGTCACTAATACATTCAAATAGAGTTCACTGAAATTGCATAATCTATGAATACTTACGAGTATAACTTTTACTTGGACTTTAATCCAATTCAAGGATCAATTTTACTTAACTAAAGCTTCTAGATAATTTGATTACCAAATTTTGAATATTGCAAATGTTGATTAAACGTAACATATACTTTTTTAATCAAGGATGATTAATAAGTCTGCTGTATATTTTTTTAAAAATAGTTCTAAAGCATGAATAAAAAGTGTATATACAAATACATCGTATACAAGTCTTTGTTGACCATAATACAATTTGGGTCAATAAGAAATATGCTGTATTTGAGTTGGGATGACTAGACAAATTCTTCGACAGTAAGATATAAAATTGCCCCACCCCCAGTTTTGCATAGATCATTAATAAATATCTACATACATAAATACTTACAATGAAACAGAACATTAATAAGCTTGTATATTTATCTACCATAATAACTATTCCAAGAAATACTGTAAACATGTGACCAAAACTAATGTACATTAAATCTGAATATATCACATAAACTGTTTTCTTAATCTTATAACTGTGTGTGTAAAGCTAATTAAGTTTTATGGACATTTTACAATTATCACATTTGTATATCTTCCATAAACTGGAATAAATAAATATATATTAATATATATAATGTTTTCGGATATATATATATATATATATATATATATATATATATATATATATATATATATATATATATATATACACCCAAAAACATTTAACCTATTTACCATTTTCAAAATACCAACAAGTCATTATGCATTATCTTTAAATTTTAAAAAATTACAAAAGATGGAGGAGAATATAGTATTTGGCTTAATATCCTGATAGACAATGTGAAATAAAATGTTTCCATTCCAACAATACCTTGACAAGCAGAACATAATTCCAGTGTAAAAAATGCAACATATATATGGCCACAAGATCTGCCCTAAATACAAGTGAAACTTACGTGCATCTGGACAAAGTTTTGTAAATTTTAATTACTTTAAGCATGAAAAACAGACTACAATGACAGACAATTTCAATGGGCTAAAATCACAGCATGAAAACATGGATTCCTTAAATGAATTTCAATGGGCTAAAATCACAGCATGGAAATCAAAATAATTTAATCAATTTTGCTTTGCTAAAATCACAGCATGAAAACATGGATTCCTTAAATGAATTTCAATGGGCTAAAATCACAGCATGGAAATCAAAATAATTTAATCGATTTCAATGGGCTGTAAAATCACAGCATGAAAATCAGAATAATTTAATCAATTTCAATGGGCTGTAAAATCATGGCATGAAAATAATTCCTTTGAGTCAATTTCATTCAGTTAAAATCACAGTATGAAAAAAAATGGATTCCTTTAATCAATTTCATCAGGCTGTAAAAAAATTGGCATGAAAAACAGATTCCATAAGTCAGTTTCATTAGCTGTAAAATCACATGAAAAAAACATTATTTTAATAAATTTAAACATGCTGTAAAATGACAATGTGAAATACATATCTTTAATCGGTTCCAATAGGCTATGAATTAATATATTGTGAGCAAGGATACAAAATTCTCTTCATTGTACCACACATTTTATTTTGAAAGAGCACCCAAAAATGTATTTAATATTTCTGGATACAATGATTTATTATGTGGTTTCTTTGAATTCATAGTTTGTAGCAACCGAAAATTACACGAAACTATAACTGGTTCTTTAATGAAGGCATCATTACTAAAGACCACAAAAAGAATTCGACCTCATTTAATATTTTTCAAACTGTTTAGGCAGTTGTAGTTACATAGGATTAACTGAAGGTCTGTGATATTTTTGACTATTTATGCATTACAGTCATATTCATAACAGGGTTGTTTATAACAATCTATACTTGGCCAGCTGACTCTTCTTTACAAAGGAATAAATCAAGGTCAGTATGTTTAAATATATTTTCCCAATGTTCTTATTCATTGCAATGTTGAAATGCTTAGTTTACCTAAAACGTTTTGGTGCTGGTGGTCACTCACAGCAAGCAGTGCATTTATATAATAAAACAGATCCATGCATTATGATTGTACCTGTAAATGACAGGTAGTTACTAATAGCAGAGGTCACTCAAGACAGGTTTTACTATAATTCGCATCAAAATGTGAACAAAGAAGCATACTTTCTATAACTTTTTCTGCCCGATTCCACTTGACTCCAAAAACATAATTTCTTTCTAATATACTCAAATTAACTTTGGAAACACTCATTTGTTTTAGGTGTCCTGTGTGGCCAAGTGGTTGAAAACGCTCACCATTACGGATCATTTCCATCTCAACTCTGTCTGCATGGATTCAAGTCTCGGGTTCAGACAATGTGGGTATGTGAGAAAGCTTGACAATAGTTTTTTGTGGGTCAGTAGTTGTTTCTGGGGTTCTTCCTCCACCATTTATACTGGCCACTATGTATACCCTATCTTGTGCTGAAAAATGGTGTTAAACCCTACAACAATAACATTCATATTTACAAGACATGTCCAAATGGTCCTAGTTTTTACTGACAATAAAATTCATACACATTGGGAGTTCTAATAAATCCTTTGCATTTAGGCTTGAAAAAATATACAACTGAAATTAATACACAAGGTCAAGGATATTAACCTCAGTATATGAGATGAACAATTTAGCAAGCATGTAAACTGCCTGGACAAAGTTAGTGAGTAAACCATTTGATTTTATGGGGAAAAAGGGATCTCCATAAAACAATTGAGTCATTCTGAAAAGAACAAAAGAAAGCCTAAATTCAATGGAACATTTGCCTATAATTAGGATTTTTGCATGACCGCAGAGCAAAAACAGGATGTTTTTTTTAATGAATTATTGTAATAGCAGATCACTCCACCTGTTTCAATTAACAACTGACAACAGAACAAAATATACATGTACAAATAACTAAAGCATTACAAAGGCATATATATATATATATATATATATATATATATATATATATATATATATATATATATATATATATATATATATATATATATATATATATCTATATATTGGAGTTGTTTGAAACCTGTCTGCATGTCCGACTCAGAAATAGAAAACAATTATGGTGAAGGGTATGTGACAATGAACTTGTTTCAACAGGTGTGAATGATGTTTGGTTTAGTTGGCATGATTGATGCTCTTTTGTTGACAGGAAAAAAGTTAAGTACATTAACTGATTTAGACTGCCAAATTCTTTGGTGCTTGGATCTGTATGCCAGATGAGGGAGAAAACATTGGTTCCTGTTTACTCTGGATTTAGTAGTGACTGTACACATGATGTGGTGAAGACAAAGACAAATACCAAGAAGATTTAAAGACTTATTATTGAACCATACTTTATTATGAATGGTCCAATAATAACCAAATTAACACTCATCAGCTTTTTTTATTGAACCATACTTTATTATGAATGGTCCAATAATAACCAAATTAACACTCATCAGCTTTTTTTATTGAACCATACTTTATTATGAATGGTCCAATAATAACCAAATTAACACTCATCAGCTTTTTTATTGAACCATACTTTATTATGAATGGTCCAATAATAACCAAATTAACACTCATCTGCTTTTTTATTGAAACATACTTTATTATGAATGGTCCAATAATAACCAAATTAACACTCATCTGCTTTTTTATTGAAACATACTTTATTATGAATGGTCCAATAATAACCAAATTAACACTCATCAGCTTTTTTATTGAACCATACTTTATTTTGAATGGTCCAATAATAACCAAATTAACACTCATCAGCTTTTTTTTTGAACCATACTTTATTATGAATGGTCCAATAATAACCAAATTAACACTCATCAGCTTTTTAAAGAATTAACAGCATTCCCCCCAAAAAGCAAAAAGCACTGATATTTTGTTTCTATAACAATGCAACATAACTTATCAATTTATTAAATCAAACTTTTGTTTATTTTGGCACTGAAGCATTTGTAGTGCTTGAAGCTATTCATGAATTATCATAGAATTTCAGGAACCATGCCATAATCTTGATATATCAGAAATTGTAACAAGGAAGTGCTTTATTTAAAGTGGATTTCATTTCCACTATAAGTCTATCTTCTCTATGGCTAATATGGACTGTATTATAACAAGGAACTGCTTTATTTAATGTGGACATCATTTCCATTATAAGGTTGTTTACTCAATGGCTAATATGGACCGTGTTATAACAAGAAACTGCTGTATTTAAAGTGGACTGCATTTCCATTATAAGGCTGTTTACTCAATGGCTAATATGGACCATGTTATAACAAGGAACTGCTGTATTTAAAGTGGACTTCATTTCCATTATAAGGTTGTTTACTCAATGGCTAATATGGACCGTGTTATAACAAGGAACTGCTGTATTTAAAGTGGACTTCATTTCCATTATAAGGCTGTTTACTTAATGGCTAATATGAACCGTGTTATAACAAGGAACTGCTGTATTTAAAGTGGACTTCATTTCCATTATAAGGCTGTTTACTCAATGGCTAATATGGACCGTGTTATAACAAGGAACTGCTGTATTTAAAGTGGACTGCATTTCCATTATAAGGTTGTTTACTCAATGGCTAATATGGACCGTGTTATAACAAGGAACTGCTGTATTTAAAGTGGAC
Source organism: Unio delphinus (assembly GCA_029339505.1). Taxonomy (NCBI): domain Eukaryota; kingdom Metazoa; phylum Mollusca; class Bivalvia; order Unionida; family Unionidae; genus Unio; species Unio delphinus. The sequence continues at coordinate 7,079,656 of JAQISU010000237.1, read as the reverse complement.
TTCATTTCCATTATAAGGTTGTTTACTCAATGGCTAATATGGACCATGTTATAACAATGAACTGCTGTATTTAAAGTGGACTTCATTTCCATTATAAGGCTGTTTACTCAATGGTTAATATGGACTGTGTTATAACAAGGAACTACTGTATTTAAAGTGGACTTCATTTCCATTATAAGGTTGTTTACTCAATGGCTAATATGGACTTTGTTATAACAAGGAACTGCTGTATTAAAGTGGACTTACTTTGAATAGAACAATACCTTACAAACAACTTTTTAAAATTTTCATGCTGTTACTAACAACGTTTTAAAATTTTCATTCTGGGAAAAATATTACCTATTCATAACAAACACATCACTATATATTCTATGTATAAATATATGTAACAGTAAATATAATGAAAAAATACAACAATATTGTAACAAGTAATATGTATCTTTTAGGATCTGCAATTAACATTTTATCACAGGAACTGCTTAGCACTTGAAACAGGTATTTTTCTCATCAGTGTTTATATTCTATGTACATTTAAAACAAAAGTTTTCAATATTTTTAAAAATAACACTGGACTATGTTTGATCAAATTTAAGATTTTGCATATTTTGTATCATGACTCAAAAATTAACTCCCTTTGAGATTTTGCATATTCTGTATCATGACTCTACAATTAACTCCCCTTGAGATTCTGCTATGATTACTTCCACATGTGTTCCGGATCAGAACTTACAAATGAGTATCCAGACAATATGACTTCATTAACCGAGTTTAGCATAGGAGGCATAATGTTATTAATTAATGACTATCAATAACTGATACTAAGATGAATGTGAACAACTACATTTTGCCATTTCACCTTGGGGTATGAAGCATTATAATTGTATATATAGATTGTCAGATGCAACTTCAAGTGTCTAATGCACTTCCTAGAGAATATGCTAATTTAAATCCATTTTGGCACACATTGTTTCTTATTGTATTGATGAGCAATTTCTTAAGAGAGATGAAAGACTTCTAAATGCCTTATGCTCACTGGGAATAATTTTAAATAATTATTATAAAACTTAATGTTTACATATGCTATGTGTAAGATTCATCTAATTCTCTGTTTGATCCATTACGCCTACGTGGTTTTCCTTGACTGTAACTAATAGGAGGAATTGCAACTCGATTGTTTACAGCAACATGACTGGAGACAGGTTGGGAACTAGTGGGTGTGACACTGATAGTGCTGGCCCTAGGATCTTCTGGGGTGGATGATTCAGAGCTAAGGGAGTTATCTCTGGATAGCTCCTGATTTTCTGCCTGCCTTTTCTCCAGTTTCTCTTTCATCTGAGCTTGCATTATGACATTTGGAAATACAGCTCTCTGAATAGTTCTTATCACCAGTCTAGAAAAAGATACAAAGAAAATATGAAAACCCTAAACAAACTGTTACAGAAACTTTTCTGGTCTTTGCATGAAATCAAGTTCCTACATTAATTTTCCATTAAGGATTTTCATATAGTGAAAATTAAAAAAAGAAATCAATTTGTTGTTTTCATGTGCATAATTTTCCAGATATATTATGGTTCATGGGGCAATGCGATGGGATATTTGAAAATCTCAATTTCACAGGTATTGGAAAGTGCAGATTTCTCTGATTGCTTTCATTTCCATCTTATTCATTTAAACAAAAAGAAAATAAAATGTCAAGAAAATAAGAAATACACTTCCTTCTCATGAAAAGACCATCATTTATACAAGAGAATTGGATTAGACCCTCTCTCTCTATCCCTGCACCATTTGGGACAAACCCTGGTTCATAACTTAAAAATTGTTCACTGCCTGACCCTAAATATATAAATACACCCCCAACCTTACAAGGCACTACAAAGGGAGCTAATTTGTGCAGTTAGTATGGATTTTGTGGGGGTTTGTTGACCCGCATGGGGTCATTTCTTGGAAACCTGGCATCTCCACCCAGAGCAACAATGATGGTTCAATAGCTAAGACACTGGAAATGTTACCAGAAGTATATGAATGTAACTGATGATTAATCTTAATCAAATATCTCCAGATTTGTTTGAAAGGCTATATAATAAGTCATAAAAGAATGTGATTATATGTAATAATAGAAAAGCAACAAATATTTTGAGTGCTTTAATGTGGCAATACTATTCTAAGGTGCATATTTCAGACACTTTAATATGTCAATACAATTTTCAGATGAATCATTCAGACACTTTGATAACATTTTCATTTTATTTGTATAAAAAGAATCTCACACCTGATCTGAAGTTTAAAAGATAAAGTTAAAATATCAATACCTCTTTCAAGTATGCATTAAGTTTATGAATCAACCCTAACACTTGTAAGTATACCTCTGCCAACTCTTTGAAGTACACCTCAATTCATTAATCAATCCCCAAGTGTATTCATATCTGTACTTACTATCAACTCCCAACTCATGTAAGTATACCTCAATTCAATTCAAATTAAAAGACTTTTTAAATCAGCAGAAATGTAAGAAAATAGTAGGTTTTAGATTGCAAAATATACTTTAATAAATCATATTTTTAAGGTATGTAAAAGATATTTTCTTTAGTATGTTAATATACCTCTCCCTTGATAACTCATGCACAACAGAGTACACAAACATAGACCACACTATAAGCATGGGCGCAAGTTACCAAGGGTCATCCAAACATTGAAAATGTCTGCTTAGACAAAGAAAAAACCTGGCTGTTTTTTTTATGAAAATGGACTGTTCAATGACTGAATCATTGTTTTACAATCACGTCGTTAAAAATTGTTAATAATGAACTTTTTCTAAAGAAGACGTTTGTTATTTTGTATAAATAACATTTATTTTCAAAATGTCAAACATGTGTAAAATCATTTTAACTGATTTCAATGGCTATCACATGCACACAAAAACATTGGTTTATTACATCTGTGCTTTTGTTTTGTTGATTAGTCTGGTTCCTGGAGTGTTTTTTAATAGTATACTCCCAAGTTAGGAGTCAATGGAGCAGGGAACTAGACTAACTGTCTTGATACACCACCAAACAAGAGTCCTTTTCTTAAAAAAACTAGAGACATTTATTTTTGTGAGAAAATCATCTATGTTGAAACTCAATTTTTATATTGTTCACTTAGAACAATACTAATGTTGTGATTTCATTGGGAGTAATAGCAAAACGTCTTATCATCCTTGAGGATATCTCTAAGCGCCAGTTCAGGAACTCTCTAAAACTCACTTGCCCACAATAGTCTGTATCTGTGAAGCCAAGCTCTTTATTTTATGAAGTATTCGTTTTGCTTGGTTGCTATCTTTGATCAGTTATGACTGAGTCAGTTAATTTAAGGTAGTGTATGTTACATACGTACTAACATTTATAACTGTGTCCAATTGGTCAACTAAAGTGACATACGACCATGGCTGCAAGAAATTAAGTATGTAGGATTTTATATTTTCTTTTATTCCACCTCCTTTATTTGATTCAAAAGACATAATTATTGTGATGATACAAAGGAGGCCAACTATTAATTCAGTACAATAATACAAATACTTTCACAAATCAGTTATCAAAACACAGTCAATACTTAACTAGATTCTCAGAGAAACACTTGCGGACATGGCTGTTACGGTAGATTGCCACATTTTACATTTAATACACATTGTTTTTATGATGATTTCACTTATGAGGAATGAATAGATAGAATTAAAAACATAAATTTCACTTAATACAAATTATTTACTGCCTACAACAAGACATCACTGATCAAAATTTACTTGAATTTCTTTAATAACGATGTAGTAAGAATGTCCTTTAGGAAAGAAATGCAACCAATAACTTCTTATTAAAAGTTGATATTTCAAAATGTTGATTCAAATTTCCAGGTCCTATCTACCGATTTCGACTATAAAATGAGCGGTATATCACTGCTTCAGTTACCAGTTTTAATCTATACTTTCTTCAAGTTCAAGAACTAGGGATGCATTTTTGAGGGTATTTTCTGATTAAAAAATTGGATCCCTGCCTGACTCAGCATTATACGTGCACTCGTGAGTTATCAAGGGAGTCGTGTACCAGATATATTAGGTTCAAAAATATGATATTTTAACAACCAGTGAAGTCACATTCTAAAATTTATCATTTTCAGTACCACAATATGAAATATATCTGGTTTTATGCAGGAATTGAAGTTGCTTTATAACTTCCAAACTTGCTCCGTGATTGAAGCTTAGAAGAATAAACTCACTCTTCAGCAAATACCCCACCCACCCATTTAAAAAAATTCACCGCACTTTCATGGGCTGATCTTATAAATATCATCGACTTCAGACATTGCTTGGACTGGGAATCTGTCACATAAAATTACATTTGTGACATTTTGTAAACTATTTGTTCAAAGCAAGTTTGATTCATTAATGCATCACAGTGGATCGATCATTATTGTCAAGGAAGTAATGGGAAATAACTGCATAGAGCCGCAAATGATTCTGAGTCAATTTTCTCCCAGTATTTCTGGCAAAAAATAATTTCCCTGCCAATTTTTTGCCCTTAATCCCAAAATGCTTGTTTTCTAGCTGCAAGTGTATCACCTATAGGAACATTTATTAAACTGTCATACTGTGAGTGGTCAAAATCAATATTAGAATATAGCATCTGAAATAATATTGGAATGGAAAAATATGACAAATATTTTATTATTATTTTTAAGTAAATAATAAATCAGTTTCAGTATGCAAACATAAAATCTTACAACATTACTGTCATAAAATCTTAATACTTTTAAACTTTTATATGAAAAGATTACAGTGAGAGGCATGTTATACACCTGCCCTGCGTTTAATATAAATTGATGTAGATTACTGAATTTGTTTGCACAGAAAATAATTTTTTTCCTTACAGACATAGTCACCAGAAGTTTTGGATCTCTATATTGATAGGCTTTTCTCCTTATAGGTGTCAGCCATCCACATATCTTAGTCAGAGTCCATGACACATATCTATGTCACAGTCTATGGCACATATCTTAGTCAGAGTCTATGACACATATCTATGTTACAGTCTATGGCACATATCTTTGTCAGAGTCCATGACACATCTTAGTCAGAGTCTATGATACATATCTTAGAGTCCATGACACATATCTATGTCACAGTCTATGATACATATCTTAGTCAGAGTCCATGACACATATCTAGGTCACAGTCTATGACACATATCTATGTCACAGTCTATGACACATATCTTAGTCAGAGTTCATGACACATATTAGTCAGAGTCTATGATACATATCTTAGTCAGAGTCTATGATATATATCTTAGAGTCTATGATACATATCTTAGAGTCTATGCCATATCTTAGTCAGAGTCTATGATATATATCTTAGTCAAGAGTCTATGATATATATCTTAGTCAAGAGTCTATAATGTATAAATAATGTTAGTGCATGAAAACCATTTTTCTTTTATCAGCCACAGTGACCTTGGCCTTTAAACCAAAAAACTGATAGGGTCCCTCTGTACCTACTGTGCAAACCATCCATAAAGTTTGGCAACTGAAGACAGTGGAGAGCTAAGGATTTTCTGCAGAAACCACATTTCTTCTTTGAAACATAGTGACCTTTACCATTGGCCTGTTTATTCTAAAACTGATAGGCTTCTTCCCTACCCAAGCAGCAAGCCACCTGCAAAGCTTGATAACTGTAGACATGTAAACTGAGTAATTGTACAGAAATTACTTTTCTACTTTCAGTCACATAACCATAACCTCTGACCTTTTGACATCAAAGTCAATAGGGTTTTCCTTACTACAACTACAAGCCATTCATAGTTTCAAAACTTCAGATGGTGGAAAACTTGAGTTATTGTGCAGAGACTATTATTTTCATTCAATTGCAGTGACCATGACCTTTGAGCTTTTGATTTATTTTAGAAAAAGAGAAATTGGTAACAGACAGATGGAAGGACAAACATCAAGGCATAACATGCCATATGTTGGGCATCGTAAAAATAGAATTAATAAAAATACTTAATTTTACTGCTAAATAATTTGGAAGAAGTTTCTTAACAAGGCAAATACTGAACTAGTACACATAATCCTTTTGCTAACATAATTTTGTTACTGTTGGGACAAACATCTTACATGGTGGGGGCTGAATTTACCATAATAGTTCTGACAATTTACAGTTATAACTATAAAATCTGTGTGCTGCCACACACACACCCACATGCCAGAGAAGGTCATTTGTATGGGCAATTTTGTTTATCGATGAAACAACACTATTTTCATTGTTTAAGGTTGTATCCTAAGTCACTCTTTAAAATCATGATTTGTAGCAATCAAAACTTCCATAAAAACTGTTATCCAATGAATTGAAATGTATTTCCAATACTTTATATTTTTGACAATATAATACAATTTAAATAGCTGCCATTATTAAAATATTTTCAGTTTTTAAACACTTCTTTTCTGTAATGATTTTACTTACCTTGGCAGGAGAGCTACTACACATGCAAGTATTACCACAATGGAATGAATGGGTTTGGCTATTGTATTCTGCATGACCCAGTATGGTGTGGCAGGTTGATCCCATGTGAAGAAAAAGGAATTCATGATGATCCCAAACAACCAGAATACCATAAAACTCAGGATCAGTGTAAGCCATTGGGTCCATATCTAGAAATCAAAAGAAAATACTCTTAGTTCATGAAATATGAATGCATCTCAATTTGATTGATATAAATTATTCATGAAATAAGCATTCACAATTTTAGTAAATCTGTATCTTCAAAGAAGCAAACTAGAAGATAGGGCCTCAAAATATCTGCTGATATTTGAATTACTTTTAATGAAAAATAGGTCACTGTTCCCATTATGCACAAAATTGTTCAGATTATTTGTAGAATGCATCTTCTAAAATACTTTCAGCTTTGCATACCATCAAGGAAAAGGTTTCAATGTAGATTTTCTGTTACATTAATTGAGTCAAAATAGCAAACATTCTCTGAATCTACAATGTAAAAAGCAAATTATATTAATTTTTGTTGAAATCACTATGAAGTCATAAAAGTTAACAAACACAAAATAGAACTATGCCCATTATACAAGCTAGTTAGGTTTATTGACAAACATCAAAAGTCACTGTCCTATGTTAAAAAGCATTAAAGGCTTTCAAAATCCAGAAAAAGGAACATCACAAATGTTATGTTACCAGTGAACTGGCCTTTGAGATAAAATACTTACTATGATATACAAGAGCAAACATAAGTGTAACATTGTTCATTCCTGTATCTCAGTTTTAATGACATCAGAGAGAGAAACAAAATAAAGACTAACATATAGACCTATGACCTTGACTTTCAATATATGACCTCAAACAGGCAAAACGAAAAAATATCTTTAAGTGACAAAATATAAGTATAAAGTAACATACTAGTTAGAGAAAATTATTAAAAGTTTAATCCTTTAATCTCAAATGGTTCTAAAATTACAGTGAAAAGAAAAGTGTCATGATAGGAAAATCGTCAATGAAACACTGTGACATGGAAATGGAAGATAACACTTACACTGAAGTACATAACATATCTGCTACTGATGATGTATTTATACCAAAATGTATCACCATAATCTCAATCTGATCTGCTGGCACATTATATGGCAGATATTGGTCTATGCCAATGGTTGTGTGAATGTTTGAATAAGCATTGAACCTTAAAGTTGAATGTTTGTTTGTTTGTTTGATTAGGATTTTTACCGTAGCTTTAACAATGTTTCAGTCAATAAACACTACGATGTCTGCAGTGAGGCAATTTATAGTGATGTCTAGCACTGGAGCATCATGCTGCAGACATGTAGCATGATGTCCCACCCAGTCACATTATACTGACACCAGGCCGACCAGTCCTAACACTGACTTCTTAATGCTGAGCATCAAGCAAGGCTGGTGTTAGTACCATTTTTGTAAGTCTTTGGTATGACTCGGCCAAGGATCGAACCCATGACCTCCCACATCCAACACAGGTACTGATGATGTATTTATACCAAGTTGCTTCCCATAATCTCATATAGTTCTCAAGTTATAAAGTAGGAAAGAAAGTGATGGAAAACATAAAACATAAAACAATAGACAAAAACACTGACACTAAAGACAAAAACACTAACTCTGATTTAAGGGACACAATTTTTAAGGATGATATAAATGCATACCAAGTTTCATAATTAAATCTCAAACAGCTTTAAAGTTAGAGAGCAAAAAGGAGATTGCAATGGAATCATAAAATACTGATTCATGACCTTCATTGTGATAAAGCTCCCTGACAACTTGGATTACACCTGATGTATTACTATCAATATTTTTGTGCTTAATTTATTATAATCAATCAAACCAATCTATACAAAACACATCATCTCTAGTTGCAAGTTGCAAATCTGTATTCAAACCTCATAAAAATAGTAAGTTTGTAAACCATTTTGTTTTGGTATTATACTTTAACTATAACTTGTTTCTACAGGTAAAATTAAAAAATGTCAGATCAAAGCTTCATTCTGACAGTACATGGTCATCATCATCATCATCATCATCATCATCATCATCATCATCATCATCACCACCACCACCACCACCACCACCACCACCATCATCATCATCATCATCATCATCATCATCATCATCATCATCATCGATCTCTTGACCTGTAGTTGTTGTTGTTGTAGGGTATAACGCCATTTTTTAGCACACAACAGGCTATACATGATGGCCAATATTAATGGTGGAGGAAGAACCCGGAGAAAACCACTCAAAAGAATCACCGACCCACGAGAAGCTACTGGCAAGCTTTCTCACATACCCACATTGGCCGAATCTGAGTCTTAAATCCATGTAGACAGGTGAGATGGCAGTGATCCGTAACAGAGAACACTTTAGACCATTCAGCCACTCAGGACCCCCTGCCTTACAGTAATGTTGGCTCTAGTGACAGGGCCATACCATTTCAACTTTCTCTTTTTGACAGTGGTGAGGGGTTCTTCATAATGGCCTACATTATGCCTGATGGTGTTACACACTTCTTCATTTGTGATGCGGTCCATGTAAGAGATGCCAAGGATGGTTCTGTAACATCTCATTTCAAGTGCCTGGATTATTCATCGTAATTCTACTGTCAGGGTCCAAGCCTCACATGAATACAAAATGATTGAGATGACTAGTGCTCTCAATAGTCTGGTTTTTTTTTTCAGACAGATATTCATGCCTCTCCTGATGGGTCTTAGCTTTGACATAGATGCCATTGTTGTACTGCTTGTGATAAAATTTCTGCTCTTGATCCCTCTTCAGTGATTATGAAACCAAGATATTTGAACTGGCCCACTGTTTCCAGTTCCTGTCCTCTGACTTTAATCTTGGTTGAGATTTGTTTGCCACTATTTGTTATCAGCTTTGTCTTCTTGGTGCTTATCTGCATGTCAAATCTGGAAGATGTTTCATCCAGGTTCTTCACTAAGGTGGCAAGCTCATCTTCACTGCCTGCCAGTTTATCAATGCCGTCTGCAAAGCGTAGGTTGCTGATGTTACTCCCTCCAATGCTGACTGTCCCACAGTGATTTTCCAGGGCTTTGCTCATGATGTGCTCTAAGTAGATGTTGAAAAGCGTGGATGACAGGAGACAGCTTTGATGTACTCCAACTGTTGTCTTGAATCAGTCTCCCACAGAACCTTGAGCAATTACTGTACTGGTAGCCTTGGTGTACAGCTGCTTGATGGTATTGGTCAACTTATGACTTACTGGTCAACTTATGACACTCTGTCAAAAGTCTGAAATCTATGAACACATGATAGATTTCTTGTTGATGTTGTGAGTACTTTTCACACAGGACCCTAAGATTGAATATTTGTTCTGTTGTGCTTCTTCCACTCCAGAACCCTGCCTGTTCTTCAGCGATTATTTCTTCTGCTTGTCCTTTAAGTTCCATAGTTTGTATAGTATAATTTGTTTCCATCTAAGCAATGTGTGTTACCTATTCACACTCAGATTCGATATTCTGTGTTTTCTACACTGAAAAGCTATATTCCATCCACCAGCTGAAGTACATTTGTTCCCATGTGTATCCACACTGAAAATTCCCATTCAGAATTTTTTTTTAAATTTCTGGAGTTTTGCCAATATTATTTAAAATACATAATTTTCACTACCAATTCTTGTAATTTGTGGCTGGTTATCAGTTGTTAACGTTTACAGTGTAACTCAAAATGATGTAATCACTTCAGTGTCATGTCAGTAATCATAATGTCACTTATGACAGCCAGATAATATAGTGCTAGAAATTATTGGAGTTAATGGATGTTTTCTGAATGTATTAAAAACATTCTGCTATTTTATGATTAAATAGACAAATCTAAGTAACAAGGTATTAACAGAAGAACATATTGAAGAAAAAAAAATGAAAAACAAGAGAATCAATACATGTAAAAACTTGTACAATCAGATCATAAAATTATGATTTTAAGAAATTTGAATATAAGATAAGATATTCAAATTTCTTAATGCAGTAACCTAATTTTCTTCATGTAGTGATAGAACATAGATACATTCTGTCAACAGTTTCTAGGAATCTGCAATACTTATAATAAAATAATTTCAAGAACACATGGTAATGGGCTCATCATTTTTTAAAACATTTTTTTGTATTTTTTTTTAAATCTCTGAACACATTTCACCAAAGCCAAGTACAACAAAATGCACAGAAACCTGTTCATTTATGTTATATTCCTTGGCCTTCAATGAGCAATGAAAAAATATCCTTTTTAAAACTTTTTAAATAATCTTTAAAATTATGCTTGTGATTATCTTTAAAAACTATAAAGACCCTTACCCAACAGTGTGTCTCCATGGCAATATGTAAAAGGATAACCAGGACTAAAATTACCATCATTGTTGTGCCGTATTCCCATAAATCAACATTTTCATCGTAGCCCTGTAGAAACAATGTACATGGCTTAAACAAGCATTTGTTGGCATATGAATAAATTAGCATATCACATAATACTAATCATTATCAGTAACATTACATCTTGTCTTTTTGGGCCTCAGATGGCCAATGGTCAAAAGCATATGAATATATTACCATATCACATAATACTAATCAGTATCAGTAACATTACATCTTGTATTTTTGGGCCCCAGATGGCCAATCGTCAAAAGCATATGAATAAATTACCATATCACATAATACTAATCAGTATCAGTAACATTACATCTTGTATTTTTGGGCCCCAGATGGCCAATGGTCAAAAGCATATGAATTGAATACTGTATCACATATAATACTAATCAATTGATCCATCCTCATCATCACAAAGAGGTACAAAAAAATGCTTGACCAAAATAGGCAACGACTGAAATGTAAGGTGTGAACAAATCAATCTATCTAAGTCTGTTGAAAACAAAGATCCATCACAGCACTGAGTCAATCCAAGAGGCAAAATAATTGAATGGCTGAAATCTGTCCCTTTGTGTGGACTAAGGACACAAATGAGTTGATCTTCAAGGTATGTTTTTGATGAACATACACACAATTAATGAAGATTTTGTTTGTTTGTTTGTTTCTTTTTTTCATTAGGATTTTTAACATAGCTATAAAGAAAATTCTGTCATATCGCTATGATGTCTGCAGTGAGGCAGGTTATAGTGATGTCTAGCACTGGTGCATCATGCTGCTGACATGTAACATGATGTCCCACCCAGTCACATTATCCTGACACCAGCCTGACCAGTCCTAACACTAACCAATGAATGCTGAGCGCCTAGCAAGGCAGCTATTAGTGCCATTCATGTAAGTCTTTGGTATGACTTGGTCAGCGTTCAAACACATGACCTCCCGGTTATGAGGCAGACACTCTAGCCACTAGGCCATCAGAGCGATCTCAACCACAACCAGGGTCAATAACGATAATTCCAATGTCCTTTCATGTCAACTCTGTGGAATCATTGCAAGGAAACTCAGAAGTCATATTATCCTGACACCAGCCTGACTAGTCCTAACACTAACCTCTTAATGCTGAGCGCCAAGCAAGGCAGCTGTTAGTACCATTTTTGTAAGTCTTTGGTATGACTCGGCTGGGGATTGAATCCATGACCTCCCACTTCCGAGGCGGACACTCTAACCACTATGCCACCGGAGTGGTTAAAGAAGATTTTGTACTCCATGCCATGAAGAATGAACTACTGGAATGGATAGAGATCAAATTTGTCCTAGCTGACAAGGAATCTGAGACCAAGCAAGGGTGAAACAAGAGACTTTTATGTTATGGTACCAAAAATATCTTCTTGCTTTTGTGCTTTTGGAGAAGTTCCGGGTGGTTCAATGTCATTGAAATGTTGGTGGTTCTGAAGTGAGAGCATTCTATCCATGATTCTAGTGAAAATTCTGTGGCTGAGATTCAGAGTGAAAAGTAATGCCCGAAAATGTTAGTACCGGTATTCCTGAAAGCAATTTCCCTGACAATTTGTGCATGAGAATATAAAGGTGGCATCTTGAAGGTCTAGATTAATCACAAGATCTCCTCCTGAATAGCAGAGAGCAGATCTCAGGGCTTCCCATCTGAATCTGGGTTTCCAAATGTGTTGCTTGCCGAGTCTTTAATTAAACGACCTAAGACTAGTAGAATTCACCACTTTCCAAACAACAAGGAAAGGTATGAAGTAAAATTCTGGTGCTTAAATGATGTTCCCTGTTACCTTTTTTGTAACAGTGTTCATTTCCTGCTACAGAACATATGAAGTGTATTGATTTCTGGAGGCATCTGTACTAAAATATGCAACCTTAGAGTAAGACTGTGTCAAGGATTGCGATCTGGATCTAAGGTAAGAGTAAATTGGATGATATGGATAAATGCCAGAGAAAATCATAGAAATTACCATACCACTAAGAATAAATTATCATTTAGCCGACTCAGCATACAAAAATGTTATGTATTTAACTGAATTGCAAATACTAAGACTCCCTTCTTAACAAGCAGATGTCAGAGATAATATTTAAACATTTTTATTGTCAAACTAGTATCCCTAGAGATGTGGTTCACATCTCCTCTGTGTTGGGATGACTGAATTTGCAAGGTGATGTAAAGCACTATGATAAGCTAAACTTCCATACTTACAAAATAACAAGCAAAGTGAATGATAACACTCTGATACAAGGAATCCAGGGCTATAACAAAGAAGGACAGTCTGGTGTATGTCTGAAAAAAAGAAAAGCAGAGTTTACATGCACTGTGATATAAATCATAGTACATCCTAAATTTAAAGGTATTTGCCACTTAATACAGAACATCTGCATCATCTCAGTATTTGTCTTAACCATGTGCTTTATTACTTTTAAATCTACAATATCTCCCTGCTTATTTCCTTCTTTTTACTGAAAATAATTGGAACACTAGAATAATATGTAAAACGATAAGGACACCAAATCTAACTATGTATAATGTGTCCCAAAAATTGGCAAAAAATGTATCTAGATCTGTTATTACATTATTCATAATAATTATTCAGGCCAAGTATGATGAAAATCTATCAAAAATCTCTCTCTCTCTCTCTCTCTCTCTCTCATATATATATATATATATATATATATATATATATATATATATATATATATATATATATATATATATATATATATATATATATATATAAAGATGCTTGATAGATTTTCATCACATTTTATTTGGTTTTAGACCCCTAACATTTTTTTTTATCATGGCGACCTTGACTCAAAGACAAAAGGAGCAAATAAACATGTAGTTGAACAAACTGTCTCACCTTTATAACAACTCTTCTTAATATTGATAGGAATTTATCAAGAAGTTTTAAGAAATATATACAAGCAAAAGACTTGAACTAAAATATAACAACATTATTTGTAAGAAGGCCACTGAAAGAAAAGTGCCTTGCTAAGTTCCCACCAACATGGGCTTAATATGATAATAACAGGCTAATTTCATAGTCTATTGTATCTCTTAATTACATGAAAAACCAAATAAATAGCTTTCTTTACTTTAGGATTCTCCAATCTGATGCCCTGACCATGCTCTAAAAGTGAAGGACTAAGTCCAATTCTCCAATATGATGCCCTGACAATGCTCTAAAAGTGAAGGACTAAGTCAAATTCTCCAATATGATGCCCTGACAATGCTCTAAAAGTGAAGGACTAAGTTCAATTCTCCAATATGATGCCCTGACAATGCTCTAAAAGTGAAGGACTAAGTCAAATTCTCCAATATGATGCCCTGACAATGCTCTAAAAGTGAAGGACTAAGTCAAATTCTCCAATCTGATGTCCTGACAATGCTCTAAAAGTGAAGGACTAAGTCCAATTCTCCAATATGATGCCCTGACAATGCTCTAAAAGTGAAGGACTAAGTCAAATTCTCCAATATGATGCCCTGACAATGCTCTAAAAGTGAAGGACTAAGTCAAATTCTCCAATTTGATGTCCTGACAATGCTCTAAAAGTGAAGGACTAAGTCAAATTCTCCAATATGATGTCCTGACAATGCTCTAAAAGTGAAGGACTAAGTCCAATTCTCCAATATGATGCCCTGACAATGCTCTAAAAGTGAAGGACTAAGTCCAATTCTCCAATCTGATGTCCTGACCATGCTCTAAAAGTGAAGGACTAAGTCAAATTCTCCAATATGATGTCCTGACAATGCTCTAAAAGTGAAGGACTAAGTCCAATTCTCCAATCTGATGTCCTGACCATGCTCTAAAAGTGAAGGACTAAGTCCAATTCTCCAATCTGATGTCCTGACCATGCTCTAAAAGTGAAGGACTAAGTCAAATTCTCCAATATGATGTCCTGACAATGCTCTAAAAGTGAAGGACTAAGTCCAATTCTCCAATCTGATGTCCTGACCATGCTCTAAAAGTGAAGGACTAAGTCCAATTCTCCAATCTGATGCCCTGACCATGCTCTAAAAGTGAAGGACTAAGTCCAATTCTCCAATCTGATGCCCTGACCATGCTCTAAAAGTGAAGGACTAAGTCCAATTCTCCAATCTGATGCCCTGACCATGCTCTAAAAGTGAAGGACTAAGTCCAATTCTCCAATCTGATGCCCTGACCATGCTCTAAAAGTGAAGGACTAAGTCCAATTCTCCAATCTGATGCCCTGACCATGCTCTAAAAGTGAAAGACTAAGTCAAATTCTCCAATATGATGCCCTGACCATGCTCTAAAAGTGAAGGACTAAGTCCAATTCTCCAATCTGATGCCCTGACCATGCTCTAAAAGTGAAGGACTAAGTCCAATTCTCCAATCTGATGCCCTGACCATGCTCTAAAAGTGAAGGACTAAGTCCAATTCTCCAATATGATGCCCTGTACGATGCTCTAAAAGTGAAGGACTAAGTCAAATTCTCCAATCTGATGTCCTGACAATGCTCTAAAAGTGAAGGACTAAGTCCAATTCTCCAATATGATGTCCTGACAATGCTCTAAAAGTGAAGGACTATGTCCAATTCTCCAATCTGATGCCCTGACAATGCTCTAAAAGTGAAGGACTAAGTCCAATTCTCCAATCTGATGCCCTGACCATGCTCTAAAAGTGAAGGACTAAGTCCAATTCTCCAATATGATGCCCTGTACGATGCTCTAAAAGTGAAGGACTAAATCCAATTCTCCAATATGATGTCCTGACAATGCTCTAAAAGTGAAGGACTAAGTCCAATTCTCCAATCTGATGCCCTGACAATGCTCTAAAAGTGAAGGACTAAGTCCAATTCTCCAATCTGATGCCCTGACCATGCTCTAAAAGTGAAGGACTAAGTCCAATTCTCCAATATGATGCCCTGTACGATGCTCTAAAAGTGAAGGACTAAGTCAAATTCTCCAATATGATGTCATGACAATGCTCTAAAAGTGAAGGACTAAGTCAAATTCTCCAATATGATGTCCTGACAATGCTCTAAAAGTGAAGGACTAAGTCCAATTCTCCAATCTGATGCCCTGACAATGCTCTAAAAGTGAAGGACTAAGTCCAATTCTCCAATCTGATGCCCTGACCATGCTCTAAAAGTGAAGGACTAAGTCCAATTCTCCAATCTGATGCCCTGACCATGCTCTAAAAGTGAAGGACTAAGTCCAATTCTCCAATCTGATGCCCTGACCATGCTCTAAAAGTGAAGGACTAAGTCCAATTCTCCAATCTGATGCCCTGACCATGCTCTAAAAGTGAAGGACTAAGTCCAATTCTCCAATCTGATGCCCTGACCATGCTCTAAAAGTGAAGGACTAAGTCCAATTCTCCAATATGATGCCCTGTACGATGCTCTAAAAGTGAAGGACTAAGTCAAATTCTCCAATCTGATGTCCTGACAATGCTCTAAAAGTGAAGGACTAAGTCCAATTCTCCAATCTGATGCCCTGACCATGCTCTAAAAGTGAAGGACTAAGTCCAATTCTCCAATCTGATGCCCTGACCATGCTCTAAAAGTGAAGGACTAAGTCCAATTCTCCAATCTGATGCCCTGACCATGCTCTAAAAGTGAAGGACTAAGTCCAATTCTCCAATCTGATGCCCTGACCATGCTCTAAAAGTGAAGGACTAAGTCCAATTCTCCAATCTGATGCCCTGACCATGCTCTAAAAGTGAAGGACTAAGTCCAATTCTCCAATCTGATGCCCTGACCATGCTCTAAAAGTGAAGGACTAAGTCCAATTCTCCAATCTGATGCCCTGACCATGCTCTAAAAGTGAAGGACTAAGTCCAATTCTCCAATATGATGCCCTGACCATGCTCTAAAAGTGAAGGACTAAGTCCAATTCTCCAATCTGATGCCCTGACCATGCTCTAAAAGTGAAGGACTAAGTCCAATTCTCCAATCTGATGTCCTGACAATGCTCTAAAAGTGAAGGACTAAGTCAAATTCTCCAATCTGATGCCCTGTACGATGCTCTAAAGGTGAAGGATTAAGTTAAATTCTCCAATCTGATGTCCTGACCATGCTCTAAAAGTGAAGGACTAAGTCAAATTCTCCAATATGATGCCCTGACAATGCTCTAAAAGTGAACGACTAAGTCCAATTCTCCAATCTGATGTCCTGACCATGCTCTAAAAGTGAAGGACTAAGTCAAATTCTGCAATGTGTATATACCTCAAACATTACAGTCATCAGTCTTGAGAAGCTTTAGCTTTCAAAAGATTAACTGAGGCTGAATTAATGTTAAATCTTCTTCTGCCATTTTGAAATCCATGTCATACAAAGTTTCACTTTTTGCCTTACATTTATTACTAATTTTGTGTGTTTAACCAAATTATTCAGTAAATTAATTATATCTCTAGTAATTGTTATCACTACAACAAGGTTTTTTCTTCTCACTAACTCAATGGTTCACAACTGGGGATCACCATGAATGTAAAGCAACGTTTGATGGAATACTGTTAACCTGAATTGGCCTTAGTATTCTCAAGTCCAAAATTAATTTGATTAAATTCATTAAGTCAGAGTATTCCTTTAGATTCTGAGTTACCAGATAATTTACCCACATAAATCTTCCAGAACAACCAGCATAATTTTTACTGCCTCAAGTACTCAATTGGAAAGCACCCCTAAGTCCCAGTCTAAAGCTTTACTTGCTACTTCCAATTGTAGACAATGCCCTGTTAATTCCTTCAGAAACCAAATGAATGTATGAACTGATAACCAAACTAACATAAAGTGATGTATGTCCAGAAAGACAGATGTACATAAATAATACATTAAGGCATTCATTGCTCTGACAGCCCAATAATTTACCTGCCTAAATCTGCTAGAGCAACCAGTTACTTTGTACTGCCCTTGGTAGCCATCAGGATACATGCCTAAACCCCAGTTACTTTTAAGTGTTGACCTTCCACTTCCAATTTTATGGAGTGTCCTGTCAAATCCTTTATAAATCACTGCACAGAAGCCAAATAAATAATCTACATAAGACAGATGAACAAAGACGTGGACAATGGTGAGTGAACCATTAATGATGGCAGCATAATAAACCAGGCAAACACAGTAAATAACGTTATATATATTTTACATACCTTATTTGCTGGTCCAACTTTGTAAAGTTTAGGATTTGTCATAAGAGTTGTTTCTGACAGATCTTTGTCAAAAATGCCATTAAGAATTGGTGGGAAGGCATGGAAGGCTACGTGTTGGAGCAACAGGTACAAACTGTCAATGTGTGTAGAACCAGAAAAACCACTATAGAAGCCGAACCAATACAAAACAAATGTGGAAACCTGGAAGAAAAGAAAAGAACAAAATTAGGAAATTCTGATTAAAAAAAAAAAAATTCCCCATTTATCTTTAAGTCTGTACTGATATTTATCTAAACATCTAATATCCAAGTCTGTAAATACCAATATCTGTGGGGGCCCCGAGTGGCTGAGTGGTCTGAAGCTCTCTACATTACGAATTACTGCCATCTCACCTCTGTCTGCATGGGTTCGAGTCTCAGATTTGGCCAATGTGGGTATATGAGAAAGCTTGCAAGTAGCTTCTCGTGAGTCGGTGGTTCCTTCCGGGGTTATCCCAGGTTTGCCTCCACCATTAATACTGGCCACGATGTATAGCCTATCGTGTGCTGAAAAATCGCATTAAACACAACAACCAATATCTACAATCATCAAACTTCTCCAATGTCTGTGTAACGAAGATGCTAATTAGTGGTCTGAATATCAAGGTTTTCTTTTAAAGAGTCATGAAGAACATTAAAAACAAATTCAAGAAGTATCTGTCATGACTGCTGACTTAACAAAAATTTACAAGTATCCGTCATGACTGCTGATATAATGTAAATTTAAAAGTATCTGTTATGACTGCTGACATAATGTAAATTTAAAAGTATCTGTCATGACTGCTGATATAATGTAAATTTACAAGTATCCGTCATGACTGCTGATATAATGTAAATTTACAAGTATCTGTTATGACTGCTGACATAATGTAAATTTAAAAGTATCTGTCATGGCTGCTGACATAATGTAAATTTAAAAGTATCTGTCATGACTGCTGATATAATGTAAATTTACAAGTATCTGTTATGACTGCTGACATAATGTAAATTTAAAAGTATCTGTCATGGCTGCTGACATAATGTAAATTTAAAAGTATCTGTCATGACTGCTGATATAATGTAAATTTACAAGTATCTGTTATGACTGCTGACATAATGTAAATTTAAAAGTATCTGTCATGGCTGCTGACATAATGTAAGTTTAAAAGTATTTGTCATGACTGCTGATATAATGTAAATTAACAAGTATCTGTTATGACTGCTGACATAATGTAACTTTATAAGTATCTGTTCTGACTGCTGACATAATATGAATTTACAAGTATCTGTCATGATTGCTGACATAATGTGAATTTACAAGTATCTGTCATGGCTGCTGACATAATGTAAATTTACAAGTATCTGTCATGACACAATGCGAATTTAAAAGTATCTGTCATGACTGCTGACATAATGTAAATTTACAAGTATCTGTCATGACACGATGCGAATTTACAAGTATCTGTCATGGCTGCTGACATAATGTAAATTTAAAAGTAACTGTCATGACACGATGCGAATTTACAAGTATCTGTCATGACTGCTGACACAATGTGAATTTACAAGTATCTGTCATGACTGCTGACATAATGTAACTTTACAAGTATCTGTCATGACACGATGCAAATTTAAAAGTATCTGTCATGGCTGCTGACATAATGTAAATTTAAAAGTAACTGTCATGACACGATGCGAATTTACAAGTATCTGTCATGACTGCTGACATAATGTAAATTTATAAGTATCTGTCATGACTGCTGACATAATGTAACTTTACAAGTATCTATCATGACACGATGCAAATTTACAAGTATCTGTCATGACTGCTGACATAAAGTGAATTTACAAGTATCTGTCATGATTGCTGACATAATGTGAATTTACAAGTATCTGTCATGGCTGCTGACATAATGTAAATTTACAAGTATCTGTCATGACACGATGCGAATTTACAAGTATCTGTCATGGCTGCTGACATAATGTAAATTTACAAGTATCTGTCATGACACGATGCGAATTTAAAAGTATCTGTCATGACTGCTGACATAATGTAAATTTACAAGTATCTGTTATGACTGCTGACATAATGTAAATTTACAAGTATCTGTCATGACTGCTGACATACTCTTAATACTCTTTTGTGAGGTACCCAGTTTCCATGATGTTAAGAGCCCTGTCTCAAAGTTAAGAACACTTCATTCTGTCTGACATTAAGAGCCCTGTCTCAAAGTTAAGAGCACTCCATCCAGTCTGACATTAAAAGCCCTGTCCCCAAAGTTAAGAGCACTCCATCCAGTCTGACATTAAAAGCCCTGTCTGTTGTGTGTGTTTAGAACCATATTCTTAATGATAAAAATAATTGTTCCTAACATCAATATTACTGTCTTAAAAGTGAGTGAGTGATTTGGATTTTTAAATTAGCTTTAACAATTTTCCAGTCATATTACTAGGATGTTTGCAGATAATAATACCACAGACAAATAGCATGATGTCCCACCCAGTCACATTATCATAACACCAGGCTAACCAGTCCTAACTCTAACCTCTTAATGCTGAGTACCAAGTAAGGCAGCTGCATGTATCATTTTTAAAAGTCTTCGGTATGGCTCACCCAAGGTTTAAACCTTCAATCTTCTGTATCCAAAGAGGATGCTCTCACCACTAGGTCACTGGAGTGGTCCTGATACTAAAATCAATGTCTCTGACCATGATGATAAAAAAGCTGTCCCAAGCATTAAAACCACAGTGCCCATCTGAGATTTATAAACTTAAGTATCCATCAGAGAGATAATACTTCCAAAAACAGCAAGACAAATTTGAGACTCCGAATAAAAAAATGTATTAACTGTAGCCTAGACAAGCAGAAAACAAAACTGAACCAACTTACCAAACTTTTGTAGAACATAAAGATTGCAAATCTTGCTAGTCGATCATATGACCAGTGTCCGTGGACAAATAAGAGTTTCTGTAAATACTTAAATCTGGCTATGGCAAAATCAGAGGCCATAACGGCTTGCATTCCCTCCTGTCCCGATATTCCAATCCCAACATCTGCTGTCTGGATCATGCTCACATCATTAGCACCATCACCTGCATTGCAAGAATAAGGGACTGACAAAATGACGAGTCAAACCTACAGTTATGTGATGATGAACTGTTAAAAATTGTGCACTGAAAAATGGCGTTAAACCCTACAACAACAAACAGATATTAATGGAGTTGTATGGTATCAGATTTATTTTGGTTTCGATCTTACAAAATTACTGTTATGTTTTAATTTAATGCTGTGGTCTGACATCATTCCCTAACTTTACATTTATATTTAACATTTACGATATTTTCATTAATTTTTAATTATTTGAAAGAATAAAAACAGCAAAAGAAAAAAAATCACATGCTATAATAAACCATCAAAAGGCATCATTAATCTAGCACTACTCACCAATAGCTAATGTGAGCTGGTGTAGGTCATCACGGACCAGCTTTACCACATTTCCTTTTTGTATTGGTGTGACTCTGCAACAAATGACAGATTTACATTGCTCTCCGAGCTTCAGAAAGTTTTTCTTCACAGTTTCAGTCAGAGCATAGGCCAAAGATGCACCATCAATTACCATGGCATATTCTGTTTTCTTCTCAGCAGCAGCTGACTTCATGGACGTGGCAGACTGGTTTTCGAGAGCTTGGGGTTTGTCCCTCTCTATGTCTTGTAGATGGTATTCTATCAAATCCTTTGTTTCCTCCTGTAATTTATAATAAATTTGGAGCAAAGATTCGACTGAAAATCTTACCTTGCATGCAAAATGTGCAACAATGTACCTCCTGCTCAGTGCTCATACAACTTAAAACACGAAGCTTGTATTAACAACAATCCTGCCACCACCATCCAATGTGACTACCAGCAAAATTACAACCATTTCTCATAATTTCTAAATATGGAAAAAACTCAATCTTCCTAACATTAAAGGCAAAATGAGGAACTCTAATCCAACTGAATCAGATTTGTGCCATTGAAGAGGCATGCCATGGTGCCGACACAAATCAGATTCTCTACAAGTCCAATTTCCCCAATCCTGTCCACACAATGAGATGAAAGTGTTTATTTTTCTCACCCACTGACTTGCTCTTCTTACCAAAGACTCTGTTTCTTTTACAACTACAACCTTAGTATAAAATGAGAGAGTGATTACCGGTACATTTAACACAATATATGTAGTGGTAACATAACTTGGCTAATAACATAGAGATGTTAGTAAAACATTTTAACATCAATAACATTATGTAAATCAGGTCACATGGTGCACGTATCTTGCCTATCCATAAAATAAAGTCTTCTAATATCTCAATATGGCAAATTCATTTGTTTTTGTGGTTACCAATTTTTGTGGTTTTCGTTGAAAGATCATTGTTAGTTGGGTCATGAAATTCATGGTTTATTGATAAGGTAGTCATTATTAACTGGGTCATGAAATTCATGGTTTATTGATAAGGTCTAACTATTTTCACAGTAGAGTCATTATTAACTTGGTTATGAAATTCATGGTTTATTGTTAAGGTCTAACTATTTTCACAGTAGAGTCATTATTAACTGGGTTATGAAATTCATAGTTTATTGATAAGGTCTAACTATTTTCACAGTAGAGTCATTATTAACTGGGTTATGAAATTCATAGTTTATTGATAAGGTCTAACTATTTTCACAGTAGAGTCATTATTAACTGGGTTATGAAATTCATAGTTTATTGATAACGTCTAACTATTTTCACAGTAGAGTCATTATTAACTGGGTTATGAAATTCATAGTTTACTGATAAGGTCTAACTATTTTCACAGAAGAGTCATTATTAACTGGGTTATGAAATTCATGGTTTATTGATAAGGTCTAACTATTTTCACAGTAGAGTCATTATTAACTGGGTTATGAAATTCATAGTTTATTGATAAGGTCTAACTATTTTCACAGTAGAGTCATAATTAACTGGGTTATGAAATTCATAGTTTATTGATAAGGTCTATTTTCACAGTAGAGTCATTATTAACTGGGTTATGAAATTCATAGTTTATTGATAAGGTCTAACTATTTTCACAGTAGAGTCATAATTAACTGGGTTATGAAATTCATAGTTTATTGATAAGGTCTAACTATTTTCACAGAAGAGTCATTATTAACTGGGTTATGAAATTCATGGTTTATTGATAAGGTCTAACTATTTTCACAGTAGAGTCATTATTAACTGGGTTATGAAATTCATAGTTTATTGTTAAGGTCTAACTATTTTCACAGTAGAGTCATTATTAACTGGGTTATGAAATTCATAGTTTATTGATAAGGTCTAACTATTTTCACAGTAGAGTCATTATTAACTGGGTTATGAAATTCATAGTTTATTGTTAAGGTCTAACTATTTTCACAGTAGAGTCATTATTAACTGGGTTATGAAATTCATAGTTTATTGTTAAGGTCTAACTATTTTCACAGTAGAGTCATTATTAACTGGGTTATGAAATTCATGGTTTATTGTTAAGGTCTAACTATTTTCACAGTAGAGTCATAATTAACTGGGTTATGAAATTCATAGTTTATTGTTAAGGTCTAACTATTTTCACAGTAGAGTCATAATTAACTGGGTTATGAAATTCATAGTTTATTGTTAAGGTCTAACTATTTTCACAGTAGAGTCATAATTAACTGGGTTATGAAATTCATAGTTTATTGTTAAGGTCTAACTATTTTCACAGTAGAGTCATAATTAACTGGGTTATGAAATTCATGGTTTATTGATAAGGTCTAACTATTTTCACAGTAGAGTCATTATTAACTGGGTTATGAAATTCATAGTTTATTGTTAAGGTCTAACTATTTTCACAGTAGAGTCATAATTAACTGGGTTATGAAATTCATAGTTTATTGTTAAGGTCTAACTATTTTCACAGTAGAGTCATTATTAACTGGGTTATGAAATTCATAGTTTATTGATAAGGTCTAACTATTTTCACAGTAGAGTCATAATTAACTGGGTTATGAAATTCATAGTTTATTGTTAAGGTCTAACTATTTTCACAGTAGAGTCATTATTAACTGGGTTATGAAATTCATAGTTTATTGATAAGGTCTAACTATTTTCACAGTAGAGTCATTATTAACTGGGTTATGAAATTCATAGTTTATTGTTAAGGTCTAACTATTTTCACAGTAGAGTCATTATTAACTGGGTTATGAAATTCATAGTTTATTGTTAAGGTCTAACTATTTTCACAGTAGAGTCATTATTAACTGGGTTATGAAATTCATAGTTTATTGATAAGGTCTAACTATTTTCACAGTAGAGTCATTATTAACTGGGTTATGAAATTCATAGTTTATTGATAAGGTCTAACTATTTTCACAGTAGAGTCATTATTAACTGGGTTATGAAATTCATAGTTTATTGTTAAGGTCTAACTATTTTCACAGTAGAGTCATAATTAACTGGGTTATGAA
Organism: Unio delphinus; assembly: GCA_029339505.1. NCBI lineage: Eukaryota > Metazoa > Mollusca > Bivalvia > Unionida > Unionidae > Unio > Unio delphinus. Next base: position 7,055,093 of record JAQISU010000237.1, on the reverse strand, counting down.
ATTCATAGTTTATTGATAAGGTCTAACTATTTTCACAGTAGAGTCATTATTAACTGGGTTATGAAATTCATAGTTTATTGTTAAGGTCTAACTATTTTCACAGTAGAGTCATTATTAACTGGGTTATGAAATTCATAGTTTATTGTTAAGGTCTAACTATTTTCACAGTAGAGTCATAATTAACTGGGTTATGAAATTCATAGTTTATTGATAAGGTCTAACTATTTTCACAGTAGAGTCATTATTAACTGGGTTATGAAATTCATAGTTTATTGATAAGGTCTAACTATTTTCACAGTAGAGTCATTATTAACTGGGTTATGAAATTCATAGTTTATTGATAAGGTCTAACTATTTTCACAGTAGAGTCATAATTAACTGGGTTATGAAATTCATAGTTTATTGATAAGGTCTAACTATTTTCACAGTAGAGTCATTATTAACTGGGTTATGAAATTCATGGTTTATTGATAAGGTCTAACTATTTTCACAGTAGAGTCATTATTAACTGGGTTATGAAATTCATGGTTTATTGATAAGGTCTAACTATTTTCACAGTAGAGTCATTATTAACTGGGTTATGAAATTCATGGTTTATTGATAAGGTCTAACTATTTTCACAGTAGAGTCATAATTAACTGGGTTATGAAATTCATAGTTTATTGTTAAGGTCTAACTATTTTCACAGTAGAGTCATAATTAACTGGGTTATGAAATTCATGGTTTATTGATAAGGTCTAACTATTTTCACAGTAGAGTCATAATTAACTGGGTTATGAAATTCATGGTTTATTGATAAGGTCTAACTATTTTCACAGTAGAGTCATTATTAACTGGGTTATGAAATTCATGGTTTATTGATAAGGTCTAACTATTTTCACAGTAGAGTCATAATTAACTGGGTTATGAAATTCATGGTTTATTGATAAGGTCTAACTATTTTCACAGTAGAGTCATAATTAACTGGGTTATGAAATTCATAGTTTATTGTTAAGGTCTAACTATTTTCACAGTAGAGTCATAATTAACTGGGTTATGAAATTCATAGTTTATTGTTAAGATCTAACTATTTTCACAGTAGAGTCATTATTAACTGGGTTATGAAATTCATAGTTTATTGTTAAGGTCTAACTATTTTCACAGTAGAGTCATAATTAACTGGGTTATGAAATTCATAGTTTATTGATAAGGTCTAACTATTTTCACAGTAGAGTCATTATTAACTGGGTTATGAAATTCATAGTTTATTGTTAAGGTCTAACTATTTTCACAGTAGAGTCATAATTAACTGGGTTATGAAATTCATAGTTTATTGATAAGGTCTAACTATTTTCACAGTAGAGTCATTATTAACTGGGTTATGAAATTCATAGTTTATTGATAAGGTCTAACTATTTTCACAGTAGAGTCATTATTAACTGGGTTATGAAATTCATAGTTTATTGATAAGGTCTAACTATTTTCACAGTAGAGTCATAATTAACTGGGTTATGAAATTCATGGTTTATTGATAAGGTCTAACTATTTTCACAGTAGAGTCATTATTAACTGGGTTATGAAATTCATGGTTTATTGATAAGGTCTAACTATTTTCACAGTAGAGTCATAATTAACTGGGTTATGAAATTCATGGTTTATTGATAAGGTCTAACTATTTTCACAGAAGAGTCATTATTAACTGGGTTATGAAATTCATGGTTTATTGATAAGGTCTAACTATTTTCACAGTAGAGTCATTATTAACTGGGTTATGAAATTCATAGTTTATTGTTAAGGTCTAACTATTTTCACAGTAGAGTCATTATTAACTGGGTTATGAAATTCATAGTTTATTGATAAGGTCTAACTATTTTCACAGTAGAGTCATTATTAACTGGGTTATGAAATTCATAGTTTATTGATAAGGTCTAACTATTTTCACAGTAGAGTCATTATTAACTGGGTTATGAAATTCATAGTTTATTGATAAGGTCTAACTATTTTCACAGTAGAGTCATTATTAACTGGGTTATGAAATTCATAGTTTATTGATAAGGTCTAACTATTTTCACAGTAGAGTCATAATTAACTGGGTTATGAAATTCATGGTTTATTGATAAGGTCTAACTATTTTCACAGTAGAGTCATTAATTGGGTTATGAAATTCATGGTTTATTGATAAGGTCTAACTATTTTCACAGTAGAGTCATAATTAACTGGGTTATGAAATTCATGGTTTATTGATAAGGTCTAACTATTTTCACAGAAGAGTCATTATTAACTGGGTTATGAAATTCATGGTTTATTGATAAGGTCTAACTATTTTCACAGTAGAGTCATTATTAACTGGGTTATGAAATTCATAGTTTATTGTTAAGGTCTAACTATTTTCACAGTAGAGTCATTATTAACTGGGTTATGAAATTCATAGTTTATTGATAAGGTCTAACTATTTTCACAGTAGAGTCATTATTAACTGGGTTATGAAATTCATAGTTTATTGATAAGGTCTAACTATTTTCACAGTAGAGTCATTATTAACTGGGTTATGAAATTCATAGTTTATTGATAAGGTCTAACTATTTTCACAGTAGAGTCATTATTAACTGGGTTATGAAATTCATAGTTTATTGATAAGGTCTAACTATTTTCACAGTAGAGTCATTATTAACTGGGTTATGAAATTCATAGTTTATTGATAAGGTCTAACTATTTTCACAGAAGAGTCATTATTAACTGGGTTATGAAATTCATGGTTTATTGATAAGGTCTAACTATTTTCACAGTAGAGTCATTATTAACTGGGTTATGAAATTCATAGTTTATTGTTAAGGTCTAACTATTTTCACAGTAGAGTCATTATTAACTGGGTTATGAAATTCATAGTTTATTGTTAAGGTCTAACTATTTTCACAGTAGAGTCATAATTAACTGGGTTATGAAATTCATAGTTTATTGTTAAGGTCTAACTATTTTCACAGTAGAGTCATAATTAACTGGGTTATGAAATTCATGGTTTATTGATAAGGTCTAACTATTTTCACAGTAGAGTCATAATTAACTGGGTTATGAAATTCATGGTTTATTGTTAAGGTCTAACTATTTTCACAGAAGAGTCATTATTAACTGGGTTATGAAATTCATGGTTTATTGATAGGATCTTACTATTTTCACAGAAGAGTCATTATTAACTGGGTTATGAAATTCATGGTTTATTGATAAGGTCTAACTATTTTCACAGAAGAGTCATTATTAACTGGGTTATGAAATTCATGGTTTATTGATAAGGTCTAACTATTTTCACAGTAGAGTCATTATTAACTGGGTTATGAAATTCATAGTTTATTGTTAAGGTCTAACTATTTTCACAGTAGAGTCATTATTAACTGGGTTATGAAATTCATAGTTTATTGTTAAGGTCTAACTATTTTCACAGTAGAGTCATAATTAACTGGGTTATGAAATTCATAGTTTATTGTTAAGGTCTAACTATTTTCACAGTAGAGTCATAATTAACTGGGTTATGAAATTCATGGTTTATTGATAAGGTCTAACTATTTTCACAGTAGAGTCATAATTAACTGGGTTATGAAATTCATGGTTTATTGTTAAGGTCTAACTATTTTCACAGAAGAGTCATTATTAACTGGGTTATGAAATTCATGGTTTATTGATAGGATCTTACTATTTTCACAGAAGAATGACTGTTAATTGGGTCTATTAATTAATGAATCCATTTTGAATCCATGATGAATCAGGGTACAAATCTGGATTCAGTTTAATATGGAGTAAGTAACAAAGTTTTCTTTCAAAGAAGTAATTAAAAGATTTTATATAGCCATACTTGACCATGGATCAGCATCAATGATGATTTCTTAAAATTTTAGTCCAAATCTGTTGAATGGCTTAATTGAGAAGAAGCCATTTTTAAAAAATTCCACTTTTCTAATAATGAACTAGCATAATCAGTATAAGCTTGCAAGATGGATAAATCAAATTATGCTGAGTGTTTTCTAGTTTTAGTAATGGCAAGCACTATTGTCAAAGTTTTAAATTCTGGTAGTCATATTTTGGAAGGAATCATTTTCTTAAAAGGTTTTTGCATCAGTAGCCTTGTTTGATGGCAAACTATCATCATTTGCACAAAATCTGAAATGTTTTCATGGAAACTGTCTCTTGAAATCAGATGAGAAATATAGTCTGTAAAGAAGTAATTTGCTCTGCCAGTGTGATACAAGATTACTTCAAAATTTTCTGGAAATATACTTTCTCTTAAAATCGGATGAGAAATATAATCTGTAACTCTGATACAGATTACCTCATAAATAAGTGCAGATCTTGTTCAAAAAGTAAAAAAAAACAAAACAATTCTAAATATTTCTCATCAAAATCTGATTTTAAAAATCACCCAATCATATTCAAGATCTTTTGTATTAGTATCCATGGATCTCAATCATTATTTAATTTGTTACAGACCATGATATAACCCCACACTCCAAGTTTGATCAAAGGCAGATAAAAAAAGTTGGTCTCACGAGTCATACCAACGTCAGCCAATCAGATGCAAATGTACATCATTAATACTGAATAATAATATTATGCAGATCTTGGAAATTATTAAATTCATCTGATATTATCAAGATATGATCTTATATTCCAGACTAATTATTCCTGCACTTAGCCTGCTTCCTGGCCTTATCGTAGGACCTGGCACCCCTATCAATGAATATCGCAAGAACAGAGAGCACTGACAACACCACTGACCTATATGTAATCAATTGTTAAAATGACCACTTGATTATAAATGATTGTTCTGATAAAAAACAAACATAAACGGAATATTTAAAACAAAACGTTGTTGCTACCGGTGATAGATGCTAGAGTATGTAAACCAAGCTAATGTACTTGTCACGAATTGCTGTCATCTACTCAAATTGGTGTGACCAGGTTACACACTTTGTTTATAGAGTTATTCCCTATAATCATCTTTGAATGAAGCCGTTCACTTTTGTCTCAAAGTAAATGGTTATGCTTCTGGATGAGAAAATTGTTTATTTTTATTTCAATAACTGTTGGATATGCAATTCACATGTATGGAATTTTCATATTTTCCCAAAGCCCAGTCAAAACCGTCTTTACAGTCACTATTGCAACTGAGCACTAATAATTTTAACACCTAGAACCTTAACTACAATGAACAGGTTGCAAACAAAAAAAGACAAATTTTAAGACTGGAAAAAATAACTATTGTAACTTAAAGAAGTGAAAAAGATCAGACCAGTCTTGCAAAAGAGCAGCTTAAAAGTCAGAAAAACAAATTAAGGTTGTTCTAAATATAATTCAGAAATGATTTCATATCTTAAAATATATGATCTTTATATGTAAATGTGATTTCATGTTTAATAATATAAGTATATCTTTATTGCTATATAATTTTGTTTCTAGATGAATGCATACAATATTTTAGCAAGAATTATTAACAGAGAATAGAATATATGTACAGTGATTGTGGTGATCTTTCTTGAAATTGTTCTGAAACTAGACCCTGGAAACTTGTCTTTTTGTACAAACCTGCTATGAGAGACCACCTGTCTTGAGACCACCTTCTGTTGGCAGAAAGGGCAGTATCTCATAACATGTTTTACTGTATGGTTATTAAAATCTTCAGACAATATCTTAACCTTATTGACAATGACAACACATCAAACATCAATGCCATTTCCATTATAAAGTGATGCCTAAGCCTGGATATTATGCCAGCATGACAAATAGTGTTGAAATAAATGAATTGTAGAAATGTCTTGATAGCATATGCCTTACCAAATTATTTGTGTTGATGACAATCATCTCCTGAGTTTTGTCAAAAAGTTTGGAGGCATGGGCCACTTGAATGGCAGTTTCTTGCTTGTCTCCAGTAAGAACCCAGACTTTTATTCCTGCTTGTCGTAGATTAAATATTGTCTCTGGTACACAATCTTGAAGTTTGTCCTCAATACCTGTAGCTCCTAACAGGTCAAGGTCTTTTTCAAGGTCACATATGCACTCCAACATTTTCTCTTCACGGCCCTCCATGGCTGTTTCTGCAGTTTTATACTTTTTGTTCCAAAGATTATACTCTTCTTTCCTCAAGGTCTGTGGAAAGAAAATTATTGGAGACCAAATTATGGAGTAAAATTTGTTTCTTCTCTAATGATTAATAAATGACAATAATTTTGGAGTATAATATGTTTCTTTTGCTATGATTAATAAATGACAATAATTTGGGAGTATAACCTCTACCATGAAAATTCAACCCTTCCAAGTTAAATTCTAGATACGTACAAGCTAAATTTTAGATATGTATCAAGTTAAATTTTAGATATGTACAAGTTAAATTCTAGATACGTACAAGTTAAATTCTAGATATGTACAAGTTAAATTTTAGATATGTACAAGTTAAATTCTAGATACGTACAAGTTAAATTTTAGATACATACAAATTAAATTTTAGATATGTACAAGTTAAATTTTAGATACGTACAAGTTAAGTTTTAGATATGTACAAGTTAAATTTTAAGTACAAGTTAAATTTTAGATATGTACAAGTTAAATTTTAGATACATAAAAGTTAAATTTTTTATATGTACAAGTTAAATTTTAGATACGTACAAGTTAAATTTTAGATATGTAAAAGTTAAATGTTGTTGCCCACATAGGTGAGAGTAGGACAAGATTGATCTTCCTTGGATTCAAGGACTAGCCAAAAATTTAATTATTACTTATGTCACTACTGGAGTGGAATACATGTAATATCAGTTGGATGTAACTGGGGTGATGTGTGGGGAATGTATCCATACTATAATTGGGTAAGTATTATTATGGAAACATATTTTACTCAAAATTTATTTATTTTTCAAAATCATTAAAATAATCATAATAACTTTGAGAACAGAGAGAGTTACATCCCCTTACTGCACAGAAGGCCTTTCATTGGTGCCCTAAGATATGTGAACCAGCTTTAACTCTTGAGCTATATAAAAACCTTAACCATTCTCTTATAAGTTCAGAATATTTTACAGAGGTGCATCATTGAGAAACTGACAAACAAATTGTGAGGGTCATATCTTGTACAGCTGCTGTATGTCTCACCAGGTCAAACCAAGACATTTGCCATTAACACTCTTGGAGGTAAAATTAAAGAAAGTCTCCTCTGAACTTCATCCCATGATATTAATTGGGAAACAGAAGCACTGCTGGTAGCAACTGTCTTAAACTTCTAAGTCAAAATGTACAATGATTTCAATTGATCTTATGTTAATTCTCTGTATGCAAATTGAATAACCCAACTTATCTAGGATTATACAAGCCTGAGCTGAGATATCAACCTTTCCCTTGTTCATTGTTAAAAGCAGAAGAGATCTCCCTCTTTGCACCAGCTTGGTTCATTTTATGTACCACTTAAAACAAATAAACCCACCAGATCAAGTAAACTGACCCCTGAGGTAAAAGTTTGACATGGAAACGTCACAATGAATGGAAATGAATGCATAGTCAAATCATGAGTGAAACCAAACCATCCCAAAAGAACTGTAGATAGTTCAGGAAGACTGTCAAAAGGCATGCGCTGAATTTGTCTGTTGTAGCTATAAGTACAACTTGCATGCAGGTCTTACATGAGAGATGAATCAATGATAGCAGTTCAAATGATGCCTTATCTAACCATGTCAGAATCCATGGGATATTGCTATTCAGGCTCAGGGCAAAAGCCTTTGGTCAAGGTTGACTTACTATAGAGGTCTTTGTTGTTCTGTGGTCATGCAATGTATCTGATTTTGTTTGCTTGTTTGATTAGGATTTTTAATGTAGCTTTAACAAAATTTCAGTCATATTGCAACGATGTCTGCAGTGAGGCAATTTATAATGATGTCTAGCACTGGGGCATCATGCCGCAGACATGAAGCATGATGTCCCACCCAGTCACATTATCCTGACACCAGAACGACCAGCTGTTAGTACCATTTTTGTAAGACTTTGGTATAATTCGACCAGGTTTTGAACCCACGATCCCCCCACTCCCACGTCAGATGCTCTAACTACTAGGCCAATGGAGCTGTCATCATGGAAGGGAAACAACTGGATGACGCAATCATTTTGTTGAAAAAGGTTGATCGAAGAAAATGGAGCATTCTGGCATCTGCAGATAGATTTGGTTTAGGTCAAACTGAGACATGTGTCACTGGAGATTGTTTAAAGGCTTAGATAACTTGGCTTCCTTTCCCCTAAATTAAGATTTCAATGCAATCAAATTATGACTCTAACTGTGTGGACTAGACAATATAATATATGTCAGCGTGACCTGAAGAATCTTTGGAGAGAGAGGAGCCAAAGATATATGCCTCACTACATTAACCACTGAATATATTTTTGGATGGAAACTCAGGAGGTCATTAACCATTGGCTTCAACATTGGCAATCTCTATCTCCCTTCTAACCTTTCCTGCAGCAACATCAGCCATGTTCATTATGATCATGAACTGCAAAATGATGCATGGTAATAATGATGTCATTACAATCCTTGCTGACTTTGTATTCTTGCATGTAATTTCTACTTTATATCTTAAAAGACAAAAAAAATAGGACAACACAATCCAAAAGTGTTGTAAAAATCTCAATATTTGTCCTCAATCTAAATACTTGTGAAAAATCAATTCGGTGTTCACAATGAAAACCTACAAATCACAAGTATCACTGATCCCTTGCACATCTTACGAGGTCAGAAAAATAAAATTAACAAACTGCTAAAAACAGCCAAGGTTGCATAAACTTTGATGAAACTTTAATTAACAAAAAAGTACCAAACTTTCTTGTCAATGGGTGGAATCAAGATGACCTTAATGGATATTGACAGGTAATACAGTGTGATGTTGATTTTACCACAGTGAAGCTTAAACTGATATATCTAGCAGCAACCTAAGGGTAAAAGAGAAGGTAATTTGAAAGAGTTTCCTCCCTTTACATGTGTTCTACACAAAAGTGAAAGACAGCACTCATTTTTTTCTTGTAAGGGCTGGATTCTAAAGGTAGCAGAGTTAACTAATTTGCAACAGTGTGACCAGGAAATGTATTCTAAAGAGAAAGCTTACATATTACTTCATATAACTGGTTTCACTTGTGTCTTGTTTCAATATATAAATTCAAATACTAACAACTGAAATAATATATTGCATAATACTATATTAGAATACAAATTGGTCAGTAATTACACATTTTTTGAAAAATTTCTTGGAAAGGGATTTATCTGAATGTGCAAAAAAGCATAAGGCATAAATCTACCAGCTCACCTTTTTGCCCATGCACAAAGTCCTGAGTCCCTGCATGGCATATGCAGTTATGTATTCTTCTGTCTGCTGAACAACCTGTTTCAATTCTTCATCCACTGAAACCAAAGAACTCAATTCATGAAATAATTAATTTTTCATTATTCATCAGGAATGCCTATTACAGAACAACTTAAAAATCTGCAGGTCTAAATCACTTTAGACTTGTTTATAATAACCATTTTAGTTTTGACAGTGATGATAATGTTGATTATTTTCATTATTACTGTGATATGTAAAATGCATATTACATTCAATATTAGTTTTATATTTAATCAAGAAATTTTATTTTACAAGCATTTTAGAAATATTTGGACTTCACACACAATTAAATTTTAAGAATCCCAGTTTCATATATAAATATTAACTTAATACAAGTCAATAAAAAGGTTGGAATTAATGAATTATTACAGTGTATGCAAAATGCATGCTATTGTAGAGATTGACATTTGGGGCATGGAAAGCATTTGATGGGACCCAGTTAGGATATGACCCAGGATTACTAACAGCAACTCTAAGGTTTATTTTTCAAAAATCCAGCACTCGCCTTGGATTTGCTTCAGATATAGATCAGGATGAAATTCCGAATGACACCTGTTTGATAAAATTGTACCGAGAACTTGTTTTGACACATTAAATTAATCATAATTGATGAGGCAAACATGGCCCAAGTTGCAAAGAAATGGAACCCCAATATTAACCTATAGATATGTAGGGGTATTAAACAAAAAGTATTTGCTGCTTATAAGAACTTTGTAACAGTGAAAAGTTTATAAGAGCTAAAATTATGCCCATGGTCAAATTTGATAATCTTGTGAAAAGAAAGGTCGTAAACTCACTTAAAAACAAAATAGTCTAGTCTATAATATCAGCCAAACATAATGTTTTTGTATTTTGTTTGTTTTTTGCCATGATTTGCTCAAGAAATAAATGTGAGAATGAACTTGGTCTGCTGTAGAAAAGAGCAGGCATAAAAATTTCACTGGCAATGAGCCCAGAAGGCTAGAGGTGCAGAAGCCAAAAGATTTTGCCAACAAAATAACCACAAACAATATGAACTCAAGAATGCAACCTATTGCCTGGGGGGGGGGGGGGGGGGGGGAGGGTAAATGCAGATGGTCAGAATCCAGTAAAAAAAAAACCACACAAAATATTTGGACAGGTAAGTTCATGGCTAAATCTGTTCATGGCTTAGAGCATGGCAGTTACCAATATCTGCTAATTGGATTCTACAAAAATTGAACTCGACAAACCTGAAACCAAAACTGAATACCACAATGCATCAAATTTTCTGATCAACAAAAGCTTATGTTAAAGTTGATGAAATGTTATGGAAAAATGTCTAGTACCATCTTCACAAAATAAAGGAGTTTATTTCAAATTTGTTGAAAGTACCAAAACCAACTTGCAAATTTAAATTAAAAAACATTAAATAACGTTATGACGAGGGTATTTTTTTTTACATTATGGTTTTTTAATTGGTCTGGAAATAATTACAGAAAAAAGATTTTTGTCATATTCAAATAACAAAAAAATGCATATTTCAATATTCCAATACATGAACATTTACAAAATATACATGTATATCAAAATGTAAAATGTCAATATAATAATATACTATTATACATTATAACTATGCCTGTTTAACCTTGGAGTTTCCAGTGCATTGAAGGTTACTACCAGACTTTGGGAAAGCACCATATTTGTCGTTCAGACAACTGGATATTTGTCTCTTTGACAACCACCATGCCTACATAAACATGAACACATTCTCCAATTTATGCAAAAAGTACAAATTCTACACTGTCAAAAGCTATATCTGGGTTTTATGTTTAAATAAAAGAGTTCTCACTTTGTTCTGTCTCTGAAAATTATATCTTTGAATTTCTCATTAATTCAATATAATTCAAAGCCTTTACTTACTGATGAAACAATTTTTATTTTTTAAAAGATAAAATATAGAGATATTCACATGTCAGTCAGATGTTCGGTATGACATTCCTTTCTACATGACTTTATCTTTTACTCTATGATATCCTGGTAAAAACTTCCGATAAAATAGGTTTCTTGGTTTTAAATAGTACAGTACTGAGTACCAGAAATCAAAAATGTCTGATACAATAAAGCTGAGCCAACATATTGATCAGAAAAAAAGTGTAATGTTACAAAACTCCAACACAAAACGGTCACTAATGAGATGGAGGCAACCAAACAGAGATGGAGGCAACCAAACAGAAGTGGGGAGCTGTTTCAGCCGATCAAAATCAATCTTCTGGTGGCACTGGCCAGTTGAATAATCCAGTAAACATACCATAACTATATTTTAAAAATCATCATCATCATCATCATCATCATCATCATCATCGCCTTGCTAATTTACACATTTATAAGGACTCATGAAAAAAGTTGGATGCATCCAAGCATATTTTAGATGTCATGGATCGGGTGCATTATTGGAGAAGGCTGGAGGCTGAGCATGTATATTCCCACCCAGTTATCATGTGTTTAGCAAAGAAAAACATTAAAAATATGATCATGCAGGGTGATAGCTGACCTGTGCAAAATCATTTATTGGTTGCTCTTTAAAGAGCAAATCTCACATAAGTTAATGGGTGTATATGCCAATGTTATGCATGCCTCAGCCTCTGGTTTTCTCCAATATAGCCCTCCATTTATCACATCTAAAGCATGCTTGGATATAGGCCCATTCTTATGTTTTTAGTGTATACATAAACAAAAATATACGTATCATCAAATTTGTTTGAGAATTCTAAATATTGTTTTTGTTAATCTCTACTTTCCTTCCATCCAATGTCTATTGAGTTGTGCCAGTAATATGACCCTCTATCTAAAGGACAACTGTCCACAAAGATCCATTTCGGTCAGTTCCCCAGGATGATCAATATCCATGTCATTGAATGATTGTATATGAATGTGTACTACGAGCAACTTACCTTTATATTTTTTATGTAGAACACTCAAAATTGCTGAGTCAGCACCCTTGGTATAGAGAATGATCTCATCACTCAGAGGATGTCTCACTAATATGGACATGCGCTTTCTGGTTGAATCAAACTGCAAAACTTTCAGTACTTTCAATTCTACCTCTCCATCGGCTGTAAAGCAAAAAAAATGGGAATGGTCATTTTACTGAAAGAATAAATATGTTTTTAATCTAAAATTATATCATAAGTTTTACTAGTGCATCACAAGACAAACTGTATCATAAGTTTTACAAGTTCATAAAAACAAACACTGTATCACTGGTTTTACTAGTGCAATATAGCAAAAAGTATATCATACATTTTACCCATGCATGACAAGAATTGTATCATACGTTTATTAGTGCATAAAAATGTCTGTATCATATATTTTACTAGTGTACAACTGTTATACTAGCGCATAACAATAAAAACTATCATAAGTTTTACTAGTGCATACAAACTGTCTGTATCATAAGTTTTACTAGTACATACAAATTGTCTGTATCATAAGTTTTACTAGTGCATACAAACTGTCTGTATCATAAGTTTTACTAGTGCATACAAACTGTCTGTATCATAAGTTTTACTAGTGCATACAAACTGTCTGTATCATAAGTTTTACTAGTGCATACAAACTGTCTGTATCATAAGTTTTACTAGTGCATACAAACTGTCTGTATCATAAGTTTTACTAGTGCATACAAACTGTCTGTATCATAAGTTTTACTAGTGCATACAAACTGTCTGTATCATAAGTTTTACTAGTACATACAAATTGTCTGTATCATAAGTTTTACTAGTGCATACAAACTGTCTGTATCATAAGTTTTACTAGTGCATACAAACTGTCTGTATCATAAGTTTTACTAGTACATACAAATTGTCTGTATCATAAGTTTTACTAGTGCATACAAACTGTCTGTATCATAAGTTTTACTAGTGCATGAAACTGTCTGTATCATAAGTTTTACTAGTGCATACAAACTGTCTGTATCATAAGTTTTACTAGTGCATGAAACTGTCTGTATCATAAGTTTTACTATTGCATACAAACTGTCTGTATCATAAGTTTTACTAGTGCATACAAACTGTCTGTATCATAAGTTTTACTATTGCATACAAACTGTCTGTATCATAAGTTTTACTAGTGCATACAAACTGTCTGTATCATAAGTTTTACTAGTGCATGAAACTGTCTGTATCATAAGTTTTACTATTGCATACAAACTGTCTGTATCATAAGTTTTACTATTGCATACAAACTGTCTGTATCATAAGTTTTACTAGTGCATGAAACTGTCTGTATCATAAGTTTTACTAGTGCATGAAACTGTCTGTATCATAAGTTTTACTAGTGCATGAAACTGTTTGTATCATAAGTTTTACTAGTGCATGAAACTGTTTGTATCATAAGTTTTACTAGTGCATACAAACTGTCTGTATCATAAGTTTTACTATTGCATACAAACTGTCTGTATCATAAGTTTTACAAGTGCATACAAACTGTCTGTATCATAAGTTTTACTAGTGCATACAAACTCTGTCTCATAAGTTTTACTAGTGCATACAAACTGTATCATAAGTTATACTAATGCATACAAACTGTCTGTATCATAAGTTTTACTAGTGCATACAAACTGTCTGTATCATAAGTTTTACTAGTGCATGAAACTGTCTGTATCATAAGTTTTACTAGTGCATGAAACTGTCTGTATCATAAGTTTTACTAGTGCATGAAACTGTCTGTATCATAAGTTTTACTAGTGCATACAAACTGTATCATAAGTTATACTAATGCATACAAACTGTCTGTATCATAAGTTTTACTAGTGCATGAAACTGTCTGTATCATAAGTTTTACTAGTGCATACAAACTGTATCATAAGTTATACTAATGCATACAAACTGTCTGTATCATAAGTTTTACTAGTGCATACAAACTGTCTGTATCATAAGTTTTACTAGTGCATGAAACTGTCTGTATCATAAGTTTTACTAGTGCATGAAACTGTCTGTATCATAAGTTTTACTAGTGCATGAAACTGTCTGTATCATAAGTTTTACTAGTGCATACAAACTGTATCATAAGTTATACTAATGCATACAAACTGTCTGTATCATAAGTTTTACTAGTGCATGAAACTGTTTGTATCATAAGTTTTACTAGTGCATGAAACTGTCTGTATCATAAGTTTTACTAGTGCATGAAACTGTCTGTATCATAAGTTTTACTAGTGCATGAAACTGTCTGTATCATAAGTTTTACTATTGCATACAAACTGTCTGTATCATAAGTTTTACTAGTGCATGAAACTGTCTGTATCATAAGTTTTACTAGTGCATGAAACTGTTTGTATCATAAGTTTTACTAGTGCATACAAACTGTCTGTATCATAAGTTTTACTATTGCATACAAACTGTCTGTATCATAAGTTTTACAAGTGCATACAAACTGTCTGTATCATAAGTTTTACTAGTGCATACAAACTCTGTATCATAAGTTTTACTAGTGCATACAAACTGTATCATAAGTTATACTAATGCATACAAACTGTCTGTATCATAAGTTTTACTAGTGCATGAAACTGTCTGTATCATAAGTTTTACTAGTGCATACAAACTGTCTGTATCATAAGTTTTACTAGTGCATGAAACTGTCTGTATCATAAGTTTTACTAGTGCATGAAACTGTTTGTATCATAAGTTTTACTAGTGCATACAAACTGTCTGTATCATAAGTTTTACTATTGCATACAAACTGTCTGTATCATAAGTTTTACAAGTGCATACAAACTGTCTGTATCATAAGTTTTACTAGTGCATACAAACTCTGTATCATAAGTTTTACTAGTGCATACAAACTGTATCATAAGTTATACTAATGCATACAAACTGTCTGTATCATAAGTTTTACTAGTGCATACAAACTGTCTGTATCATAAGTTTTACTAGTGCATGAAACTGTCTGTATCATAAGTTTTACTAGTGCATGAAACTTTCTGTATCATAAGTTTTACTAGTGCATGAAACTGTCTGTATCATAAGTTTTACTAGTGCATACAAACTGTATCATAAGTTATACTAATGCATACAAACTGTCTGTATCATAAGTTTTACTAGTGCATGAAACTGTCTGTATCATAAGTTTTACTAGTGCATGAAACTGTCTGTATCATAAGTTTTACTAGTGCATACAAACTGTCTGTATCATAAGTTTTACTAGTGCATGAAACTGTCTGTATCATAAGTTTTACTAGTGCATGAAACTGTCTGTATCATAAGTTTTACTAGTGCATACAAACTGTATCATAAGTTATACTAATGCATACAAACTGTCTGTATCATAAGTTTTACTAGTGCATACAAACTGTCTGTATCATAAGTTTTACTAGTGCATACAAACTGTCTGTATCATAAGTTTTACTAGTGCATGAAACTGTCTGTATCATAAGTTTTACTAGTGCATGAAACTGTCTGTATCATAAGTTTGACAGCGCATAACAATAAAAACTATCATAAGTTTTACTAGTGCATGAAACTGTCTGTATCATAAGTTTTACTAGTGCATGAAGCTGTCTGTATCATAAGTTTTGTATGACAGATTTTACTGTTGCATAACAAAAAATATATAAATTTTACTAGTACATAACAACAAATAGATATCTCTAATTGTCTGCCAACAATTTTAAAATAAAACAAAAGCAATAATATTTAAAATCTTGCTAAATTATCTGGATTTATATGGCCATTCATCGCACAATATCTAGGAACATTTTATAAAACTAAGTGACTAAATGAAAATCTTGCATAGTTTCGAAAACATAATTTCTGATTTACTGCATGAAGAATCTATACCATACATGCTTGAAAATCGTATAATGTCAGGGCATCAAGCCTCCATACTTAAGGCACGTTTACAAACCAGCCAATATCAAGGCATCAGGTGGTCTCCATACCAGATATGCTTACAAATTCAGCCAATATCAAGGCATCAGGTCTCCATACCAGCCAATATCAGGGCTTCAGGCCTCCAAACCAGACATGCTTACAAACCAGCCAATATCAAGGCATCAGGTCTCCATACCAGATATGCTTACAAAATCAGCCAATATCAAGGCATCAGGCTTCCAAACCAGACATGCTTATAAACCTTCCAATATCAAGGCATCAGGCCTCCATACCAGACATGCTTACAAACCAGCCAATATCAAGGCATCAGGCCTCCAAACCCGCTTATATCAAGGCATCAAGCCTCCATACCAGATATGCTTACAAACCCGCTAATATCAGGGAATCATGCATCCATTTAAGAAATGCTTTCAAATCCGCCAATATCAGGGAATCAGGCCTCCATATAAGACATGCTTACCAGCTTCCCAATATCAATGTATCAGGGCTCCATACCAGACATGCTTACAAACCAGCCAATATCAAGGCATCAGGCCTCTGTGATAGCCATATGCATAGTATCATCAAGATGTGATTGCACACTTTGTATTTATATATCATGTAGAGTTTGAAAATAAAATGAGAAAAGGATAGGAAAGCCCTATCTCTTTAAATAGCCCTTACTATAGACATGATTCTGGACATAACTTGGTACTCCTATAGATGCAATGACTAAGTTTAAACCAATGTAGTTGAATTGACCAATTGAATATCTCATTATAAGGCACTTCTCATAAACATGATTCTGGATATAACACTATACTCTTATTGATCCCATGCAGTGGCATAGCTAGGATATTTGGTGCCCAGGGCAAAACTCCCAAATTTGTGCCCCCGGCTGCCCCTGTTGCACAGTTATGTTGATACTTTGGGCTGATTTGGGCCCCATTTGGCGCCTCCTAGCCACCGGCACCCGGGCTAATGTCCCACCTGCCCCCCCCCATTGCTACGCCACTGATCCCATGACCAAATTTAAACCATTGTACTTGAATTGACCAATCAAATATCTCATTATAAGGCACTTATCATAAACATGATTCTGGATATAACACAGTACTTGTATTGATCCCTTGACCAAATTTAAACCATTGTACTTAATCTATCAAATCAATGACAATGTGGGTTACAAATAAACAACTTGTAGTTTAGCATTATACCTTTATAACCTCTATAAAATAAGTGAAACAAATATATTTAATTTAGATTAAAAATTATTACTATTTGTTTTGTTATATAATTTACATTTCAAATTATTACTATTTGTTTTCTTATTAATTGAGATTGAAAATTATTACTATTTGTGTTTTGTTATTTAATTTCAATTTAAAATTATTGCTTTTTCTTTTGCTATTTAATTTAGATTTAAGGTTATTACTATTTGTTATGTTATTTAATTTCAATTTTTAACTATTACTCATCGTGTTTTGTTATTTAATTTAGATTTAAAATTACTACTATTTCTTTTGTTTTTTAATTTAGATTTTAAATTATTACTATTTCTTTTGTTATTTAATTTAGATTTTAAATTATTACTATTTGTTTTGTCATTTAATTTAGATTTAAAATTAATACTATTTGTATTTTATTATTTAATTTACAATTAAAATTACAGTGTTACTCAACTATGAGTCACTCCGTTTAAACATGAATTCAGATATAACATGGTAGTGGCATGGCTCCCAAAATTTCATATACATGTATGATTCTCATGCACAAATTTCTTTTCTCTTAAAAGTATGAAAAGTAATGAGTAAAAAGTTTATTAACCTTTTTGGGGAAAAGATTTTTATGAATTCTAATATAAGAAGGCTGCTGCAATATTATACACATATATTTTTCACATACTCGAAAAATGTTTTTTTTCTTCTGTTCTTGAAAGTATGAAAAATATTGTGTAAAAAGTTTATTCTGGAATCACATTGGGCTTTGCCAATGTAACAAATTGTGATTTATATTAATAACTGGCAACAAATTATACCATCTAGTGTTTTTTTTTTAATTGAAATTATTGACTGTTTAAACTGTATATACAATCTTGAGTTTGGAGTGAAGAAATGTAGAGGCATCATGAAAGGAAGCTGCAAATGTGATATAAAATGGTCTGGAATTTATCTATTGTTAGATAAACAAATTCCTTGTTGATATTGACAAACAATGTTAACAGTGCATTGTAACAGTTATATCCACTTATTCTGACAAATGGCCTGAGTAAGGTATGCTGTGAAATCTCTGCATTTTTTATTTACTTCCTTTAATAACATTTCCAGTAGTTGAAATCAACTGTACGAGGCACTATTTCAAAACAGCTCTCTTACATAAAAGTGTTGGATTATTAGCCGTTCGCTAGTAAATATTAATGTATTTTGACTGACGTCTAAATATGGATGGTAAGTAAAACTCCTCTTTTTTCCATTCGTAGAATTAAATCCTTCAGAACACTCATATTTTCAGTAGTAATCCCTACCAGAACAGAACATAACACCTGTGTATTCATTATCTGTTGGTCCTCTTTTTAAATAAAATTTCTGATGCATGCATGGAAGGCAGCATAACTCCACCACCGGAAATGTGACAAAAACCAAACAACCCTCCCCCTCCCCAAGATCTACTTGTATGCTGCAAGTCGGTATTTAAGGGTAATTTTTGTATCACCTATGACAAAGTCGTAAGAGTTGGCAGGTTTGCATAATAGGGTAATTCAAAGAACTTCAACTTGACATGATATGAAAGTATAATGAAAAGTACTTCACCTAGACATGACACGTTTTAACAGTCTTTAATAGACAGTATACATCAGCTTTTGTGATTTGGATGTTGAACATCAAATTTTTACTTAACTTACAATTAACATTTCTTGAAATGAGAACTTAAAGTATTCTTATTTAGTTTGTCACCATACAAAAAGTTGCTACCAAACCTTTCTGGTTCATGAAGAAACTGCTCATAAGCAAACATAGTATGTGTTCAAAAACTTTGTGTCCAATGACTTAGGACAAAAGCAGCATATTTATTACACAGGGTCTCTTTTAAGATGTGTGATTAGGTTGCATATTGAAATTTTAAAAAGATCCATTGAAAATACATCATCATCAAGAAAATCTTGAGACATTATACACTTTTGATCTTTCATCCTGTTAACTGTTTGTTTCAAATATAGCCAATACATTGTTATACTTTTATTTAACACATTAAGCCATGGAGGTTTTTGCTGTTTTTGCATTTCATGCAAGTAGGAAACACATTTTGGGTCTATTTCTGAATACAACCTAATACATCGACTTCCAAGCAATTATCCATTAGCCTAATGGTTATTTTGCTCGTGCATGAGCAGCAGGGGAAAGGTTATAGTTTTTTTTTGTTTTGCTTAACGTATTTTCGTATGGAAACCACTCTTTATTAAAAATGCCCACCTTATCCTACAATTTGCACAGGTTAACCTGTCTGTGTGCAGTTCAGCATGGTCTGCCATAGATCTGAGGAATAAAAATACTAAAATCTGGACACAAAATTGGATTCCAACCACAGGCAAATTTTGGGTGAATAAAAAACAGGTTAAAAAAATTAGGTTTATCCCTCTGTATTTTGTAGTGCAACTAAACCGTCCAGATTATTTGGTATCATTGTAGAGCTAAATCTGTCTACTTTTCTATAATACCAACCACTTTAGTGTATCATACATGACCTTGATGCTACAGAGCTTGGCAATAGGCTACTACCTCCTGCCTGTAAATGTGGCACCAGAAGTTAATGTGTTAACACCAAGCACTTTCAGTTTCCCATATGACAGTCACTTGAACATAAGTATTATATGTACATGAGGCTATTATCATTACAATGTTGAAGAATATTTGATGCTCACATAAGGCTATTATAAGCAGCGAAGTCTTTTGTTGTCATCCAAAGCATAACAATGACAATATGATGAAAATGGATGGCCATCATCCATTTAGCACAGAATGCCCTCAAGTGGTCAGGCATCCTGTGCCACATGACCACAGGCCTCATATTTGTCCATCATTCCTTAATTAACTTAAACACTTTTAAGGTCTGACATTGTCTTATTGCACAGCTGAATGTCAAATTTGGATCCCTGACTTGTTTCAGGATAATGAAATCACCAAATCAGCCATATAAATCACTCTGTGACATCACACAAATTTAAACATTGCATTATGTAATAACAAATTATAAAGGGCACCAGGAAGTTCCACAGTTACTGATATCATACAATGCAATGACTGCATCTGATATGAATAATGTAATTACAAATCTTGACAGTATCTGGCAATTCTACAGTAACTGACATCATATAATGCAATGACTACATTATCATGTGAATTATATATTAATAATAATCCTGTGAATCATATATTAATAAAAATATAAAAAAGTTAGGGTACCTGGCAAGTCCACAATAACTGAGTCTGCAGACCTCTTCAGAAGACAACATCCATATGTGCTGGCTGCTTTAACCAGCGCTAATTCGTCTGGACTTTCTGCTTCATATCGAATATTTGATATGTCTGATCTCATTGATGACCCAGTCATGGTACTAGTAATGCTGCCATGATCTGATATTGTGTCCAATTTGCTGCTTGGAATTTGAAAAATCAGACCCGATGACTCTAATAGAGGTAGTCCAATTTTTCTTGGCAGAGGTGGCAGTTTTTTTGGCTCTATTTCTGACCATCTGATATCTTGTGATTTTTCTGGTATTTGATGGTTTTGTGAGGTGTTATTCACTGCCGAGTCATTTAAATGACCATCTATGTCCATCTGAATAAAATAAGAATTATTTATTTACAGACTAGTAAGATTTATATGAATTTACCAAAAAAAATAAAAATATAGACTGTGTTATTGTTCTAGATATACTGTAATGTAAAGCTGAAAACATCAAGAATGGTTATTGGTAGTGATCACTCAAAGACTGCAATCTGGAAAAGTTCAAAGTTTAATACTCTATCAAAAATACAAACTATATAAAAGAAAGCTTGTTCGAGACATTACTCAAATAAAACTTTGACCTGAATTAATCTGTGAGCTGATGAAAATAATGCTGATGAAGCACAAGTCTGAGAAAAGTCTTCACTCAAGTCTGAGAAAAGTCTTAACTGGAGCTGATAATCATGAAATAAATATAATTTGACCCATAGTTATTTTCTTATATTTTCAATCAAACTGAGTCCTGAGCAAATACTGATAAAATGTGTTCTATCAAACTTAAAAAAAATGAATTTGGTTTCAGCTTCTCTAGTAACAATTGAATACTGCATGCACATTTATATCGTGGCCAAATTCAGCATGGTATTATTTCAATCAAAATATGTCCTACTAAAGAAGTATTAACATTTACTAAACATGAGACACACACACACACACACACACACACACACACACACACACACACACACACACTATGTAACAGCCAGATTTCTATGTAAAAGGAAAATAAAGGCAACAGCTCCTATTCCCAGTCCAATTTATCTCTCTTTAACAAATAGTTCTTTTAACTTTCCTATCCTACATTAAGAAATGAAAAGGGCTCTGAAGAAAATGCTTGACGAGAACAAGAAAACCAGAAGGCAGACTTACATTATCTTTACGTATGTGTGTTGAGACAACGACAGTGTTACAGATGGCCATCAAAAGGAAGAATTCCTGTATCTGTTTAGTGTTAGAACTATGAAGACCTTGTGAACTGGTTGAAGGCACACCAAGGTCAACGCTGCCTATACTACGCAGGCACATAAAGGACAACTCTCGTTGTAACTCTGATTCCAGCTTCAGGTTTTCAAAAATCTAATAAAGCAGAAATATTAGAATTGAGCTGTAACAAGTAAAAAAATGTTCCTTATGAACTAAAATGTCTATGGTTTGAATATTGTAACTATCTGCTGTATTTATTATAATGAAAGGAATTTTAATCCAAACTATTCATTGTTTTCATTGTTTTTAATTTGAAAAAAGGTTTATATAGCATTAAAATCAGGAGATTATGATTAAAATTATAAAATAATTGCCATATGCCTATGTTTGTGAGGGCTGAATTATTTTTCCTAAGCACAAATGTGCTGAGAGTATTATCTCCAAAACTGTATCTATAAAGGGTAAATGTTTGTGATACAATGACAGCTACGTGAGAAGAGGATTTCTAGAGTTAATGTTATAACAGCTTATTTCAGCTAAAGTCATAATTTTATTTATGAAATACATTTGTGACAGTGCTTGATTTGAGGATTTACAGAAACATGTAAGCTTTGTTTTTCTCATGTACATGTATTTGCATTGCCACTTTACTGGCTTCAAACTTAAACCATTTTGAAAAACTATTTATGCTTGAAAGAAGGATATATGTACTTGACACATGAAAGTAGGTTTTGTGAAAAATCTGTGAATTTAATATAGTTGTAAATACAAATGTGAGAGAACTTTAAAAAAAAATAATTTTACTTTTAAAAGAGAAAGTAACAATTACCTAAAACGAAATTAAAAATGTCTTTAAAACACGGCAAACAGTTTCCCTGTTTATAAATCCAAAAGCTTACTCAAATAAATTCCATATGTAATTAAAGAAGTTCTGAACTTTGACTTGAATATATTGACTGACTTTTCCCCTTTTTTTATTAATATAAATTGTATGGCACATATTTTCACTTTGACATAGGCACTGTATCAGCTGCCACACAATTTTTTTCTTTCTTACTATTCTATGCTCCACTTTTCGTCAATTTTAAGTGGGTTCATTAAAAGATGTTTTCGGCATTTAGAAACAAATGTTCCTGGCTCGCAATCATTTGCCCTGTCAAAGTAAAAACTGCAGTCTCTTATGTTTTTTTTAGGCAATATGTTTAACAACAAACCAAAAGGGAACTAGAAGAAATTTGAAATGATGCCAGTAAATTTACTAACAGAACTGTTCCGACTGACATTGGTCTGAGAGAACTTGCTACTCATGTCATCATCCTCGTCATCTGAAATAAGCAAAAGTTAAAGAGTTCCATTAGATTTTGATACTAGCCGAGAGATGAAATGGATTCTAAAGCATAATCAGTCCAGCCTGTATATTTATTTATAATTTCAGTTATTATAGTACCATATAAAAGTCATTAATTTATCATAATTATATTTTAAATGTAAAATGCATCTTAAATTTATATTTATACCTGTGTATAAATTTATATTTAGACCCGTGTATAATGTATTATATATTTTTTTATATATATTTCAGGAAAAGTTTTGCAGAGACACAGGAATTGGCACATGATCAAGACAAGTGGAAGGAACTGGTCAGATGTTCAGCAGCACAGTGCCTTGACAACCACACCAGGTCAAGAGACTGATGATATATTGTGTGCGTGTGTTTATATATATATATATATATATATATATATATATTAAAAATCATAAGTATAGAAAATAACAAAAGGTAATATTGTGTAAAACTGTACTTTATAACCTTCCTGGTCAATGAAACCAAACCAGTAATATACATTAAAGAATTGGTTTTTGTCTGGAATTAACATCCCAGAGCTAGGATCACATTGCCATCATGGATTATAACCACCACTACTACCACACACGTTTGCATACATGCTAAATTTTCTGTGACCAAATCAGGTACATTAGTTTCCACAATTTAGAAGATAGGGTCCAACTCAGGGAGATTAGTGAAATGGTCATTTCTGTCATAAATTGTGTTAAAACAGGAAATTGCCTACACTGAATAATAGATACTCAACTTTTTTAATTTTCTTATAAGTAATTTTCTTACTCAGACAAAAAAAAATTTAAAAATCTATGCAAGAATTTCCGTTTGTGCTTCAAAACCTTAGGACATGCTGGTTCCTCAAACACTCAAAAAAATTTTTAACATGTTTCTTTCAGTCTTGTAGAGAATTAGTTCTTTTTGAAGCAAACACAAATAATTTGAAGACCTGAGTTCAAATCAGTCACACTTTGCATTGATATTACACAATATTATTCACAACAGTTTTCCACACAAATGTATTCCTGAACATGCTGAAACAGCACTCAAGATCTGCAACATCAGGATTTGAGTAACCAAAGACCATCAGGATTTGGGAAACTAATAAACATCAGGATTTTGGTAACCAAGGACCATCAGGATTCAGGTAACCAAAAACCAACAGGATTTGGTCATGAATGAAACTTAGCTATCATCTCTATCTCTGCTGCAACTTCATCATAGAAAGACCTCGCACTCCAGAAGAACCAGTACTGCATTATTGGAGAAATATCATCTGGGTCGCTGTCAATTATGTAAATTTTGGCACATTATAGTGACCATTCCTCAGTTTCATGTGCTTTGTACTGTGGAAGACTTGAAAACAACCATCCACATTTTTCAGGAGTTAATTACTTTGTATTCATGTGTGGTCATTTGTGTCTTACAATCTCATGAAAGCTGAATCTCAGATGCAATTATAAAACAATCTAGACATCAGCTGTCTATGCAACAACAAATATGTGAATATGTGAATTCCATGGTTTTCAGGTAATTCTTCATTTTCGCAATATTTATAACTTTACTTTTAGTTGACTTAATAAAAACACTATTGTGATGATGTGACATTACACACACACACACACACACACACACAGACACACATACACATACACACATTTTCATGCTGTATGCTGTTATCAGAACTATGATTTATTAAAATGTTTGAAAAGTCCTGCAATAGGATCATATAAGGACAGTATGAAGTGCGATAACTCTCTGTAAAATAAATAATGTGATGAAATGTGCATATCATAATATTGTAATGAAATGGAAATTTATTCATTAAAAATAATTTTTGTCCATTACAGGTTACAAATCAAAATGATGCAAATATTCCTTATTTGAAATTTTAAAAAACTGGCAAATTGTTTTGGTAAATTTTCTGATACATTCTAAATTAACCTCTCTTCTCTGTCATACACACACACATATATATATAACAGAACATATATATATATATATATATATATATATATATATATATATATATATATATATATATATATATATATGCTTAATTTATGCCCATGATTGAGGGTTGTCTCAGCATGCCTATCTTATTTTTGGTCATGATTCTAAGAAGCAAACAAGCTGTTGACTTGAATTTGAGTTCAAGACCCAGGTTATTCCCTAGGAAATTATATTGCATCTTAGATCAAGTAAAGTTAGTATATATATATATGATTTTGTAAAACAATTGTTCATTCCTGTTTTATGATGTGGAATCATTTATAGTTGTGTTCAGATATAACTTGCAAGGATTTATTTATTTAAATTATTTATTGTAATTACAAAGTGCTCATTGACTCTTTGAACTAAACACTATTTTGGGATTATTGAGGACTCGTTCAAAGTCTTTCAAGACTAGACTATTGAAATTCATTTAGACATGATAAAATATTTAGAATTATTTGGAATTTAATTAAAAATACTATAATTGTCTTTTGAAATTTCACCATGTGTGATTATTATTTGTTGATTTTACTAAGCTGTTGGTTTTACTTCTTTTATCTTACAAAGTAAATGACCACTGAGTCATAACTAAAATTGGAGGAACCTCTGTGATTTGAATTTTCTTAAAATATTTCAGACATATTAATAATGTTCTTTAAAATTTAAATTTACTTTCTTTCCAAATTTTCATTGTCCCTGATAATGATTTTAACTTTTACATTTAAGAAACCATTGCAGACACTAACAAGTATTCACAATGTTATTTCATGTTTGCAGTCACCCCTCAGGGCTTAGTCTAATGAAAAATATATTGTTTGACAAGGCAAGAATAAAAAAATAATTTAGTTCAGTATTTGTCAGAAAAGGAAATTTAGGATGATAAAGCTTTGGACTTGATCAGTTAGTGTATCTATGGTTTTAATAAGACATTAAAGGAGTTAAAGTTAAAAAGAAATGGAATTTTAATTAGCAAAGTCTTAGCTTGAGAAAGAAATGATGGAAGTGCAACTCCTAAAAGAGGAAAAGGAGATGTAAATGCAAAATGGAGAGGGGTGTGTGTGAAATATCAATGCAGAGAGAGGAAAGGGAGAGGCAGTGATAAAATGGTTAGAGGAAAATACAGATATATAGATGAAGAGAGAGAGAGAGAGAGAGAGAGAGAGAGTGAGAGAGAGAGAGAGAGAAAGAGCAGAGTTGGAAATACAAATGCTGGTGTAAAGAGAAGAGAAATGCAATGTAGATTAAATCTATTCACTATGATATACTTCTTTGACTGGCTCAGTCCAATATAACTATCAGACCACACCCCATGGGTATACCCCATCTAGGAACTTGCTCTCATCTTCCAACACTTGTATTCTCATCATTTCTAATGTTAAAATGAATTCATAAGGACAACGTTCTTTTGTGTACCAGGGTTGAGCTACTACACGGAATTAATTGCCACTTGATCTTTGATGCAAGAACATTGAACTCTATCAAAAGTGCTCTTTAAACTAACTTTTTGACATCAAGAATAGACTTAAAAACTTCAAACTAACTTTTTTGACATCCAGAATAGACTTAAAGACTTCAAACTAACTTTTTTGACATCCAGAATAGACTTAAATACTTCAAACTAACTTTTTTGACATCCAGAATAGACTTAAAGACTTCAAACTAACTTTTTTGACATCCAGAATAGACTTAAAGACTTCAAACTAACTTTTTTGACATCCAGAATAGACTTAAAGACTTCAAACTAACTCTTTGACATCCGGAATAGACTTAAAGACTTCAAACTAACTTTTTTGACATTGAGACTAGACTTAAAGACTTCATAATGTTTGTTTCATTATGTTTCATTAACTACTGTCACCACTTTTTGATTTATAATTCATGGTGGGTTTTTTGTAATCTTGTGTCTGTTTTTATGTGCTATCTTACATTGTAAAGCAATTGGAGCTTCTAAAGATTAAGTGTTGTACTAAGATTTTATTATTATTATTATTATTATTATTATTATTATTATTATCATTATTATTAAAAGAATTAGAACTGGCTAGCAGGGTATGCTCCAACATTTTTTTTACAAGTTCACGTTTTAATGTTACAGGAAATGCATGTATAATGTTAGTACCATCTTTTGAAGAAAAAGAAGATAAATACTTTCCTTACTTTGTGAAAATTTCTGAAAACCTGAAAGGGTCAAGAGAGCATTAGACTTATTATTGCAAAAAAGCATTCTTATTGGCAAAACTCATTTAGTCTTGACTATCAGTATAACAAAATGCTGACTACATTCTATTTAAGGAATGTTTCTTGAAGGGTTATGAGTTTGTACCTGTGGTTTGGGATTTGTAGAAAAGAAACTGGACATACCCATATTGAATTTGCAACAGACAAAAATACACCATTTCAAGCAAGAGGTTTAACAAAGATTATGACAACCTCAGACAGCTCAAATCAATTGAAGAGTTCAAGAATTGCATCCATAGTGATGTCAAAACATTGATGACTGATAGGAGAAAATATAGGAAATGCTGCTTGCAATGGTGACAGCGATTCCTCGAGTCACAAAGTTTCATTTGCCAGTAAGCCTTCTTCTCAGCAGGCTTTAGTCCCATTGAACTAGTTTTTGGACACAATATTCATGAAACATTTAAGTTATTACAAGAGAAACGTCTTTCAAACGAAGATTCCAAGATAATTCTCCTTTACTATGTGTCTGATTTCCAGTATGAGTTGTCAATAGCTTGTACAGTAGCAAGAACTAACCTTCCCTCTGTCAAAGGTGAAATTAAGGTATGACAGAAATACAAAGAAAATGAGTTTTCAGCTCTTAAATTGCATGGTCCTTTTACAATTGAAAAGTAAGTAAATGACTTAAATTATTTCATTACAACTCCTGGGAGCAAAAAAACACAGAAAAATCATAGCCATATAAATATGTTAAAGAAATATTTATTAGAGATAGCCTGGATATTTATTGAAACATTTTAGCTGTACCAGTCCAACAAAATGAGGTGCACTCTGACTGTAGTGACTTTGGTTTAATCAATCATTGGAATTCAGAAACATTACACAACCAGAAACTTTCACATTTAAAAACACAATAAAAGAGTGAAGTAAAACGGCTTTTATGTGAATATGGCTATCTGATGCAAAGATTGTAAATTGCAGATTGCATCCTTACAGGATGAATCCTCTCAAGCAGGAATGTTTGAAACAAGTAATTCTATATTTACTGGAGAATGATTTCATGGAATCAAGTAAGCGTAACTGGAGTTCACCAAGTATTCTTTTGCATAAACAAATTAATACATTCTGTATATGTACTAACTATAAAAAAAATGTCAACAGTGTTTACCAAAATGGATTCATTTCCAATGCCAAGAATTCATGACTGCATTGACCAAATTGGAAAATGTAAAATAATGTCATCCAGTTTAGCATTTTGAAAGGATTCTGGCAAATTCCACTTATGGAGAGAGTGAAAAAAAAAATTGCAACTAAAGGTGGATTTTATAAATATAAAATGATGCCATTTGGTGTAAACAATTTTCTGTCTACATTTCAGTGTTTAATGAACATGACAACATCTGGTCCAGAAAATTATGATGCATACAGCAATGACATTATAATCTATAACTATATCTGGAAAGATTACTTGGAAACCTATTAGAAATCCCTTGATCAACTCATTAATGCAAATCTGACAAATACTTTATATAAAAGAAAGTTTTGCCATGTTTGTGTCACCACATTTTTAGTATCTATTGTAGGACACAGTCAAGACTGTATAAATTAAGGTCTGAATTCTCAGAGCCTATAGGTAAAAAGGGACTGATGCAATATTTAGGAATGGCTTGATTTTATTCAGAAATTTTTCTCATTTTGTTCCATAACTGCTGAGCCACTGAGACATTTGCTGAATAAGAAATGCAAGCTGCATTAGTCTGACATATGTCAAGATAACTTTTGATAAAGATTGAACTTTAATGTGAACCATTTCTTTCAGATCCAAATTTCAACCATACATTTAAAATATCAGCTGATGCAAGTGATGTAGTGGTTGGTGGAGTACTGATTCAAAAAGAAATGGCATGGATCACCTGGTATTCTTTTTTCCTAAAAAACACTAAACAAGCACCAGAGAAATTATTTCATAATCGAGAAGGAATGTTTGACTTTGATACTAGATCTGCAACATTCTGAAGTGTATGTTAGTTCAAGCTCCTTCTTTGACTGTTGTTATCCATGATCACAACCCCCTTACTTTCATTAATAAAACGATTTTATAAAAACTGATATTGTTGAGGTGGAATTTCATATAGCAGGAAATTAATGTTGACATCAATCACACCAAGGGAAAAGACAATCTGAATGCAGATATACTTTCAAGAGTACAGAAATACTATTGCTTATTTAGTGTATATTTTGTGTAATTCAACTAAGTGTCACTCATTAGGCATCTTCCTGCATAATTTTAAGTGTCATATGTATAACTGACTGAAAAATATGTAAAAGAAAGCTTAGTTGCATAAAGCAAATAATTCCAAATATTTTCAGTTTAATTAGCAAACTAATTTTCTTACCTGAACAATGAGGATAGTTTATTCCAAAGACAGTACAAGTTTTGAATTCCATTATATTTTCCGTCAAGGTCCCTGTCTTGTCAGAGAAAACATATTCAATCTGTCCCAAATCTTCGGTGACGTTAAGTGCTCTGCACTCAATCCGCTTGTCTGTCGGTTCATAATACAAATCCAGATCATTGTTGATGAAGTACACTTGGATGAGTTTGACAATCTCAATAGACACATAGAGAGGTAGGGGAATAACAGCCTGTAAAAAGTAATCACACTACTTTTGCAAAGGACAGAAAGCACAAATTTGTTTTTACTCCATTTGTTCAAAAGGTGAACATTTTATATAAAATATCAACTTACAATAGTAAAAAGTAGTGATGGAGAAACTCATACTTTTCCCGATAGATGACTACAGTACTGGTGGGAAATATATGCAGCAAAATAACCCCTCAATGCCCATTTAATTTCTCAGCAAGAAAAAATATGAATTTTGCCAAATGGATATAAGTCATGACAAAATAATAGAATTTTTCTAGGGCAAAATGAGACCCCAAAGTAGGTCACAATGATTATAGATTATACTTCAACTGTATTCATGTACAAATTAGAGGGTGAATTTCCTTGCCATGGTTTAGAATCAGAATGACTCATTAACCTACTGAGTATCTGACAGATATATAGAGGATATCATATTACATCTCCAAAGCATGGGAATCAAAACAAGAAAATTCTGGAGTCTTTTTTTCTGCTCAGCTTTCTGCAAAAGTTGAATACCCTGACATTTCACAAGTATTTATCTTGATCCTAAATGACTTTTATTATCTAAACAAGAGGTCCAACTGGGCCTGGGAACACTCACATGGGTGACACTGACCTAACAGCCAATGCAGAAGCAGTTTGCCAGAATATTTGGGTCAACAGGCTGGTTTAGAAAGAACTTTTGTATGCTGTTGGTTGTCATGAAAATAAATATGTCACAATTTCTCTGTGGTGTTTGTACCTTCATTACACATCAATATCTGTAGTCCATATGCTTCATGGTTTCTCTGTATTATTTGTTTTATAGCGCATCAACATCATTTAAATAAATTTATAATACAGCAGGAAGGTTAAGTTCTGTAAGATTATTCAGAAGAAATAATTTTGTGTGGGGTTTATACCCATTTTTTCAGTACATGATAGGCTGGCTCTACATGGTCTTCAGTATATTAGGTGAGGAAAACAATGGAAATATCCTTTGTAAGAACCACCAACCAATTGGAAACTGCTGAAAAGCTTTCTCATATACCTCAAAATCAATGAGACAAGGTGAGATGTGTGCGTTATCTGTTAAGGTGAGAAATTTAAGCGTTTCCTTTACCTTTTTGTGCATCAGAGACCTCCCCACCCCACAATTTCTTAATAAGATGCCCAGTTCAGACATCAAGGTTTTTTCAATTTGACCTCCATCTCTACCCCTTATTTCTGACACCAATCACTCAGTCTTGCACCAAAAGGGGGAAACAATGGCCTTCGATCACTTAGACGCTTGGGTCCCAAATATTATCTTTAAGGTTTTTCTAATTATAGTAACAGCAGCCATACCTGATCATGGAATGGCATTGTTGACATCAAACTAAAAGACATTTAAAACTGAAATTTCCCTCAAAATTCATAAAATCTTTCTGAACATTTATTTGTATAAGAAGCAGATTCCAGTTCTATGTATTATTAGTAATGATAACCAAATCTTAAGGCAAATCAGCTTTATTTGTAACAATTTGAAAGTCCTTTATGCCAGGCTGCTTTCTGTCAAATTTGTTTGAATTCTGTCGAGGCTTTCTTGTGAAGAAGATGTTTGAAAATTACTTCTTTTTTCAGTAAAGATGATCATAACTGATGCCAGATCAGCATCATTTGTACAAATCCATTTTTAGGACCTTTTTTCCTGATGATTTCCATCATCACAGTAAATCCCAATGATCAGGTATTGAGAAGTCCTTTCAGAGTTGTTTTTATTTATAGTAGCCATTGTCAAAGATGAGAACTGTGCTAGTGTCAGATACCTTATCATACAGTTATGTTGACTATCCACATAGTGGTCCACAAAGCTGCATGCCATATCTTGTTGAAAGCCTTCTTGAACTCATTGAAGATATGATAGAGGTCCTGTTGATGCCACATTATTTTTAAGGGATTCTAAAATTGAAGAGCTATTCTGTAGTGTTCTGTTTGGTTTGATGCTATCTGAAGTGGTTCTCTCTATTTTGGAATTTACCAGTTTTACGTTTAATATATTTCAGTGACTTTTTAGTTTATCAGGCTCTCAGCTAGTATGCGAATCCTATAGTTGGAATTTGACTAGCATAAGGTGTTACTATTTCTTTATAATCTGTTTTGCACTGAAACTGCCTGCTTTGTTTATAATGTGCTTTGCTTAGTGTTTCAGTCTGTTGAGGATGCATAGTCATGCATGGGTGATTGATGAGACTGACTGTTATCTAGTTTTGGCACAGCTGTAGATTCCATCTTGTAGGAAGAGTGATAATCAGAGACTGGGACCATTGGCCAGATTTTGTTACAGACTGCTGTAAAGACATCTATTATGCTAGAACAAGTTCTGCTGGTACATTGTCAACCACAGTTGAACTTCTGAACAATATTCCGTCTGTTCAGATTCTCTTGATCGTTTGTGAGAGTGTTAGCAGCCTTGTCCTGGATATGTTAAATCTCTCTCCTCTTGTAATGTTTTTTACCAATTGGTTTGCCTTTTTACTGTTATTCTGGTTCATGCTTTTCTCAATTTCCTTACAAAGGTCCCTTAACCAGCTGTCCTTCACTTTCTTCAAGTTCTTCTCAACCCTGCTGTCAATCTCTCTGTATTTTCCTTCTCCTTCATGGTCACTTCCTCCTCAGTTTTCTCACCAAAGTGGAGGATATATATTGTGACCCATGGGTTCTTTATCCTATGATGCTTGCTAACGATCACTGGTTGTGCCAATAATTGCTTTAATGAAGGTGGTAATCAAAGACTCTATATTTTATTTTATAAGCACACAGAATTGTGAGTGGTGCAAATCTTCAGCCTATTGATGCTTCCAGTGTTGATGCTTTCAATGCTTGCGCCATACATGGGTCTTTAAGTTTTTCAAGCTCAGACCTGAACATAACATGTCTTGGCTTCTAGGTTTTCCTAAGAAATTTGATAGTCATCATCAGCAAGGCGTGACTCCTAGCAATGTCAACTACTGTAAAGCTACATCTTCTGGTCAAGTTCAAGCTAGACTGGAAATTTATCCTCACCAAGATGTAGTCAAT
The DNA here is from genome assembly GCA_029339505.1 of Unio delphinus. Taxonomy (NCBI): domain Eukaryota; kingdom Metazoa; phylum Mollusca; class Bivalvia; order Unionida; family Unionidae; genus Unio; species Unio delphinus. Next base: position 7,021,975 of record JAQISU010000237.1, on the reverse strand, counting down.
CAAGTTGTAACCTTTTACATCTGGACTGTGTCAAATCTATCTTCTAGATAGTTTGTGGGGGCCTAGGGTGTGCAATAGCACTTGGTTATTCTAGGTGGTTAAATTCAGCAGCCTGAGTCCTTTCTCATTAGTCTGTTTAGTACAACATGGACCACAGGATGTCTTGTGTACAAGGTTGATGCTCGAACCACTATACCACTGGACCAGCCAAATCGTTTAATGGTACTCTGAGTAATGACAGCCAATGGAATATCAGAATATTTTTGTACAAATTTGAAAGCTCTTTATGCCACTTTGATTTCTGCCAAATCTAGTCAAAATGTAAATAAGCATTTTTTAAAGAAGTTGTAGTTTAAACATTTTGTTAATATTAGTAATGGTGGCTGTATTTTATCAACTGAAAAACAAGAACATCTAAATATCTCAATAGAATCTGATCAAACTGACAGCATCCTCATATTAGAGATCTCAGAAAATTCATTAAATAAAGATTTTCACAGAAGATTTTCTAATGCAGTGGCAGGTACCTTTTGTTTAATAGTTAGGATTCATGATGTACATGCCTCGTACTTAGTGGAGGTATATTTACATTATTAAAATTAGTGTATTTGAAGAGGAAATTTTTTTGCAAGTGTTACTAAATTGCAGAATTATACATCTGAATGCTCTTTAAACTATGAAACACCCTATCAACTATGATCCAACTAGATACATGGTATTTTGTAATGAAGTCATTTCAAGATTTTACAATTTTCAGTAATGGTTGACATATCTGATGTCAGATTGGTATCGTTATATTGCAATTCCTTCATAACAACATTGCTCTCTTACAAAGCAGGTTGATGATGGTCATATAGTGTTTGTGAAGCTTAAAATGGCAAATCCTGACAAATTCACTTTGGCCTTACATCCAAGCAAATCCTGACAAATTTAATTTGCCATACAGCCAGGCAAATCCTGACTAATTCCCTTTGCCTTATAGCCAGGCAAATCCTGACAAATTCAATTTGCCTTACAGCAGGCAAATCCTGACAAATTCAATCTGCCTTACAGCCAGGTAAATCCTGACAAATTCAATTTGCCTTACAGCAAGGCAAATCCTGACAAATTCAATTTGCCATACAGCCAGGCAAATCCTGACATATTCAATTTGCCTTACAGCCAGGCAAATCCTGACATATTCAATTTGCCTTACAGCCAGGTAAATCCTGACAAATTCAATTTGCCTTACAGCACGGCAAATCCTGACATATTCAATTTGCCTTACAGCCAGGCAAATCCTGACATATTCAATTTGCCTTACAGCCAGGTAAATCCTGACAAATTCAATTTGCCTTACAGCCAGGCAAATCCTGACAAATTCAATTTGCCTTACAGCAAGGCAAATCCTGACAAATTCAATCTGCTGTACAGGCAGGCAAATCCTGACAAATTCAATTTGCCATACAGCCAAGAAAATATTGAAAAAATTCAATTTGCCATATAGCCAAACAAATTCTGAAAATTTATATTTGCCATACAGCCAAGCAAATCCTGACAAATTCACTTTGCCATATAAATCACCAGGTTACAGATATTAAAATTTTTTGGGTACCTACCTGGAAAATAATCATATAGGTGAAGAATAAAACAAATCCTTGGAATAATGGATTGAACTGTATACTGGTCTCATATGGAATAAACAAAATATTTCCTGAATATTTTCCAAGCCAGAATGCAGCCCCTGTAATTTAGAAAGAAAATATATCTTGACACAAAATGTACTGTATTTCCAAATTGTTATACTCATTTATTAAACAAAAAATGTACAAAACAGTCATTTCACACATCAATTTATAATTTCAAGCCTCATGTTGCTATGGGGTTTCAAAACCTTTCAGCTTGTTGGCATTTCGAATCAAAAGGATGCTTTTTTTGTACAATGGTCACCATATTTGCCAGGAAAGGATCTATGTTTCCAAGCAACAGATGTGATGTAGTCATGTGATGTAGTCATGTGATGTAGTTCAACATCTTTGATAATTTTGATAATTTTAGAGTTGCATTTTTTTAATACATGTATACAAGATTTCATCTTTTTTATTTGGGACAGTAAGCAGTCTCTCAGTTTGCTTACAATGAGAAAATTACCATTAAGTCCACGCAATATAAAGTGAAATGGTTTCAAGAATTCCAAACCTTGTTTGTACTGGCTACATAGAGGTGTAACTGAAGATGATTACTGATAGTTTTGTCAGACAGATCTAAGTATATTAAATAAAAAATGTTTTTTATCATCACACTTTAATTTGCCTAACACCTGCACTTTTTGTTATCTTCAACTGTTAATTCCCCACTCAAATTAATTATAATTTTAATGCCTAACATGACCAAATTATTAAGACCTGGCAATTTAAAATTTGAAATTATCAGCAAACTTTTAATTTAAGTTGCCCTCTGGTTAAATGTGTACATGGAGCATTTAAAAATATAAGGAAGAGAGCGTTTTTCCTTTGCAAGTCTGACAGAAATTGTTAGGATAAATTTAGACATAGTAAAGTTTACACTAACTGATGCAAATAACAAAGAACCTTATCTGTCATAGCATAATCTGTCATATCATAATCTGTCATAGCATCATAACATAATCTGTCATAACATAATTTATCATAACATAATCTGTCATAGCATAATCTGTCATAGCATAATCTGTCATAGCATCATAGCATAATCTGTCATAACATAATCTGTCACAGCATAATGCACCTGTAGATCAAGATCCATGTTGTATGTCTAAATTACTACTTTTAACAATCTACACAGACCCACATCTGCCAGCAAATTACTGTTTCAGTTATACGTATTATAAGTTTAATATATTGGTCATAGGTATTATAAAATTAATACTGTTCTTGGTCATAGGTATTATAAAATTAATACTGTTTTGGTCATAGGTATTATAAAATTAATACTGTTTTGGTCATAGGTATTATAAAATTAATACTGTTTTGGTCATAGGTATTATAAAATTAATACTGTTTTGGTCATAGGTATTATAAAATTAATACTGTTTTGGTCATAGGTATTATAAAATTAATACTGTTTTGATCATAGGTATTATAAAATTAATACTATTTGGATCATGAATAAACCAGAAAGGTGATACTTATATTTGATTATTTAAATGACAGATGATAAATAAATGATGAATTTACAAATAAAATGATAAATAATGTGCCCTTGACCATGCTAAAAAGTTGTTTTGTCCAAAATTGTAATGTTATCATTAGGAATACTGCAAGTCCTTAAGAGTGAATTAAATAAAATGGTAACAGACCAGGAATGAAACCAAACACAATAATCCTCAAACAAGAATAAATTACCTTAGTTCCATTTCCTTTATTATGCAAGGACAACAACAATTAATGTAAATATTTATTTAATTTTAAGTATTAGGTATTAATTACATGAAAAAGATTTATAAAATTTGTTCACAGTCCTATGATACAATTACATTATTAATGGCCTTACTCACCGATGGCACATGACAGACAGAGAAGGAGTAAGATAATGACACACCAGATGACGTCACGGTTGATGAAACGCTCCAGCTTACTGCGCTTGGAACGAGGGTTCCTGTTGTTCATCAAAGCCTTTGTCTCATGGCCTGAAAATTAGATGAGCAAGAAACATAATTATAGTCTTAAAGTCCATTGATCACTTTAACTTTCTGATTGTCTATGCATCCCTATGCATTTGACTTTTGTCTGTGATTGTGGGCATAGATTTTGCCTACCTTTTGTTGTACTTTTTAAGATCTTTCGTAGGTTTGATTTCAAGTCCTGAATTTGTTAAAGAGCTTAGAATTTTCTGGAAGCAAACATGCTGAAAATTGGGTGGAACATTTTGGATTTCCAGATCAATCTATTGCCTCATAGTTCAAAAGAGTATTTACATATAAAGGGTAAACAATTATTCATTCCTGTTTCACATCAGTCCTTTGGAATCTATGATCAGAGTTTGTAGTTATGTTTATATATAATTCTGGGAAAATTATAAATTTAAATTATTAATTGGAGTTACAAAACGATTTTTAGTAATGGTCTTCTCTATACTGTAGATACTCAATCCCAAGAAGAAGAAAAAACCAACATAGATTCAGTTCTACATCAGGGTCAATGTTGTTTGTACTAGTAAATACTCCTAACAAACTGAATAGATCCAGGTCTGTTGGCACATTATGCAGCAGCAGATCTGGGTCTGTGCAGCTTACAGTAGGACTTGTCTTACAAATGATTATATACAACAATTGTTAATGTACATTTGTTAAATTCTGTAAAGCATTTTTTTTAAGTCATAGGTCTTTCTTATTTAAGTATAATACAGACCTAATCGGATGGCAGATAGGTATATTTTGTTAACAATTGAAAAACTGCCAATTTTCTTATCTGTTATCGAAACCTTCCATCCATTTCTATTTGTCCTAACATTGCTCAGTGTTACTGCTGCCATAGCTAAATTTGCTAGAGAAGTCATACATGTATAAATTTTGCTCTTCACAAGCCCAAAAATTTAAATTTCTTACCAGCATAGACGACAAAGCCTTCTACCCAGTCTGTGTTCCTGATAAAACAGCCCCTCTGCATAATGTTGTCTTTATTTAAAGATACACGACTATTTTCATCTTCAGAAAGTTGTCTACAAAAAGGAAAATTACAAAATGACAAGTGTACATACCAGCAGAACATGGAGACTTCCATTTTGATTCCTACAAAAATGTATATTATAAAATTTTACAATACAAATGATGTAATCATAATGAAGATGATACCAATAAAGAAATATAAACAAAGAAACTTGCTAAGGATATAATTTTTATATACAGATTTCCTCACTATATGGACATTGATTATATTACAGCTCCATACAACCCTATTTGGACTACTGTAATACAGTATGGGGTAATTATATTACAGCTCCATACAACCCTACTTGGACTACTGTATTACAGTATGGAGTAATTATATTACAGCTCCATACAACCCTATTTGGACTACTGTAATACAGTATGGGGTAATTATATTACAGCTCCATACAACCCTACTTGGACTACTGTAATACAGTATGGGGTAATTATGTTACAGCTCCATACAACCCTATTTGGACTACTGTAATATACAACCCTATTTGGACTACTGTAATATAGTATGGGGTAATTATATTACAGCTCCATACAACCCTATTTGGACTACTGTAATATAATATGGGGTAATTATATTACAGCTTCATACAACCCTATTTGGACTACTGTAATACGGTATGGGGTAATTATATTACAGCTCCATACAACCCTATTTGGACTACTGTAATACAGTATGGGGTAATTATATTACAGCTCCATACAACCCTATTTGGACTACTGTATTACAGTATGGGGTAAAAACATGGCAAAGTTAGCACATCTTCAAAAAAGTGCATTTGGGCTAATATCAATCCAGAAAGAAAGTAAGGAAAATTTAGCTGGTAAGTTAAAAGTATTACCTATTAAAGACAGAATATAGTTGAGAAAAGCCAAATTAATGTACAGGATATCCAATAATAGTGCTCCTGAATATTTACAATCATGTTTCCATTATAGACCACCTGGTAATACTCCCCACCTGTGATCAATGTTTATCAAACAGAATATAATTCCCAAAACAAATAAGGAATCATTCAACAAAGTTTCCTACACTCTGGAAGTTTGCTCTGAAATATTATTTGCTGAGATTAGAAATGCCCACTCTATTTCCATCTTCCAAACCCAATATATCCGTTGGCTTTAGAGATGCAGCTAAAATTAATTAATTCCTTTGTATGAGGGCCTCAAGGTTGATTAGTTCTTCAGCTAATTGTGTTAACTCTTTAAATAAAGTCATTATTATTACAGTTATTATTATTATTACTATTATTAATACAATTTCTATATGTATTGTGCACTTCATTTATGGGTGGTCTTGCTATAAGGCAGTATCCACAACAGTGTTACAATGAAATACGGTTTCTATAGAGTGTTTCAAGAGTGCTCTAAAACTCACCTTTTTTACTGCAGAAACAAACTTAAAGACCTAATAATGTTTCCTACCTTAATTATTTTCATCACTTTTTTGATTTCAAGGCATTTGTTTTTGTTTTTTGTAGTCATATCATTATAGATGGTGTAAAACGCTTAGAGCTTCTAAAGATTAGGCACTATACAAAGTCCTCATTATTATTATTCACAAGCTCAACCTATCTGTGGCAATAGCAAATGATTACTATCCACACATGTCCCCTTAATCGAATTCATCCAAGATCTGACTGACTTAACCTTATTTATCAAATCTCTAGTGTTCACAGGCAGGTCTTGATGGATGGATGCACAGATGAAGTGACATACAAGATGACATGCCATCTCACAAAGCCATTGACCAGGTGAGTTAATATTTAGTTCCAAAACTCACTAACAACCTACTTTAATTGGGCAGTGAAGCTGAAATGCAGGAATATTAGGTTAGAAATTGCAATCATTATAATCGTGTTAGGTCAGATAAAATACACTTAATTTAAGTTTAGGGTAGAATATTACTAGTCCATTAAACAGCATATCTTGTTTGAACCTGCATAAAGAAACTAGAGCTGTCAGATGACGGCATAGTTTGTACATGTCGAAACAAACATAAAATGTCAAAGGACAACAGAGCTTGCTTGTACATGCAAAAACAAACAAAGACCGTCAGAAGACAACATAGCTTTCTTGGACATGCATCAAGAAACAAGAACTGTCAAAAGACAGCAGAGCTTAATTGTACTGCATAAACAAAATGTCAGAAGATACTGAGATTGCGTGTATATGCACCAAACAAACAAATGGAACAGCTTGTTGTTGTGGGGCTTTACATGGCGGCCATTATTAATGGTGGAGTAAGAACCCAGAAAAATCACAGAAAGAACCACCGACCAACAAGAAATTACTGGCGAGCTTTCCCACATACCCACATTGGCTGAATCCGAGACTCGAATGCACCCAGACAGAGGTGAGATGGCATTGATCTGTAACAGAGAGTGCTTTAGACCACTCAGCCACTCCGTGCCCCAGAATAGTATGTACATGGGTAAATAAACAAAAGTCAGAAGAGAGCTGGTGTCCATGTGGTGTCTTTCTTGAAAATCTGCTTCAACATAACTTAATTCAGTTTATCATGCACTCACATTAAATACTCCTTGCATAATCAGCATATAATCATCACAGGAAGTACATCCAATAAACGCAGTAGGTGTGAAATGATACGCTTGTGTCACATATCGATTCACAATATGCAGCCTATGATATAATACATTATCAATGCACATATGAACTTGATGGTCATTCCATTTGTTTAAGGCCTGTCAGTGGCAGTTTGTGCCCTTTCATGTGGGTTACTGGTTGTATTTCCAGTATGAAGAAACCAGATAAACAGGTACGTAACATCTATGTATATGTCATCCATGACAAAACAACAAAAAATACTTTCAGACTACCTGTAGCTGTCCGTGATTTTTATTCATTTATACATTTTGGGCTATTTCAGGTTGATCATATGCAGGACATACTTAGCCACCAAACAGGTATTTTGATTTTTTAAACAAATTTTACAACTTAATTTAATTGTTCTTATCTATTCAGTTGATTTTGATAGCGATACATAGTTTTAAATCACTTTATCCCACTGGGCTAAATTTTTTAACAAATTAAATACGAATTGTATTCTACTTTTAAATTGCCTGTATTTTAATTTGACTTGGGTTTCAGCCTTTTCTACATTTTCTGAAATGGTGATTGACTGGCATGCTATCTATTTTTGTCATTCCAGCACATATATTCAACTCGTAATATATAACACAATTTTTGGCTCAAAATCACTCATTTGTACCAATTAACTGACATACTTGATAACTTTAACAATTATTGTCTTGACAACTATTATCAGCCAGTATTTGCTGAATGAAATAAACATCAGGTTAGACTGAAGTTGAACCATGCCACCTGGGAATCAGATGATTGCAGTTTTATAGTTGACACATATTTTAAACATGCATTTGTAAAACTTCCTTGATGCAAGGTTCATACGACGACATAATGCTTTTTCCAGGGTACAATGTGACAATCAAATTTAGTTAAACAACCATTCACATCAAGCAGATAAACCTTGATGTGTAAACCTGATAAATATGTTCAGACAAGCACTTCGATACATGTACTGGATTGACTAATGTCATGATAAGTACTTTAAGAGTGAACTAAATAAAACTGTATAATGCACCAGAAACCATTTTCATACGTGCAACATTTGACTAGTTTACAAAATAATAATATCAGTTGACTAATTTACTAGTCTTGTGTATCACTGTTCTGCAAGAATTCTAAGAATAATACTAATTCTAAGAACTTCTGTCTGTACTTTAGTGATCATGACCACTTTTGAGCTAAGTTTCTCCATGGCAATATAAATAGGGACAACGCTACATTAACTTCTGGATTTTGTATATCGTGAACCAGAACAAACAATAACCACCAATGAGAATTCAATGTAACATATTTCACTGCCTGACACCTGTACTGTAGCTTTCAAACTCGACCAAAATAGACAAGATACAAATCAACAAAGAAACTTCTGATAAAAGTGGTTATTATATGATGAGTAAAGTACTGGAGATACATGTGGAAATATTTGGAATGTCTCCTTTATGTTGAACAGGTTGTTGGGATAAATAATTAGCATGGAACTGGTGTGTGGGGCAATAGTACAATTTGTGTTAATTTGTACAAGTCAAATGAGTCAACAGATTTTAATTTTGTTTTTACTAACAAATATGAGTGTCCGTGTTTTCAACAGCTGTCTGAAGTGAATTCTCAGTTTAAATAATAGCAACGCAAATAACTAATAATTATGGACGACTACCGAAGATTAAAACATCTTGCATAAGATAAGTGTCATTTTGTATTAATTCTTCCCCTCTTGTATTGATATGTGTATTCATGTATCAATATTGCCTTCACTAACTGATATTATTAACACCTCTCTCTCTCTTATCCATGGAATTTCCATCATTTTTCAAAACTGCCATTGTAAAGCCTCTGCTGAAGAAACTAATACTAACCATAATGATTTAAAGAACTACCGTGCTGTTTCTAAACTCCATTTCATATACAAAATATTAGAAAAAGATGTTCTAACCCAACTTGTATCTCATTTGAATTTAAACAGTTTTTTTCACAATGTACAGTCTGCATCTCACCCTTGCCACAGTAAGGAAACTACTCTTCTGAAAATAGTTAATCACATTGTCTCTGCTTTGGATAGTGGAAAGATTTCAGTCGTTGCCCTCCTTGATTTGTCTGCAGCATTTGACACAACAGACCATATATTACTTCACCAGCATGTATTTGGCATTCACAATACAGCCTTACTGTCCTACTTAGTCAACAGCCAAGTTGATCTATCTTTTGGTGTTCCACAGGGGTATGTTCTTGGACCTGTTCTCTTCATTCTGTACACTCAGCCATTCTCAAATGTCATAGATCATCACCCAGTGTCTCACTTGTGTTCATTAGTACTTTCAAGACTGGACTATTGTAACTCAATTCTGTTTGGTTCGTCTCATTATCTTCTCCAAAAACTTCAAAAAGTTCAAAACAAAGCTGCTCAGATCATCTTTAGAGTACCATGATCAGAGCACACCTCCCCCCTGCTCTGTACCCTACACTAGCTATCCATTTGATCCAGAATCAAACACCAAATTTTTTCTCTGTGCAACCCAGAAACCCCCCCCCCCCCCCAGAAAGAACCATCATCCCATGAGAAGCTACTGGCAAGCTTCCTCGCATACCCACATTGGCCGAATCTGAGACTCAAACCCACGCAAACTATGACCTTCAGACCCAAGAATCTATAGATTTCTTTATTACTCCAAGTCCAAGGCTTGCTTTAATTCACAAAGTCTGTTCAAAGAAACTTTACACCAGAATAAAATTTATTGTGCAAAACATATTTCTATGGCCATGAAATATGGTCTTTTGAGTCAAGAGACATATTCTATAACTTATATGTATGCCCAACATGAACTTTGATCAATGTATGTGCTTTAGTACTAACATTATTCTGCAAGGGCCATTTTTTTCTTATTTTACTATATATACTGACCTTGAGATTTGACCTATTCACAAAACAAAATCACTTGGATTTTTTACTACCCAACATATGAGTAATCTACAAACCTTGGTTGAAGGTACATGGTCAGTAACTTTATTTTGTAACAGAAGCCATTTTTGTTCTTGTCTGTGAGCCTCTCTTTTGACATCAGCTCTAATACTTATTCTACCTTACCCCAAGAGCAAGTTATCAACAAAGTTTGGTTCTGACATGTGATGCAGATCTAATGTTATTGTGCAGAAACAGTTTTTAATTTTGCAGTCACAATGGCACCTTGACTTTTGACCTTCTAATCACAAAATCAATAGCCTTTGTTCTACCTCAAGTGGTGTCGTCAAAATCACCTGATGATTTTGCTATTTATTTGTACAGGAAACTCTACTCGACAATTCCATATTTAAAAAGTATATTTTAATAGGTCATAATATAATCTCTATTCCAATGGAGTATGCTGTCAATTATGGTTCAGCCAGTTCTGCGTAGAATCTTCCACCATTCAATATAGATCAGCTTAGATGATACTACCTTTGTCTAATTTGGCATTACTGAATGAAGCCTTTTCCTGACTTGTAATTCAATAGGTGTCAAATAGGACAAAAATGTTCTGTCACTATTATTTTACACCGAATTAGGAACACCTGCTAATAATGAAATGAATCACATTTGTTTTGGGTAAATACAATTATCTAAAGTGATTTTTAAACCAATGAGAATGATGGGGATTGCATGAAACAGAAACAACACTAATTAAGAACCACACACCCTCCATGTCTCTCATCTTGTATCCTGTGACCTCTCTAAAGACTGGCCATTCACATGACTTATGTGTTACCGGTATCTTGTGTTATCCCTAACAATAGTACAGGCTCAATGATATTATCATCAAACTTCAACTCAGTATTGTTTAATTTCCTATTACTGTGGGAAAGGCAAAGTTGACAGATGGGCATAATGGGTCATAGCAGACATAAACAGTAAGTAACAATGAATGGTAAATACTACTGAATACACAAAATTCAAATTTAAAAGCATGGTTCTATTATATAAACCACAAATAAAATCTTTTAACTTCAAGCTTTTCACTACAAGTTGCAAAAAAGTCACTAACACCCCATAAAAAGCAATTAGTTAATATTAGGCATATCTTAATACACTTAAACAAAATTACATGCATAATTCCATCTTAAAAGTCATTAAAAAAAGTTTTTGCACACAACTCTCTTTTACATTTCTTTTTTATAACCCATAAACAAAACCTTCTGCATAATTCCTTCCTGATAACATAAACAAAACCTTCTTGCATAATGCCTTCCTATAAGCCACAAACAAAACATTGTACAATTTCTTCTGACCTAAAAAACAATTTTATTGCAAAAAGAAATGTCTGCACCATGAACAAAAACCTCATTACATAATTCCTTCATATAGGCCACAACCAAAACCTCACTGCATAATTCCCTTTCATAGCCATACACAAAACCATTTTGCATAATTCTTTCCTATAGGCCACAACCAAAATCTTACTGCATAATTCCTTTTAAAACTAACTTGAATAATTCCTTCCTTAAGGCCCAATTAAAACCTCGTTGCATAATTCCTTTTTGAGTCATGCACAAAACCTCATTAATTCTTTTTAGAGCCATAAACAAACCCTCATTCATCATTAGTTTTTTACCAATAAAAAAACCTCATTGCATAGCTCTTTTTTGAGCCATAAGTGAAACCTCATTACATCATTTCTTTCTGATCCAGAAAACAAGACCTCATAATTTACTTTTTGAGCCATAAATAAAGCCTCACTGCATAGTTCTTTTTAAAGCCATAAATGAAACCTCATTGCAAAGTTCTTATATGATCCATAAATAAAACCTCATAATTTACGTATTGAGCCATAAATAAAACCTCATAATTTACGTTTTGAGCCATAAATAAAACCTCACTGCACAATTCCTTCTTACGAGTCATTAGCAAAACCTTAAACACAAATTATAAGCTGCTTTATATGTACAGCAAGCCTAAAATGGAAACCATAGCCTAAAATGTCTCCCACGAAATTTGCCCCCAAAATTGTATTAAAAAAAAGGTTGACAAGTATTAAAAAAGCTCAAGCAACTGCCAACTAACACAAGGTAGTGAAATTAAATTACACAGTTCCTGAATATAAGCTATAGTCAAAAGCATAAATAAAAGTTGTAACCTGCTGTCTACTGCTGTCAATGCCAAAGATGATGCCTTCTTATAGCATAAGCCCTCCTGTAATTTATAAAGGTTAGCTAGATTTGCTGTAGTACTTGACCATAACAATACATTTCCTAACAATTCAACACGTCTTTAACTTTTTGAAAACTAGGATTGTAACCTGGAGTGCAATGATACACTTATGTTGCATATCGATAAAATTCACAAATGCACATCTTATGATATTATACATTATCGTGACACATTTGAACTTGATGGTCTTCCCATTTTTAGAAGGTCTGTCAGTGGTAGGTGGTGCATGTCTACTTGATGACATACTAGTTGTATTTCCAGAATGCAGATTACAGACAGACATATGTGTTGCATCAATTTATTTGCCAGTCTCTTTGAAGATGGAAAAATAAAAATATTTTTCAACAGACTGCCTATTGTCAGTAAGTTTTATTCAGTGTTTTAGGTAATTTAAGGCAGGCTCCATTTGATCTATACAGGATTCAATTCAGCCACCATGCCCTTTGTTTTGCACTACATGAATACTTCAACTCGTTTTAACACCTGTTTCCACATTAATGCAAATGTAATATGTAAATGTATGTTTTCACTGGATTTTATAGTAACCTGATTATGCTGCACTTCATTGCATTTCATACTCTATATCATAAGTGTTTAAGACATCAATTAATGGCCTACTAGTAGGTTAATGTATGGCAAACCAGTTAAGGAATATACTAACCATTCCAGCCCTGCTGAGGACTTGCATGTAATAGAAAATCACTTAAATATTTAATTTGGTGTGTATTTTCTTCCACCTCTCTTAGCTGAATATTTATTCCCAAGTAAGGGTCAAAATATGGATTGTGTAGAGTAGGGGAAAGAACACCCCATCACAAATTCCCATAAAATAATAGCTGAACGATTATATACAGATTCATGCAATCTGCACAGATTGAAGATCACTCACTGCCATTGTATCCTATATAATTTTTTTTTTATCTTAGTGAGTGAATTATATAGCATGACAATTATTTAAATCAAATCAGTTTCCACAAAAAAGATGAAAGGATTTTTAATGGTTACAGTCAGCAAAATGCAACTGTTGTCATAGAAGAAGTAATCATGTCAGTTGTTTTATTTGATGAAATATTGGATATGTTCAGTGACTCAAAGAGTGCTTCTAAACTGGGTTATGAAAAGTCTTTCTCTTTCTTTATCAAATGATCATGTGTGACTGTTTTGTGGGAATTCTCTAGATATCAATGTAATTTCTGGCATTTATTATCATGAAATTAACACCAAAATTTACAAATGAGCATAACACTGTTTTAATCATCAACTTTCACCTTCCAAGAGAAATATGGGGACAAAAGTTGATATGTTACTTTAATTTTTAAATTTTAATACAGTGTAGTGAAACAAAAGGGGGTGAGGGAATTACATGAAAAGTTTATTTTACTTGCTGAAAGCATTTAGGTGATGGACAGACAGACTAACAAGGAACTATTTTCCTGAATTGCCTTTTCTTTGTCCTTGTTTTAATGATCATATTATTTAAGGCTGCAGCAGTAAGCATTGATTTTACACAAGCAGACTACCTTAATGAGAAATCAATGAATGAAAGAACTAAAAGGTAGGTGTACATCCTTTTGTAAGGGAGGTAATACTAACTGACTGAAAACACTACTCACATGTAACCACGGAAGTTGTAAATCTCTGCATTGGGAAGATCACATATGACAGGATAGGTGAATGATTTGGGACGTTGTGGCTGAAACAAATGAGAAATATGATAAATGGTATAAAACCCTTTAAAAAAATCAAACAAAGCACAAACTGAAGTACAACCCAAAAAATGTTGAATGCAATCAAATGTGAAAAAGAAATTAAAATAACAACTTTTCAATTCTGAGAACAGGGATATAATTAATGTAAGCAGACATCAATTGACATGGATTGTTACAGAACATTTTCTAAGTTATAATTCAGGGCCAGTCCCCAAAGGGGGTAGACTGATATATCTTAAGTGTTTCTATCACATCCTGGACCTGTAATTTGGTAGTCATGGAAACCTCAGTGCTATAGGACTGTGCATATATGCCTCTTGTGACCTCAGGAATCTTTTTTTTTTTTAATGTTTTCTAATTTCATGGTGTTTGTTTGCTTTATTATTTTTGTAGTCATATCACTATATATGTTGTAAAGTGCTTAGAGCTTCTAAAGATTAGGTGCTATAGAAAGTCCTAATTATTATTATTATTATTATCTCTGTTTTTTGAAACCATGAATTATGTCTTACCAAACAGGGTATCAGAATAACAACTGCAGCTACAAAATACAATATATATAGAGATAGTGCCAACTTTCGGCAGATTGTATGCCAACATCTGGAATAAAAGAGGCATCAGCATCCAGACCAAACTTAAGGTCTACAGGGCAGTTGTGTTCCACTTACTACTTTATGCATGCAAAACATGGACGGTGTACCAACACCATGCCAGGAAGCTGAACCATTTTCACACCACAGGTCTCAGGAAAATCATCAACATTAAGTGGCAGGACAAGCTTCCAGTCTCCCCGGCATCCACACCACACTGGGTGGGACATGTTGATGTTGTATGCATGTCAGACCACCAGCTGCCTAAGAGACTCTTCTGTTACAAGCTACAGCAGTGACAGCAATCCCACAGATGTTGGAACAATTGCCTCAAAGTCAATCTTAAAGCTGCATTTAAATCGTCCAACATAAATTCTGATTCATGGGAGCAACTTTATTATTAAATGAGGACATACAACTAAAATTTCGTTACATATGCATAACTTTAGTGTTGTGTCATTTGGATGTTGAAATAATCTGCACAACATAACAACACACGGCACTGCATTCAGCTCACAATACACTATTGAGAAGTATTTGACAGTCAGTTCCAGACTGTGTTTTACGATATTTACCATTTAACTCTAAAACACAAACCCATGTCTAGTTTCAAACCTTGATTTGACTAACAAAAACACTCCCTTTTCGGTACAAGACATAAAGAAATTTCTCTAAAAAGTAACTTTATCTGTGCAAGATTATTTTTAGAATTAAGATTATCTGAATTAGAGATTATGTAAATCATGATTAATTGAATATTTAGGCTGCTTTTTACTTGCTATTTAACAATATGTTCATTATTGTCATTTTCACATGAATGGATTATCACACCTCTATTATAAACATCATACAAAACATTAGATTTTATAAAGATTAACATTAGTGTCATAAAACACATATAATGAGGTAAGCCTGGAAGAAAATATAATAAATTGTGAACTATACATTTTTTTAATATTTTTTTATAAGTATAACCTGAGCAAGAACCTTGGTGGTGCAATGATTATTTTTGGTACTACAATAAATATATAGATAAAAAGAAAACTATTATGGATGTATATTATACTGTAATAATTAACTTGCTTGAGATGGTACCACAGTGAATAATGCAAGAGCAGTTGCAACCATGTCTGTAGTTTTTAAAGTGACAACAAATGGCAACATATTGTCAACATAGTGTACACTAATTTCACTCAGTTTGATCTGAAAATTAAGAAGGCTTTGCAATCAGGCAAATTCAAATATTATTTTATGAGGTTTGAATAATCACAGGGATCACATGTGCATCAATATCATGAACATTTCATGCATCAGTTGTTCTACTGACATACCGCCCACTCATAATGATCTTTTGGCACACCACCCAACCATATTTAACATTTTTAACACCTTCCATCCATAATGAACTTTTGGAACACCAACCACCCATAACGAACTGTTGGCACACCACCCATCCATAATGACCTTTTGGAACACCACACACCCATAATGAACTGTTGGCACACCACCCATCCATAATTAACTTTTGGAACACAACCCACCCATAATGAACTTTCGTCACACCACCCAACCATAATGAACTGTTGGCACACCACCCACCCATATAGAACTTTTGGAACACCTTCCACCCATAATGAATTTTTCAGGATTTACAAAATCAATTGCAGTGCAGGTGATCCTAGTGTCCCAGTGTGAATACCTGATAATGTCTGTTCTATCTAAAACCTGTTCAGTCTTAAAGCTGTATTACACTCAAACAAAATCCAAAACAATCATCTGTACAATACTCAATGTTTACAGGAGTGTCAATTCCAAACCCTCTGATTCATGTCACATAGAGTAATCAATACCACATGTATTATGTAGCAGTATTTTATGGCTACTCAACACAAAAGTGACTATTTGGTGCCAACCAAAGGTAAAGTTAAAAAAATTTTTTTTAACTGCAGCAACATTAAGGAAAATAAAACCTTAGAAATATATATAAACATGAAATAGGGATAAAATTAAATTAAAAAAAATAAAGATGTTCATATTCTGTAAAATGTTTATAAAATATTAGATATAGATAAAAAAAAATATAAATCCTGAAAGATTATCTTTTGTCATTTAAACTGTATTCCATTAAAATTTCCAGGATGTTATAGAATAATATATTTTCATGCAATTCATGTCAAAATACTACTGTGTTAAAGAGTTGAAACTGACATGATCAATAAAATTCATGTCAAAATACTACTGTGTTAAAGAGTTGAAACTGACATGATCAATAAAATTCATGTCAAAATACTACTGTGTTAAAGAGTTGAAACTGACATGATCAATAAAATCTGCTACACTATCAGGAGTAACTGCTCAAATTTAAGTTCCTTCTTCAGGAGGTATACACGAGCACAGCACATGTGTCGAATACATGATTGGGAACAATACCATCTCTCTTTGAATTGTTTCTTGTGAGGGATGCCACTCTCCAGTATTGGGATTGATGTTGTTAAGATTGTTTGAAGAGTTTTGATTCCAAACATTTTACTAAGTATGACAAACATGATGAAGTATACAATATTTGAAATATATAATTCTTCCATTCAAAAATGGCTGATGACAAGGTAGCATTGACTGCTTTATTTGCTATTTTATTACCCTTTATGTCAAGATGCCTAGACACATGTGAACAGTACGAAAGGATTTTTCGAAGAATGTACAAGAACATTATGTTTTGTAATATCTAGGACATAAATATGGTTTTCATATTTGAGATTCAGCAAGGTTTTCGAGGTGGAAAGGGAGTTCGGAAAGATAATCTAATTTATTTTTTACAAGACAGATCAAAGCTTATAGCTATAATTTCTACAGTAAAAAAAATGAAGCTTTATCTTGTTCAATATGGTACAAAACGTTGTTGGAATGGAAGCTCCAATTTTGTCTCCATCTTTTGAAACATCAGTATAAAGAGATGCATCAGGCTACAATAGAAGGTTTTGATCTCACTGAATTAGTTGAGGACTTTTTTGAATTTACAAAGGTTAAACATTATTTGGAGTGAGTTTTGATAACAGCAGTAATATTTTGGGAATACAGAACTTTACAAGATTCCAGTATTGAGTTTTTGTGCCTGTAAGGAAGGACAAATTTGAATGCCAAAATGTGCAATGAAGTTTTTTTTTTTTATATACAATCAGGGCCAACCTCAAGACAAATGAACAGATTTAGCCCAAATGGGTCCTGGACTCACTGGGCCCTACATGTTAGTAATGTTTATAAATATATCTATAGAGAGAAAGTCATTTTAAAGAAATAGAAAAAAAAAGTTCAATATCATTAAAAACTTGTTTAAAAGTTTATTTCCAAATGCCGTGCTCACAAGGAACCCCATGTGTAAATCCAGGGGACCCTGCCAAAATGATCCAAATTGGGCACCGTGTTTGCTAAGGTGGTACTGCAATCAAGGTTTGTAATTTAGGCTGAAACACAACATTATCTGCATGGTGAGATGGATTAGAAGACAGTCTGGTAGTGTACTGAATCAATTTCATTGTGATACAGCGATGGCTCACATGACACAATAGAGAGACTTTGTAAAGTGTAAGTTTTAAATACACAAAGCAAGTCACTGATAATGTATTAGATAAAGTGATGCTGGTAAGATTTACAATCTAATCTATACACAACTGATCCATGATCAAGTTTTGATCTTACTAATCACCTATATATATGGACAATCTGAGCTGATCTTCAGTTTATGTTTGCTACGACTTGTATTATATTCAAAGTTGGGGGGGGGGGAGAGAATAATTCTCTTGTCAGTTTTTCAAGAATATTTCAGTCAATGTATTTAAAATGTCTGGCATAGTTGTGACCATTTCATCAGACTTTAATGGCTCCAGTGGCCTAGTGGTTAGAGCGTCCACCTTAGGAGCAGGAGGTCATGGGTTCAATCCCCAGCCAAGTCATACCAAAGACTAACAAAAATGGAACTAACAGCTGCCTCGCTTGGCGCTTAGCATTAAGAGGTTAGTGTTAGGACTGGTCAGCCTGGTGTTAGGATAATGTAACTGGGTGGGACATCATGCTAAATGTCTGCGGCATGATGCAACAGTGCTAGACATCCCTATAAACTGCCTCACTGCAGACATCATAGCAATATCACTGAAAAATTGTTAAAGCTATGTTCAAAATCCTAATCAAATAGACAAACAAAAGTCATCAGATTTCTTTACAGCTGCTTTTATTTATACCAATGATATTTCATATTTATTTACTAGAATGATCTAGAGACATATGACCTCCATATTTTCCTTCTGCTCTCTGTAATGGTACAATGACCTTAACCTCAATGTATACAGTTGTTAGATTGGCACTGACATGCTGAAAGACCTTTTTCTATTCACTGATAGCATCTTTCAATCATCATCAAATCAAAGTTTGTTCAAATATTCACACATTTAGGAAACACTGAAATTAAAGCTATTGAATCCTGGAGTGTATGGTAAACAGAAATCTTTGAATCTACTATGTTGCCAAATTAGTCAGCCACTGAGTGAGATATATGACCAGTGGAGGAATTAAAATATTTTCCAATCAGATTTGGTCAATTTCCATCTCTACCAATGTCTTTGATGTTCGAGAATATTTATTTCATTAATATATTCAAAAGTGATCACTACCACATGGGACATCACCAACTTCTCAAGCCAAATCAAGTAAACAAAAATAGACTCAGATAGTCCAATTTAGGGAAAATTAGGATCCTGTTGAGGATGCAACTTATCATTTAAATGACAAAGACTGGATTTTAAAACAAAGTCATCTTTTTCCGTCTCTCTCTCATTATGCATAATCAAATCAATAGAAGAAAAAAAAATGCCACCCCACCCCAACCTCATTTATTCCTGCCTTAGATGGTTCATGGTTCTATCAGACTAAGGTCAAGGTTGTTTTCTTACATCACTCAATTTTGTGAAAATATGTAAAAGCAATGAAGCAAATACTGTCTAACCAATACATGACATTATTAGAGGTAGGCAATTAAATATAAAAAGTGCAAATCTGCAATCTTTTCTGGATTGTTGTAGTGGAGCTAGAAAGGGAGTGCACATATTAAGAAAATCCCTGGTTCTAAAAATAGATGCACTCACATGGTATTTGTGGCATCATATTTGTTCTTTGCAATATGCCAATTATGTTGCTTCAGTTCATTGTCAACAAATAGCCACGGTCAAGTTTTATCAGCAAAAATTAAACTGAATGGCAAAGTTTTAATGGTTGTTAAATGGTCAGTACCAGGGATGTCATAAGCCCTTAGTTGCCACACCTTGTAGTTTGGCCAAACAACTTGGCATGAGCAAATTAGAAACTATTTATTGTAATTGGATCTGATTGATAGGACTGAGTAGATTACATCACTGTAATTACAAATAAGTATATATATTTAATCACCTGTCATTAGAACAGGCAATGTATTTTTTCCACTTAAGTAGGAACTATTTATTTATCGTATCTAATATTTTTATCCTATTTTCTCAAAAAATCTTTCAACAAGGTAAGACTTTTAAGTCATACAGGTCATGTAGGCATTCAACACTGACTTTTTCAGAAATGGGTGTCATTTTGTATAATTTAAGTGGCAAGTATTCATTGCATTTAGATTCATATACATCCTTTGGAAGGTCATTATTTAGATGCTCTGTGAGGTGTATATGGCAAAAATCAATGTTAAAAAGTACATATATATATTTGAATGAAATGAAAACTAAAGGTGTGATCTGGAACAATCCATCTCTAGAACAGGCAATGTAATTATTCCCCTTAAGTAGGAGCTATTTATCGAATCTAATATTCTCAGCAACAAAATCTTTCAACAAGGTGAGAGTTGTAATAGTACAAGTCACATGGGCCGTGTAGGTATTCAACACAGACTATTTCAGAAATGTGTGTCATTTTTTTATAATTTGATTTTAAATACCTTTAAGTGGCAAGTATTCATTTCATTTGGATTCATATACATCCATATTCCTTTGGAAGGTCATTACTTAGATGCTCTGAGAAGTGCATACGGCAAAAATAAATGTTTAAGTATGAAGACATATTTGGATGAAATGAACCTAAATGTGTGATCTGGAACAATCCAAACTGAATGCTGCACACTGTGATGTCACAATGAAAGCTACGCATATTGGTAAACAAATTCATATTACCCTCGATTATGTTGATTACACTTGACGTGCTCTTTTTTTGACCAAAGTTTAGTACATGGCCACCACTGTAAAAGTCCATAGTGATAGATAAGTTTCCTCTGGAAGTTTCCTGGTGACAGTTAAGGTGCAGAGTATTCAATAAGCAGGATTGAATAGACTTTGGTTAAAGAAAATTAGTGTTAAATTATAAAAGAACAATTTATATTTAATTTAGAATGAGTAAATGTGCATACATGATCCATGTGAATTGTACTATTATGACCTAAAGACCTGAGTAATCCAAATGCACATGATGTAGTATGGTGAGACTGAAACACTGGCATGTTTCATAATATATGAGGTTTCATTTTGATAAAATTTACATCAGGAATGAGACCATCAATGATGCAAGCAATTATCATCAGCTAAGAATCAAAGGTGGTAAGAGTCTTCCTGAAAAGGGTATTAAAAAATCCATTCTGGACCTGGTTCTTATTAAAATCTAAAAGCTTAGGATTTTTTCCCAAAATCTCCTATTTTCCTCATTATTTATTTAAAGCTAAATTCCGTCACAACATTAATTAAACTAGAAAAACACACACTTTGGCAACTTCAAAGCAAGAATCTTCAAGCAACAGCACATGCCCCTATGTTTTCAGATATAGATTGGTATATTTTAATCTTCCTGAAATGGGATACAATTTTCCATTAATTTGGTATTTTTTAAATTTATCACTAACAGATAAAGTCTTCTTGAAATGGGATAAAATTTTCCATTCTGGACCATTATTGACTTTATTTTACAGACCTGTGGTGGTTACAAGTGTGGCTGGACTGACAAACAGACCAACAATCAGAAAAAGTGATTACAATTAGAGCTCCTGCATAATGTTAATAAACAAAGCTGTGACACTCACCTCATAATTTATCCCCTGTACACACTGTCTCTGTTTGAGATTTGTTTCCCCATCAAGGCTGCTAGTTTCTATGTTACAGATACCTTCACTGTCACTAGACTTTAACAGCAAAATGTCTGCAGGAACCTCTTCATTACAAGACAAATGAACAAAATCTCCAGGGTGGATATCTCTCCATTCTGCATGTTTAAACTGTCCCTCACTGGAAAACAAATATAAACATGCATATCAATGCAATAAAGAAATTTAAAAAAAAATTGTTGCCAGTAAATTACTGTTTTAAAGAAGAGATAGGTACTATGCTGAAAGGTACAATATATTTTTTATTAAACAATCGGATCCTTAAGGAAAACAACACATCAATAAAAATTGTCCTGTCCAGAGTATGGATTCTATGTAAAATGAGTTCATTTGATAAATTCTACCTTCTGCTTTCCAATATTTGTACACTGCATAAACTAGAGCACAAATCCCAATCTGTCCATGGTTGACAGATTTTTTTTTAATACATGTGTGACACAGCATCATTCTAACCCCACTTAGTTCCCACCACCTCTAAACTCACTATCCATTTGTTTTCCATGTAGTATTTATTCTTCTGCAGTTATTGTAAATACAGCATTTTTCATAAATGTTCAAGAATAGAACTATAATTGAAATTTTAATAAATCTGACATACAAACTGCTCTCCACTGAATCAGAAGGAAGGTAATTAAAAACATAATCTTCTTTCCATCTGTGGAGCTTTTGCTGCCATTATAATGTCTAACATGATGCCTTACCAGAGGGGAAAAACAATCACTGTTGACTGGATGTACATAAAATAATACAAAACAGTGACATAGAATGGGTTTAAAACAAACTACCTGATTTATGTGTAAGAAATGACAAGTTTAAAGCAAGTTAAACCAACTCTAAATAAGCATTTTCTTTGAATTGAAAAAAACCAGCTATTCTCACTGGAAAGACAGGTACTTGTTTACCCACTGGTGATCTCAGAACATTGTTTACAATAATTTGGATGTTTGGACTTTAAACTTGTGACTATTCTAAATGGGTGATAAAACAGGTTGCTTAGTAAATTTACTCTCTAAGGCTAGTTTTAGTGTATAACCATTATTTCTTTGCTTGATTCATCTTGTATTCAAAACATTTTCCCCATTTTTTCAGGGAGAAATTTCACTCACTTTTCAGTTATAAATACACTCTATCTCTTTTTTGTTTTCAGAAAGATATCAACTTTGAAACCATGCATAAGAAAGATTTTAAAATACTTACTTTATAGAAAACATCCTACAACTTTTACGGTTGATCTTTTTATCTGATGTATATCTCCGAAAATCTTCATATGCATCCTTACAGGCAGTTACTAATAACACAAATATCACAGGCACCATGGCTATCTCTTTCCCATAAGCTTGAATCTGAGGCACCCAGTTAAGTGCCACAATGAAAATAAAGTACAAATTGGCAAATCTGTGAAACTGTTCAAACAAATTCTTTGGTATAAATGTAAGAATTGAGTATTTTGTGGTTGTGATTCTATTTGATGCATATGCCCAGTTTGGGTGAGTTTTTTTCTTGATAGGTTGAAATGGAACTGTATGGTTTGGCACTATTGTCCTATAAATTGGCCCAGACTTGTTACTTCTTTTGCATATATTCCCCATCCTGTGATGTTAAGCTGAAATGATACAAAGTATTTGAGTTGAAGTCCATACTGATAACTAGACAGTAGTACATGTACTGTGATCAGGCCATCAAAGCACTGAGATGCTTATTCACTTATTCCTAATGTTTTTTTAAGATATGACAACAAATTACCGGTACTTACAACTATCAATAAGACTAAGAATTCAGATAATACAAATTCCTTTGATGATATCTTGAAAGACTGTTAATGGGTATTACTTGGAAGATACAATTTAAATCTAAGCTACGCAAACATCGAGCCCAAAATTCTTCTTATCTTATTTAGCCCCACCACACACCCTTTTAAATTATTTGGACAAATCTTGGGGTTCATCACCTAACTAAAGCAAATAATTCACTGAAACCACTGTGACCTCAGGTACCAATGGTCATTTTATCTATGGGATAGCAAATTAAACAAATTCCATTCGATCCTACAGTACTAGCCAGATATCAATATTTATCTTCTCCGACGGAACAATTCATAACACATAATTTGTAACTGTAATAAGTATAATATGAGCTGATTATTATTCACAAATCTTGTTGTATCAATATTCAAATGCATTAATGCCTTGTCTTGAGATAGTTGATGTATACAATGTAGCCTCTGATGAAACTAACACTCACAAGATTTAGATCCAGTGACCATGTATTTACATTCATTTTTAAATTGTTCACTAAAAACATGTACCGGTAGTCAAAAAATGGCGGTAACTAGAGCATTAGTACAGGACTACTATCAAGTTAAGATATTTGTTCTCTCTTGTACATTTATAGGATTGTTTCAAAATAAGTTTAATTTTGTGTTGGACCTTTTCTTTCCTCTTGTAAATTTTCAGAAACTAGCAAAAGAATAAATATTTTCTTCTAGTGGAAATTCTTAAATATTGGTATCAATTAACCAATTATCATACTGTAATTTAGGTTCTATTAGAGGTTTTAATTAACTATACTGTATAGTTTCTTACTTAGCATCATATGGTCAATTTACAAGATGTATTGACCAAGCTGGGAGCATATGCAGCAACAAAATTGAAGTGGTTACTACTTGAAAGCAACAACGGAATAAGTGTTACATCAAGGAATTTTATGTATATTTTCATTAATTTTCATTGTGACTATTTTATCTTTGAAATAATATTCAAATAATATAAGAAATGTATTGTATTCTTCATGTATCAGATATTTACAGACAAAATAAATCAATTCATATATTTAAAAAATAATTTTAAAAGATTTACAGTTAAAAATTATATGACATTTCCATTAGTAGATTCATTGAGTTTCAGGACAATATTAACAGCAGAAATTTCATTTTAAGAAAGGATCCATTTGAACTTCTTGACTTCTAACAAGTACTTACCACAGTATTCAACTCTTACAGAAGCTAAGTCTGTTGGTACACTTGAATCACAATGAGTATCTGGATGAGGTTCAAGCTAGTGCATCTATCACGATGACTAACCAATAACATCTAATATTTTACCATGCAAATTGAGACCTGCAAAAAGACATAAAAAAACACAAATTATATTCATGCACTTTCAATACTCAGTGAAAAGAAAAACTGTTGCTAACTCCATCAAAATATCTGAATTAATTAGTGTGTTTCAACGCAATGACTGTGAAAACACCTTCACCTCTAAATGAAGCATATACCTTTACTTTATGTTGCTATAGGCAGTGTAAATCTTATTTAGCTAGGGCAACTAATGTACCAATAAAAAAAATATGATCTTTTGACATCTTATACTCTAAAAATTGTTGGGTACAAAACACCCACTGGTATAGTAATCAAAAGAAACCATGTGGAAGTAATATGCAAGGTCATGACTGTTCAGATATGCACAAGCAATGAACACATATGGCATAATGCCAACAGTTTAATAAATACCTTATAGCACTTGCCTCAACTATTATGTACCAACACATTTTCCATTTATTGAACAGCTTTTCAACTGAATATTGACTTTATAATTTTAAAGACAGATGCATAACACTGATACATCATTTGTTATTATGGCAGATGTGTGACATATAACTCTCTAATGTCAACTTTAAAATGTAGTCATGACAGTAACAAGAATGGTGTACTGAAGGCTACACTGGGATGCCATGAATGTAGTCATAAATGTCCATATTTATCACTATTTGCAAGACTGTCTGTATTCATAATGTTTATTTATGGTCGCACTGAGCATATCTGTTCAATTATGTATGATGATATTTTATGCAAAACTTTGTGACTACTGAAACATGCATCATTATCATTAAAACAGAAATGGAGAACTTGACATATAATATACAGGATACTGCCCATTATTTTTCCAAATCTAGAAATTTAAGCCAAAAATACACTAATCTGTCCTGGTGCAAATAGTTCATACATGGGCAAAAATGTCGTAATATTACCGCATGATCTATGGCAGAGAGGAATATGAGGGGGAAAAAATACAAGCAATAACTTTTTGCATAATGTGGTAAATGTATAATGCAGTATTTACATACAAACAAAAAGAATGGAACTGATAAAAACATACGAAGCTAATTGCACCAATAAAAACTGAACATATCCTTAAAGGTGCTAGAGAATGTTTTACGCATAAATGTAATACTGCATGATCAACCTGCCAACATAAAACTTCATTAAAATAAATAAATGTCACCAGTAAGGTTACAAAGTTCTATATTTTTGGATATTTATAAAAATTAAAAACATAAGAATATCATTTACTTGCCGTGACAAGTCAACTGAATCTCATATCAAAAGAAGTTTATACACCCTAGCAACAATGTCGCAGGCCACAATGTGATTCTATAGTTGTTAATGTACATAACACAAAATTAGTCAGGTTACCAAACAGTTTGTTTCTTTTCTTTCAAATCATGAGCGTCTATTTGACCTGGAATGTTTTCAGTCAGTGCGCGATTCTAATCCAATCAGAAGCTGTATTGACAATGACAGCCAATTATGTACTAGGAGTACATTTTTGGATATGACCGTGCATTCATTTTAGCTGGTATAAAACTACGGATACTTCAATCTGTAATACTATGTAGGATATGCTTTGTTACGAGCATGAACGAAAGTGGAGCATCAAACACCTGGCTAACACAATGATAGAATTTATAAAATAGGATGCAATTAATATCTAGCCGTCGTCGCTAGTCACATGACACCAATTGATAAAATAATGAAGTAACAGCTTTTGCAACTGAAACAAGCTAAATTAAGTTTAGCGGAGACGGATGCACGAACATAAGAATCAAGTATGAACTTTTTATTATAGGTAAATGCTACTTGGCATGGTTTCTTTATCAGAGACTAGTTGGTGTGGGGGATGATTTCTGTAACCGAATCATGAGTGGGCGTATGCAATTCCAGGAAAGAAGTATATTTTCGGAAATTCCGTCTCCGCTAAACGTGGGCCCAGATTATTTCATGTAAATATATAGAACACCCATAAACTCTTGATTGTGCTTTACAAATATATGTATAGCTTCAGTTTGAATTAAAAGAAAGATATTTGTTGCTATTCATTGGAGGAATATGCACTGTCCCACTCCATATTTTGACCAGTGTCATAAACTCCCCGTTTGTTACAGAGCAGATCACTCGGGGATTTCACAACCACAACATTTGTTAGATCAACTTTTGAGTCACGGTCAGCAACATTTGTCTAAATCTTAAAATTATCAAATGTAAAATTAAGATACATGCCATGAAGAAGAAAATAATCTGTTTCACTAATTATCATTTTCCATTCGGTAAGCCATACAAAAAACTAAAAATCCTTACCAACTATATAATAGGTATCCGGTTTGCTGTGCTGTGAAAGCCACATGACTGAACTTGATAACTGCATCAGTAACACTGTTATGGATTGAGTACAGCCTTGTACAGTTTATGTGGATCTGTAGTTACTGATGTAGAGGTCTTTGTTATTATAATATAGTGTGTACATTTTCATGAATCACATACTTTTTTAATCTTTTACTATTAAATCAGCCTCTTTACATTTTTTATTATCTAATAAATATATTGTTTTTTTATTTGATAAATATTCAATTCTGCTTTAACAGTAAATGTTCAATCATCCTTTGGGAGACTCTTGATAATTAACTTATTTGGAGCAAATTTGTTTTATTTTATTTTTTTAATGGTAAGAATTACAATAAATGAAAATTAAACCTTTTGTCTTCTGTCACTGATTATTTGCAACTGTAGAGAAATAAGTTGTGAAGGATGCAAAAGAGTTGTAAAGTTCCAAAGACAATATATTATATTGACAATGCCAAATAAGTATTGGAAATAGTTATATACTAAGTCTAATATCATCAGCAGCAGCATCTTCATCATCACCATCATCATCATTCTCTTGACCTAGTGTGGTCGTTGAGGCACTGTGCTGCTGAACATCTGACCAGTTCCTTCCACTTGTCTCTATCATGTAGCAATGCCTGTGTCTCTGCAAAACTTTTCCTGGTCCATTCTGTGATGTTGTCAGTCCACTTTTTTCTCTGTCTACCTCTCTTTCTACCACCGTGGACACTACCCTGCAGTACTGTTGTCGATATACTGTTGGTTCTAGTGACATGGCCATACTGTTTCAGCTTTCTCTTGTACCAAAATGATTTTTCCCAATTTGTTTCTTTTAACTTTTGCAAGAAAACCAGTTCCAAAATGAAAATTATGATAAATATAACAAACGCTTTAGGAATGCTCAGTTGAATTTCTTGATATAATTATTCATATAAACTTGAATTTTCTATGTGCTGTTCATGTTACTCTGCAATATATTATTATACTGGGTAATATCTACAATAGTGTCACAGGAAGAAACATACTTCTGTTGAGTGGGTTAAAATGGGTGTTGTAATCCATGAATCTTCTAACAAGGGGTCATCTGTTCAACTGCATGCCAACAAGAGCATGAGGGAATACATCATTGTCAATGGTTATCCATAATTTGATAAAATAACTACGGTAATGTTTTAAAGTAATGTGAGGTATAACAGTGAAAGGAAAATAAATCTGAAAAGGTATTTAATAGCCCTTTTTCTTGAAATCTAACACATATTTTGGACCTTCATTAAAACTGTTTCATATGTCATTATAAACTCATTTCTACAAAATATATCCATAGCTGAAGTTAAAACTAAAACTCAATAATTTTCAGTTAAAACATGTGGAGATGACTCAACGACCCTCTTCTATTACTGATGAATGTAGTAGTCAAATGCTGGCAATATGTTGAAAAAAGCCTTTCAGCAGGTTAAACTCATCAGCATTTCACAATTCTCACAAATCATTTAAATCACTTACTCTTTTTCATAAACAGACATACACATAATAACATATATAGTTTTGTACTGAAAATAATATACATGTGAATAAATGTATATGCATGTGTGTGTGTGTGTGTGTGTGTATATATATATATATATATATATATATATATATATATATATATATATATATATATATATATTATTATTATTATTATACTGGGTCATATACACAATAGTGTCATAGGAAGAAATATTCTTTTGTTGAGTGAGTCACATTGGGTGTTGTAATGCATGAACATTCTAACAAGGGGTCATCTGGTTGAAAGTAAGTAACAAAAAGAGCAAAAACCAACAAATTTTTTACAATTTTTTTACAAATTTTTTACAATTTTTTTACAAATCAAAACACTATTTCCCCACAATACAACATAACAGTTAAAAAGGAACTTACTGTATAGTTAATTAAATAAATCCCAGATAGTTCCAAAAGTTCTATCACAAGTTGAAATGTATGAAGTTCAGTTGAATTCTAGTGGGTGTTCCAAATAAATTCCAGTATTGAATATGTTGATGTGCCTGTTATCTCAACTGTGCTAATGGCTTGGATTGCAGTGATGAGATGAGTTTTTTAAAATGTGTCACAATAATATAATCCAAAAATACAATTCCAAATTAATATTAGCAGCAGCAGGGGCAAATCGGACAACTTTTTAGAGGCGTCAATTTAGCAAACCAAGGCTTCTTACAAAATCGAAAATAAAGGGACAATTGGTAAATTAAGACTTCCTTGTAAATATTTTATAGAGGCTCATGGGCAAAAAAAATAAGACGCCACAAATGTTGTCCCCCCACCCCTGCTGCTGCTATGAAGTTAACAATTTTTTTTACGATAAATGTTGCTACGATTTCACAAACAGGCTAATTTGTAAAACCTCACTTCGTAAATCAATTAGATTATTGGACTGGTCAGTGAGTCTAAAATTAATTCTCGTTAACAAATTATTATGACATCGCATATAGACTGGATTAGTTGGATCCTCAATGATTAGAAACCCTGGAGGAGCGATTGGTGCAAATGAGTATAAAATATATCCCTGCTGAGCTTGATTTGATCGCTCAAGATTTATTTGATAACTGCTTTCGATAACATCACATACTAAATTCAATGCGATCACCGAAGATATATTTACGTTGAACGGAGCGATATGTCTACCACCGCCGTCTGGGTCATTATTATACTTGAGGATTGTTGTTTGGCGAGTATCTTGAATAAGATCATTAACAGATTTTTTTAGTTCATTTGCGTTATACCCAGGAAACTAAGATCGGGTAAATCAGCTTCTGTTATATTGTAACCAGTTAGGAATTTTTGTTTATCTCCGCTCTTGTCATTAATTATTACTTGAATTATTCATTTGTTGATATATTCCATATCGGATACAAGCTGATTTAATATCCTAATTTGATTTATGATCTCATCACATGGCCTTGTTATATAAGAGAGATACTCTTGGAAGCTCCGTCGTAGTTGTTCTAGTTGTGTTCTATGTAATTGATTAATCTCTTTCAAATAATCAATGATGTTAGTTAACGTAAATGTAATTTTAATGGATGAATCAGGGGTTTTCTCAAAAACAAAATACCATTGGATGGTATTGTTATTGATAAATGTAAATCTATCGGTTATGATGGGTTGATTTCATGATATGATTGTTCATCTGTGACATAATAAGATTTTTTTGGTTCGGGTATTTGATAAGATGCCTCAGGTGGTATTTCAGGCCATCCTAGTATTGTTCTTATAGAACTCTGATAGATATCTACGACATATCCCGGTGAGTTTATCTCAATTGCAGATGATAACGTTGGCTCATGAATTGTTATAGCGATTTTTGATTCATTTCCAGTAATTGATTTTATTCTATGTTGAAATTCGTTATTGATTTGTTCACTTTGGTATGACCCAGATGGTAGCGAAACAACGTTCCAGTCTGGAGTTCCATCTTTGCGATTCTTATTCGCAAAAACCAAGGAATTATTCGGTTGTTGACCGCCAAATGCTACCAACCTAATGTTAGGCCAACTGTGATACACTCGTAGTTTTGCTAACGCTACCTCCTTCACAAGAATCAGAGTAGGGAAATTCACACTGAATTCAGGATTCGTTGATGTTATTGATATCATACTTGTTTTCACCGGGTTTATGTTTTCTGCTATTCGTTGAAGTAGTTCTTGCGATGTTGCAATTGTTATTATACTCATGTTGTCGCTCTAATTTTGACATCGCAGAATCATAAACACATACCATCACGCTGAACTCACTATCTGATATTAATGTATCATCTAGTGATGACGATATCATCGAGGATAATTGTGAGTACACGGTTGACACAATATGGAATTTAACTACGTAGTCTTGTAGTTTGTGCTGGCTGCATGATGATATTTTTTTGTTATTATTGAAATAATTCCCGCGATTGTTGTCACCGCTGATATACAAATTGGAACAGCTATCGGAGCAATCATTGTTACTGAGGAGAGTATAATACCAGCTCCGGTTATTACACCACTCACAGAGTACACGGTAACATCAACTGCGGTGATTCTTCATCAGTATTTTTTAATTTTTACTTGAAACCCCGCAGTGAGTCTTTTGAGTTTAGTTTGAAATTCTCTGACCTGATCATAGTGATATTGCTGTGATGACGTCTTATTTATTACAACAGAATTCAATTTAGTTGTTTACTTAAATCCGCTACGAATTCCACATACCATGTTACTGAAACCCTAGCCAAATTATTATCCGTGGTTGTTATTGTAAATTGTTCAGTTGTATCCTTATCGATGATTGTTGATATTATATTGTTGACCCCAGATGAACTCGTTGATGAAATATTAAATTGAGTCGGTGTCACTAGTGTTAATCGATAAATACCCTTGACGGTTGCAGTGATACTTAATATGTTGTTTGTAGGAGTCCACGCAAATGATCCGTATTGAATCGTGTATACTACGTTGTTGGTTTATTCATGAGGAATTTTTGTTTTTTCAATGATTGCTATCATCCTCAATGCATCATTTTTTATTGCCTCGATGAAGTTTACTGGAGGATTATCAAAAAATTCTAATACGGATTTATTAATATTGTCTATTATGGATTTTTGTAAATCAGTAAATTTATTAAATGTATATGATATTTATACTTTTCAACATGATCTACGTATTTAACTTGAAGTGTTGCAAACTCTGATATAGAAGTTTTTATCTCTGCAAGATTTGGTGCGGTCACTGGAGGGTGTCCAAAAAATTCTAATAGTAGTTTATCAATATTGGTCATGATGAATTTTTGTAAACTAGTAAATTTATTAAATGTATTTATATGATCATCATACTTATCATTGAGTGATTTCAATGAATTCGCCGAGGATATATAATTGTTATCGAGTGTTAATATTTTTTCTGTGATTGTTGAAACAAGTTTGCCTGGTTTGAGTTTACCCTGATTGGAAAAAAACGCTATAGTATTTTCTACTGCATTACGTTGTTTAACTAAAATATCATCCAGAGAAACATTACTCGTTTTCAATTTACCCTGATGATCTTGAAAAACAGCTATTTCATTGGGATCAACAATTGCTAAGTTCAACATCTCAGCTATTTCATCTTCGATTATTTTTTTTATATCACCGATTGCAGATATTTCCGTGGTGTTTTTTTTAACATTGATAAAGATCTCCCCCAAATATCAAACATGTTATTGTAAAAATCTTTGATTTTCTAATTACCTTTCATCGAAGATTTCCAGCGACTACTAGTATATTCATTTGCGACTTGATGAGGTGGTTTTCTCAATGATGAAATGGCGTCAAGGACATTCAATACTTCTGTGCCGCATATTGGTGGGTCATTCATTTTCTGTGTTGGTAGCGTTGAGTACCAAGTCTTCATTTTATAAAAGGTGTTTAAGCGGTTTATATAACTCATAAATTCTTTAGGTGGCGCTAATCCATATGAATCAAAATAAATGATTACACGCGCATGCAGCCCAGTGGGTTCCAGGTCCGCTGCTGTTATCGAGATTGATAATACCGGTTTCAGCGTTGTTTGGTTGTGTCGGCAACTGATCTTTCATAAAGACACCTCTAAAGTTTTTAATCATTAGTTTTTTAGCAGCATCGAGTAAATCAAAATTTGACATTGGAACTATTTTTGTTAATAAACTGTTCCTAGTCTCAGGCCTTTTCCGCTGTACTATGAATACGGGGTTCCTGGTAGTCTTAGACCCATTCCCTTTTTTTATATCCTCGTCCGGTTGCCTTCTTTAGTGCCATCCCTGCCGCGGTACCAACGGCCCCTAACGCTGCCGCTTTAGCCACCGCTGGGGCTGCTGCCGCAATTAGCGCTGGTAACGCAGCTAACAACGAGAATATAGACCTGATTTTATCATATTTTTGATCGCAGCTGCAGAGAATGTGATCTGAACACCTTTATTATCTTTGAAAGAATCATTGAAGTGTTTTATCTGACGAGTTGTCAATGACAATTTATTCTGACCACGAGACATCTGATTGTGTTTCAGTGTTATCGTGGTTCCACATTTTTTAGCCAATTCTGATTGTAATTTTTTAATCTGACTGGGAGTTAATGTCACAATAATATGACTATATGACATTTTATTAATAACAGATTGATCTAATTGTTACATTGGAAAAATTTGAATGATTTTCATTAATAGATTTTCAGTTACATGTTTTCCACTGTTGCATCGATTACTCTCATTAGTCCACCATCACCTTCGAGTAGCATTGATTTGTCGCTGAGAATAACAGCAACCGCTCTGTAATTAGGAATACCACCAGGACGGGCTACACGAGCTCTAAAGTGTACGGATTGTCTTGTTAAATCAAGATGTTCTAGTGAAAAGTAATAAATCGGATATAAATTTTAAAAATCTAATTGTGATATTTGCAAACCAGTATCTACATTTTGATCACGTCCCATATATGATAACAAACGATGATACACACGTGCTATTTGGTTAAAGTTATAATCAAGTAATATAGCTTCAGATGGTTCCTGTTGTCCGTTTATTCTCAGCGAGACTTCATTAACACCCATCTGATCAAATGTCATATGACTTCGTTCTTGATTGTTTAATCGCTCATTATTCTGTAGCGCAATAAATATATGACGTGGCGCAGCAACACCTTGTTTTGATGCCAGGTGCCATGTAAATGTACCATCAATATTAGAATCCATGGTATAAATTGTTGTTGTTAGCCAACTTAGCAATGATTTTCCTCTATGATCCATAAATGATAGTAATCGATCTTCTGTTGTGATTGATGGAGTCATTACTGGCATCCACAGTGATAGTTTTGTTAAAATGACTTTACCTTCGGGAACACCACCATCACGCCAGATTGCATCATTATCATTATCCTTTCGCACGAGTGCTACTGTATGCTTCGCTCCATAGGTAACTTTTCGGACATTTCTACAGAATCCAAATATATGATGCAGTGGAATCTCGCATGAAAATCGTCGATGCTGTCCCTCTAATGTTGCTACGCGTGTTGCAAATCCTAGGTTGTAATTAGTGATATTATTTATGACATCAAAATCAGCAGCTGGTCTTACATATCCCGGTGACACTGGATTAACTGCAGCAGCATTTGCTGCCTTTACTCTCGAATACTGGACGTGTTCAGCGTTATTAGTTGTATCCTTAGAAAGCATCATAGATGGACCCGCTGGTCTTGTATAATCATCAGAATATCTAACCCCACTATTGGTGTGGCAACATCAACATTATTCTCAATGGATTCAATTTCTCTTCCATCAATCATATATCTAGCACTATCGAATAACGCCATGATACCATTATTAACAAAACCAACTCGGATGGTTGGGTTATTTTCATATGGTGTATTAGCTGCAACATTTGTTACGAGTTCTCCTTCTACTTCGATAAACGCTTCGCATGGTAGAAAGTATTTACTGGTATCATGGACTTGAAGTTCGATTCTTGCTCGAAGATCCGATTGTGCTGCATGATAGGAATAAAATTGATAATCGCGTACATAATCATCCTTGTGCAATGGGGCGTCCATGTCAAAGGCTGGATCAAATGATCGTTTGAACATTTTATTATATATTCCTCGATCTAAATCATAATTTTCATCGTCGTCGTCGTGTTTTTAAGCCGCTTCCCGCTATCATATTTGCAATATTATTTCGTCGTGCCTCATATGCATCATTAGCCAACGACGGAGTCGTTAACGATGCTAATTTCTGACCCACTGCGCTATTTATTATTTTACTAACACTTGCAGGCATCACTTCCGTAAATGGCAGCGATGACTTCATCAGTGGTTACCTTTGCCGCCGAACTAACGATATTAGTTTATCCTTTTCAGCGGAAAATGCTTTCCCGGCAATATCTCAAACAGCACTAATACCCTTATCACGAATAACATCAATAGCTTTCATTGATAATTGTTTTGCGATTGGTGCCACCTTTGGAGCCATTCTTGCAAATAATCCTGCAATGGTATTTCCGAGACCATCACCATAGTACGCTCTATAAACAGGCAATCGTGAGTTTACTACATAGACACTGGTTGGTTTATCATGATTGTAGTGTATGATCATCTTATTATAAAAACATTTGTGTTTTCTAAAATAATATTTATCTAATGTCGAAATTTTAAACGATTTCCGTTTCGGTGATTAATTACTGTAATAACCATGATTGGAAAGATCCGTAGGATGTTTTACTAACTAATCAATTAAATCTCGATATGTTCCAATATCCATGATGCCACCGTGAAATACAGATAGGAGCTGCTTCGTTAATTATTTCGGGTGAGTTATTTCCAGCTCGTTTTCCTCTTATGAGTACTTCTAATCGTGCTATATCGCTGAGAATATTACCAGGACAACGAACAAGACCACTACCTGAAATTCCCCTTGGAGTTCCACTCTGAGAAAATCTTTGATTGGAATCTCTTCGAGATTTAGAAAATCCCTTTCCGCTTGATTTTTTAGTGATACCAGTTGCACCTTTTTCAGAATCAGCTTCTGTCATTATTTCTATTTCACCCGGGATTGGGTCTGCTGTATATACTGGTGGTGGTTGTGTGACACCTTTTACCATAGCCATAAAGTTATTAAAATCATCAGGTATCTTTTTTGTGGTTTTAATTTTACCACGGTTTGCTAAAAATACTTTATTTGCCCAGGTGTCTTTGTCTTTTATAGCTTTGTCAAATTCGTTATTTAAATGTTGTGTCCTTGTTTTAAAATTTATTCTAGCAAAATCAGCTAATTCAGAGTTTGTTTAATTCCTCTAATTCTATTTAATGCATCAGTCGTCAATATATTTTCGGGTGAATAGTCTTTTCTTGCAGTAACACCTTGATGTTCTTGTTCAATTTCTTCAAGTGGTTCAGGCGGTGCAGAGCTAATATCAATATTACCAAATCGTTTAATTTCTTCTTGAAGTTGTTGTTCTTGTTGTCTTACAGCGGTTACTATATCACCAGGAAGTGTTTTTAAAGATTTCTTTGTTTTGATCTTTTTGCTATTTTTTCAAGTACAGGAAAAAGAGGAGCTTGTTTACCGTCTCCTTCCTTGGGAATTTCTCCGCATATTGCTCGCTCAGTGGCTGATATTGCTCTTTCAGTGGCTGATTTTACATCTTTTGTTGCCGTGGTTATTGGTTTAAACCATTCTTCAGATCCTGTTATAAAACAGTCTGAAGACTGTCTAGCTTATAGTTTTTCTCTAACATAATCACGGATTGGTATGAATTTCTTAATTGAGACTAATCGTTCGCATACTAATCTAGTCGTTAGTGCTTCGTTTACCATTATATAGAACGACAGATTGTCTTGTTAAATGTACGATAGAAATCGCTAGCGTTTTTAAATGTAGTGAAAAATGCAACAAAATCAATGAAAAATGCAACAAAAATGACCAAAAATAAAAAAACAATCTACAAACAGCTCTATCAATGATGGATAAACTTCAGATTTCCTTAATAAATAATAATTACTGCAGTATTATATATTTCACTGGTGGCTTTGTCGCTATGGCTAGAATTTACTCTGTTGAGGTTACCAAGGGGGATTTCAGTTTGGCGGATAATATCTCTTATTGTTTTAACCCTCAAATTAATTGTGCGTTTGATTTCATATTGCTGTCCCAATTCTTTTCTGATTTTTTCGACAACAGTGAATAACTGGACAAACTTATTGACGTCGTTACAGAATACAAGGGAGCCACGAATTTCATTCTGGATTTTTTTAATAAAAGCATATCGTTTTGGTAAGACGTATTTATTATTCATAGCGCTGTATTCAATATCTTGAAAATCAAAAAGAATCTGATCACAATTTAATTTATCTGATAATTTAATTCCTTGATTCTCAAATTTGAAATATCAGTTATGATCTTATTGATATTTTCAGAATTCATTTATATATAATAATATATATTTCTAATTTGAATTTGAAAAATTGATATTGATATATTTAACACTGGGTAGCCTTTGTGTCTTTTCATAGGGTTCATTCTGAATTATCCTGTGATGGTTACCTAGTGTGTGACGTAGAGCATCAAAAGCATCCATGCTATTATTTATTTTGGGGGCGCCCAGAGACATATCTCCAGTGAATTTTCTAAGCGAAACGAAATGTTAGAATATTCAGAAGACTGTCTATGTATTCTGTAACCTCCCCCTGAGAATTAATTTACCAAGGGTGTATAAAGTTACACCGTCACGTATTTGACGTGACGGGAGGTGTACATGAAGTACCTTTGGGCTGGCGCCCTCAATCATATAGAAAAAAACCCATCGAAATCGGTACCGTCGACAAATTGCCTGTTACGAGAATTGAACCATGGGCCTCTGGGTGAGACCGCAATGCGTTATAAATGCGCTAAATCCGATATCTACAAGTAAATGCTTTTGAATACGATATATGTGTATCAAACCCAATGCTTGAAAAAAACATCAAAAGAAGAAAAGAATACAACTGTTTGTAATACTACATATTTGATTCGTTTTCTTACAGATTATATCTCCATTGAGAATCATGACAGTTTAAACAGTAAAATATGGTTAAACTGTCTTCCTTTCCTAAGCTCTATTTGTTCTAAATGGACAATTAAACAACAAGTCTTATTATAGTGAATAGAGAGACAGTCTGACGGAAGGAGACAGACAGACAGACAGAAAGATCGATATATAGACATGTTTCTTTGGTTGTTTGTTTGATTAGGATTTTTGAAGTAGCTTTAACAATTTTTCAGTCATAATCCATTAACCGTGGTCATAACGTTTATATCATGGGTCAACATTAGTTTGTTACAAGCAATAATTAAATAATGTACACGAGATCTGAAGCTACAAAATTACTAGGATATATCCAAGTTTGTTTGACTGCTGTAAGATTGCATTTATGTTGATCCCCAGTCGACTAACAGATATAGTATTAATAGCTGTGGGAGTGCAAATCGATACAAGGCATGCCGTAGCTATGGTTTTACTGGGACATCAAAGGCCTTATTAATTTGTCTTAACCCCAATCTAATGTAACTAAATGCGAACAGGCGCTCAAGGCGCAGACAGTAGACATTGTTATTTAAAGAACACGGAAATTGTGAAAAACACTTGCTATTGTTCGATTCGGAAACGCTAGCGTTTCTACGACAGGTTCATACTATAACACTGAAAACTGTGGACATGCATTGCGTAACTTTTAATTTGTGTGCTGAGACATAGTGTGCCTGACATAAAAGCAACGAATAAAATTGTTTTGGAAAAAACCATCGAGGGTAATTCTTTCATAAACCATACACATACCTGCACGAGTTATCTCCCTTTGGTGTTATACACATAATACAAAATAGAAATCATACATAAACGAATTGAATTCTGTTTTCGAAGCGCTTCGAAAGAGCTGATCTAGTCATATTCTCTGCTACCTTTTGTACTGAGGCTCTACAAATATCGAAATACTTTTCAGCTTCATATATTGATTTAAATACTATCTCCTCGTTAAATTTTATATTAAATGATTTTATAGGCCTGGCATTTTTCAAGTTTTTTTTTTTCCACTCTCGCCTCGTTTAGTATTCTCACTCTGAGAAATAGCTTGTAGATTCAATAAAGAATTATCGGTTTCAATATTATTTATATGATTAATAACAAGACCATCCTTGATCAATCCATGAAAACACTCGTACACGAAACATGATTATGATACCTTTTTCCCCCAGCGCCAAACATAAAATATCCATGATTACTCACAACACCAACTGGATTCTTCAGTCTGCGGTTTCTGACAATACCATCACGGGATGCCTCATAGTTGGCAATCACAGGATGCGGTTGAAATTTTTGGTTCATATATATATATATAATACTATTTGTTTAATTCATTGTTTGGTTAAATTATTACTTTGGAAATCTTTCAATATTATCTTGAGGTGTTCTTTTGATTTTGTTGTCACAGTCATTGATGGAGTTTTTAACTCTATTATCATAATAACGCTTCAACTCTGTATCGCTTACCACCGCAACTCGGAAATAATTGCGATTTACCACGCACACCTACCCCACATCGGATACAAGGAAATGGTCCAAAACTTCCGTTACGAAAACTTTGTATATGATATCCACAGAATTCATTTCTGCATGATTTGTTACATGCTGTTACTGATTCTATCATCAATCATTTGCAATGATTCATTATATAATAAATTCTTTATTTAAATACTTGTTTTAATTATAATATGGAAGAGTTCGAGAGATTATCTAAAATTAAGCCTTGGAAAAATGCTAAATTTAATCTCGATAGAGTCTCCGTAGATGTACCAAAGGGTCTACTAAGTGATAGAAGCATGATAGGTAAAATCCGCGATTGTTTTAATGAATTCAAACGCGATGGAGGATCTCACTGTTGGTCAACATTTCGAATTGATGGTGACGTTGATGCTACCATGAACGACGAAAGAGCGGCCGCGATAATCTCACATCTTGACAAGAAAAAGTACTTTTTTTAGAGTGAAATTCATTATCTGCTCAGAAATGGATAATTGGATTATTCGAGACAAATTTGAACCAATCTTGAAAGATGAAAGAACTATCACTTTGAGTCATGATTCCAAACCAGGATTGCTGACTGGGATTGACAAACCGTACTATGAAAGATCTTATCCTGTAACAGCAGTTGTTTATGGGATATATTCGTTAAATGATAAACCGAGTATTGAAAAATTAAAACCAATGAAATAAACGTCAAGGATAAATTGCGTAGCAGAACGAATAATAGAACACTTCACAAATGCGTTGCGTGGAAACAAATTGACTGATCTAAGACGTATAAAAATAAATGAATGGGAATTAACAGTTAGGAAGAACGGAGCATCAATTCAAGATATAACCAAATTAGAAACATCATTAAGATTTCCAATAACCATAGTGACAATAACAGGAGAAATATTACACGAATCAAAATATAAATCAAAAGGAGCTCCAGTTAAAATTATTGATCATAATGAACACGCGTGGACACTCGCGGTAACATTATTTCCGCGGGATAGAACAATCAAATATTACACGGGAAATTTATTTGATTTTATTTATCAGTTAAGTAAAAACGATCCTGTGTTAGTGTGGATACTTCACAGTATTGAAGACGAAGAGAGTACATTCGATCAATTTGTAAGACTAAACGGAGAATTATACCGTACTGAAGCCCTCCACAACGAGATGAAAAAAACTAACTAATGGTTTTTCAACAGAAGACAACGAACAATTATTAACAAACTGTTTTACAATTCCGTCGGTTGCAGTTCATTTTGCAAGAACGAAAAACATATGGAAACCAACAAGAACAGAATTTCTATCAGATATCAAATCAAGCTGTATTGAATAGAACCATGGTGGATTATGGAATACAAAATACACCTCTGAAAGTATTATCTCAGTTGATATGGTTGCGTGTTATCCAGCGAGTTTTCTCGGGTATGGAGAATGTGCTGAGTATTTTAAACGATCTCGACATCCCACACATGAAATGACCCGTCTTGCGATTAATGGGTCGCTACCCGATTTTGATTTAAACGGATTTGCTCGTGTGGACTTCATCCGTGCTGTTATATTTGGATTGTTAGACACATCTTTGAAAAACACTGGATGCCAATAGTGTTATTACGATATATGATTGGTTCTAAAATGCTGATATCGCTGATTGTCAGTGAAGCAATTATATCATATCGAGCGCAGACTGAGGTCTGGTACCACAACCTGATAGTCTTGATAGTATAATTAGCGACTATAGAAAACAATGTCCTGATCTAGACGAAGAATATATCTTAAAATGGTCAAAAAAGATCTTTGAAGTTAGAAATAAACACGCAAAAGATCTCGGTAGAAGAATAATCGGTAAATTCACCCAGGGTGGGAAAAATATGACAATAACAGATATTCTTCACGGTTGATTATAGATGATGCTGAATACTATTTTATAATCGCGGATGTAACATCTAAAGATATATATGTAAATCGTAAAGACGTTTTCTTGTCCGATGGAACCAAATTGGGTACAATTGTTGCTTACAACGATGGAAAAAATCTTCAGTATGCACATTTAAGGGCGTCTATGCTAGCTTATGCTTCTATTAATTTATTTTCAATGATAAATAGCTTTCCTGAATTTGCGGTCAGAGTAGCCACTGATTCATTTGATATAAACGCGAAACATAGCGAAGCAGTGGCTAAATTCACTAATTCAGACGATAGTTGAGGATCGTGGAGAATTTAAAAGGAAATGCTGCGTGATTATTCCAAATCAGCAGATGTTACGATTGAAGATAAATATTTGAAAAATAATCAGATATCAGAACTACCTAATGCACCGTCGATATCTGATCCAATATGTAGATATAAAACCAGTTATTTAAACGGGTGTGGTGGGTCAGGAAAGACGACTCGTGCGATTGAATTATTTCGTAAGAAAACTCCTACGGATTTTCACCCATCAAACATGATTGTGCTAACACCGACCCATAGACTCGAAAGAGAGATGAAACAACGAGGAATTAATGCTTGTACTTATCACAGTTTCTTTCGATGGAATGGCGACGAATGGACTCCTGATCGAATGGGTGAAAAATATACTCCTGAAGTCATTATTTGGGAGGAAATATGCACGGTATCGTTAGATGTATTACAAAGATTTCTTGATTGGTTATTGCTAGCGAATACAAAAGTAATAATGTGTGGCGATCATGGTCAACCACCACCATTTGTCAGTTTGTCTCCACATGATTGGTTGAAGAATTTTGTAGACTATTATGAAGAAATTAATACTGATCATAGAGCACTTGATGAACAATTACGCGAGTTCAAAAAACTAATTAGATTACAACCGGATAGAATCCAATGTGAAATAGCACGTGAAATAATTTCGGAAACACCATTAAATAATTTCTGGGAAGCGTGGAGACCAAACGATTTGATAGTAGCAAGTAGAAAAATAGTCAGAGACACACTTCAGATGAACCTATTTGAATTACATAAAGAAAAATTTGCAACACTTCCAACGCCGCTGTGTTATCGACCCAAGGATACACGAAAACAAAATATCTAAGTTGATATTCCTGGCTTGACAGAGAAGCAAATTCTAGTATTAAATGATATTGTGCTGGTTGATATCAATGTCGTCAAATATACATTGCGCGCTGATAAATCCCCATGGACTCCAGGTTACGCAGCGACGATACATTCTTCGCAGGGATTGACCATATCAGATACAGTTGTTTGGATCATAGATAATCACATCGAGTGGTCGAATTTAGTTTATCTTGCAGTGTTCAGAGTACGAAGAATAAATCAGCTTCGAAGAGTTGTGTTAGACTATAATGACACTACAATAAGTGATATTGTCAGCGATGATATAATCAGAAAAAAACTTTCTGGTTATAAACAACAGGATAAAATAAAATAATAGTGAATTTGATATTGATGCCGAATTAATAATTACACTGAAACAACAACAGAATAATCACTGCGCGAGATGCAATTGTATAATGAGTTTAGCGTTGGTTTGATAAGGATTATCGACAATTTACCGTGGATAGAAAGAATAGCAGTATTGGTCATACCAGAGATAATGTGATGCTGACTTGTCTTGAGTGCAACAGACGCAAAGGTGCTAGTTAAGACCACGCGGCGGTAATTGAGTATCCTCGGGTATCACTTGTAGTTGTTCACGAGTAAATCCTCACTGAGGAGCAGTTGAATCCAACCTATAGATTGCTGGTCTCCCCGTGGATCGTGTTATGTTAGATATTGTATGTACATTAACAGTTCAAATAGGATCAGTAGCCCTTTTTGTGCCGCCTTCGAGTTCTCCTTGTTCATATAAATACCTAACAGCGACATTACCGAGTATTGGTTGTTTTGAAAAATCATTTTGTGAGTTTACGGGTATATACTTATTTTTTAATCGCATTGTTAGGTTTCATATTAATTGTTCGAGTAATCTTATTATTTAGCGCGGTAATTACGCCTGGTAATCCCTTAACCCATTCACGAGATCGTTTATCCTGAAAAAAATTCCTTCGCGTATTGATATCCAAATAACCGCTCAGCAAGTGTCCGATTAAATCGTTCAACAATCGCCTGATCGCGGTGTAATGCAGTATGTCCTCATCTGATAGTGACATTATGATGCTTCATTGTTGATAACACCACACCCTGAAATTTCTTCCCAGGATCAATTTGTAATAGATTTGGCCAACGCAGAGGACCCCTTCGATAAATCCTTTCAAACGCAGAAGCAACTTCAGTTGATGATTTTGTCTTTAGCGGCTTTGCTTGTTTGTATCGACTCGCAACATCAACTACGGTTAGCGCATACTTGTAAACACCATCATGCGGCAGAAATAATATATCAGCTTGATGAACTTCGTTAGGAGCGCTGACATCAAACTGCGAGTAGTTAATTTGTTTAGGAGGTGGTAGATAAATTTGCCATATTGCCTGTTTGGATAACCAATCCGCTACAGTTGTATTTTTCACCTTTGCGGCGCTATTGAGTTTACCAATTGCTGCTTTACCCCTCCAGTATCCTCTTGGAGAATAATAAATAGATTCCATGTTGTTATTAATTACCAGCACCCAACATTAATTTACCCTTCATTGCCGATTTTATCAAAAATGATGCCAATTTTTCTTTGAAGGATTTATCAGTGATAGAATTCAACGCATGAATTAATTTCACATCTGCGATATATCTATGTTGCAGATTGCTGCTTTTATAAGCAACATCATGAGCATGACACGCCTCAGCAATAGCGTTTATT
Source organism: Unio delphinus (assembly GCA_029339505.1). Taxonomy (NCBI): domain Eukaryota; kingdom Metazoa; phylum Mollusca; class Bivalvia; order Unionida; family Unionidae; genus Unio; species Unio delphinus. Next base: position 6,977,757 of record JAQISU010000237.1, on the reverse strand, counting down.
GGGTTTTCACCGGGTCGGGGTTGGTTTTGATCATCGAGTCTGATATCAAGTCTGGTCCCGGTTCCATAATAATTATACCCTGGAAGGTGTTTTTCTCCTGGGTATTTTGCCCATGGTGTTCCCGGAAGTTTTACTAATTTGGCTGCAATATCACCTCTTCGTTTTTTTAAAAAAATCATCAGAAATGCTAGCATTTCCTGCAGATTTCATAGAAACAAATCTAACTTTTTTAGTACTACATTGTACACACTTACCAGAAAGTGCTGCTCTGTTATTTTTAGTTGTAATCGTCGTCAAGTCGTTTGTGCCAGTACGCTTCTTACATTTCACACAATATAGATCCATAATATATTTATAATAACATGAATGTAATTGATTCTTCAGCTACCCGACAACGGGAACCTATTAAACACCATGCGATGTTGCCGAATTCAATTAGAATGATTATAATCGGACCATCTGGAAGTGGCAAGACACAACTGCTACTTAATTTGATAACGAGATGGATGAAATGGGATAAGTTGTATTTAATAGCCCCGAGTGTAGATGATCAGCGATGCTACGAAGTGTTAAAGGATTTCAACGAAAAGGCAGCAGAAATCACCGGCGAGGGTATTATTGAATTTATAACCGATATCGAAGAAGCACCGTGCATTGATGATATTGATGGAAGTATTGACAATTTAGTCGTATATGATGATGTGATGTTAGATAATCAAAAGAATCCTGCTAGGATATTTTCCCAGAGGCAGACATAAAAACACTGACGTGATATATGTCACTCAACGATACACTCAAATACCAAAAGTGATCAAAGATAACTGCAATATTCTTGCTGTGTTCAACAGAGTTGATACAAATACGCTACGAAATATTCACCAGACTTGGTGCGGTGGTGATATGGAGTATAATCTCTTTAGAAATTTCTTTAGTCATGCTCAGTCAATCCCGCATGGATTTGGAACGATAAATTTGCATGATCCTAGATCAAGATATTGTATCGGACTTGATCAAATATTCGGTTGAAATCGTAGCAACTTTCATTATAAATTTCAAGGATTGTTAACCCCATAGCAGCAGCAGGGACGGGGGGGGGGGGACAACAATTTTGGCGTCTTATTTTTTTGCCCATGAGCCTCTATAAAATATTTACGAGGAAGTCTTAATTTGCCAATTGACCCTTTTTTCGATTTTGTAAGAAGCCTCGGTTTGTCAAATTGACGTCTCTAAAAAGTTGTCCGATTCGCCCCTGCTGCTGCTATATTTAATCCAAGAATATTAATAACTTTGCAATTCCAGTGAATAATATTATGAACAAAACAATTCTACTCAATTTAAAAACTGAACAAAACAGTATATTGTTGCAGCAATATTCATGTGAAAGGAGAAATACTATATGCAGAAATTTCCAGATATTTTTATTATTCGATTTGAAACAGTGGACTATATAAGACATAAATAAATTTCACTTTAAGTAGTATTTGCATCACATATTTACAAAGTAAATATGTTGTGGTTTGATGCAATTTAGAATGTCTTTAAATGAATTCACAATAATGTTTTAATCTAAAGTAAATGAAGACCTAATAATTTTAATGAATAATTTAATAATTCCGCTCAAATTATATCTAAACACAACTGTTTATGATTCGTACAAACTGATCTTAAAACTGGAATTTATTATTTGATTATCAAAACACCTTTTTATACACATTTTCACTGGACCTATAATTTAATTGAACGTGAAGACTTTCAGGGGAAAACCTAGTCGAACTAATGTGAAATCTGAAACAATGTCAAGAAGATAATCTTTGAATGTTTCTTTTGAAATAAGTTTCTCCTTTAATAACTTCAATGGTCCACAGACTATTTTTGAAACCCAGTTCAAAAGTAAATACATTTTGTAACTGATTATCTCACAGTCAAACTTAAAGTATTGTAAAGGCTTTGTAAAGCTACAAGTTCTCTCAGCAGGATTCTAGCAAATTTCTCTTGTCGAAAGAGCAAAAGAAATTTTGGCGTTCACAACTGCAAATGGATTTTATCAGTATAACATCTGGTCTAAATAACTGTGATGGACTTTTTCCATATAACATCTGATCTAAATAACTGTGATGGACTTTATCAGTATAACATCTGGTCTAAATAACTGTGATGGACTTTTTCAATATAACATCTGGTCTAAATAACTGATGGTCTTTATCAGTATAACAGCTGGTCTAAATAACTGTGATGTACATTATAAGTATAACATCTGCTCTAAATAACTGTGATGGACTTTTTCAATATAACATCTGGTCTAAATAATTGATGGACTTTTTCTGTATAACATATGGTTTTAATAACTATGATGGACTTTTTCAATATAACATCTGGTCTAAATAACTGATGGTCTTTCTCAGTATAACAGCTGGTCTAAATAACTGTGATGTACTTTATACGTATAACATCTGGTCTAAATAGTTGTGATGGACGTTTTCAATATAACATCTGGTCTAAATAACTGTGATGGACTTTTTCAATATAACATCTGGTCTAAATTACTGTGATGGACTTTATCAGTATGACATCTGGTCTAAATAACTGTGATGGACTTTTTAATATAATAGCTGGTCTAAATAACTGTGTTGGATTTTATCAGTGTAACATCTGGTCTAAATAACTGTGATGGACTTTATCAGTATAACATCTGGTCTAAATAACTGATGGACTTTATCAGTATAACATCTGGTCTAAATAACTGATGGATTTTTTTTATGTATAACATCTGGTCTAAATAACTGTGATGGACTTGCATGCGGACATGAAAATATATGAACAAACTCATTAAAAAAAGTATTACATTCAAGTCTTTTTTGTTTTGGGCTCGAGTCTGATTTTTGTAGTCAAAACATTTTGAAAATACATGTTAATTTGTGTTTCTTGTATAGATTGGTTGAACTTTTAGGAAATATTGTTACAGAGATAATTTTAACTACGAATTTTATAGAATCATGCAAAACCTTGTTACTGAAATATACAATAACAAAGACAATTTTAACTATGGATTTTACAGAATGAAGCAAAACCTTGTTACTGAAATATACATCTACTGAGGTAATTTTAGCTGTATGGAATTTAATGAAATTAGGAATGATGCCAAACCTTGTTACTGAAGTATACAATACAGGTAATTTTAATTGACTGTACAGATTTAATAGAATCATGCAAAACACTGCTACCTGAATATACAATTTTAATTGATTTCAGAACTTTCTTTCTCTCTCAAAGATCAAATGAAAGCCATAAAGCTTTCAATACTCTTTTTGTATACATCATACACGTTTTTAGAAAAATATTATTGTATCTTTGAAGCAAAAGAAGTTATATTGAAATATGCAACCAGATATAAGTGTTCTCATTAAAATGTTTTTTAAAAAAAAAATAGAATTCCTTTTGCTTTGACCATTTTTGAAATAGTTATTACAGTGCACCATACTTAAAATACTGTGGAAGGGAGTTACAGAAAGTGAAGGAACCTTTTACTGGGGAATATTTCAACATGGTTGTGACTTGACAATGATGATCCCAATGACATGTTCTGGATGTTTGAGCACTTTTACTATAATTGAGGAACATGCTCCTCTTTACACAAAGAAAACAAGACAAAAGTAATAAGTCTCCTTCATCTTTACGTAAATGCTCAGCTTCTTCATGCATTCTCATAAATTTAAAATGTCCCAAGATTGGAACCACAAGATAAACAAAATAATGTGATGAAAAACTACTTGACATAAATTAATTGCAATTTTTTTTAATGCTGCTCAGGTGTAATAACATTTATTGATTTCTGGCCAAAAATTAGACCTTCGCGGTAAACAAAGCAGAAAGGACTAAGAAAAAACCAAACAGATTTTACAAGATCTTCCAGATGAAATAGCTGCTGCTCAATAAATGCAAGAAATAGTTGAAGGTATTGACCAAGCTTTTGCTGAAATAGACCGTATAACAGGACCAAGACAAGCAAGAAACATAACTAAATCATCTGATAAATGTCTTTGATGTGAGTATTTCTTGCAAAGAAAATACTGAAGAGGGACAGTTATCTGAGATTGCCACAAGTAGTTATGATAATAAAATAATATTCTGAAATCTGAGTATGCTAATAATTATGTTAGTCGCGAATCCAGGTACAATTTGATTTATAAAATATATTAAAAAGTTGGTAAGGGATAATCTATAATATATCATAAGATAACAAACTATCTTTAAAAAATATAAAAAAACAGTAACCATTCCGAATAGGAAGTAAGAAGGAAAAGTAAGATCTGGAATTTGAGGAAGTTAGATGAAGGAAAGAATAATGTTTCTCACCAAGTAGGAAAGAAGCAGAATAAACAACTGGAAGTGGTATTTCTACTCAAGGAAGTGTTCTTATTACTTGTCCTAACAATGTTCTTTCTGAACAATTAGAAATTACAGCAGTATCATGAACGTTAATTTTAACTGATCTCTCATGGATGAAATCACTAATGACTATCAGTGTGATTAGATCAATGAATTACAAATACAATGAGTACATACAATGCTTAACATGGGCCAAGTATGGCTAGAGTGATACATTCACGATTACCTACTAAAAAGCGATTTACAGAGATGGATTCGGTGACATTAAGGATTATTTAGACGGATAGCCCCAAATGCAATGCCGATTGAAAACTAATTAGAAATCAAATCTATTGATTTTGTTCCAGAAAAGATTTCTTGTTCAGTTGTTAATCTTTTAAATCTTGCCGGTAAGGCGTTCTCAGCACGGTTAGTTCAATGAAAAACACAGCAAGCAATATTACCCAGCACTGAAGGTATGACTGCAAATGTCAGTAAAATAATAAATATGCAAATCAAAACTAGCAGAATTGGCTGGTGAAACAAAAGAAAAACTAGCTAAGTTGGCTGGTGAAGTAGAAATAAATATAACCACAAATTTAATAGCAGGAAGTGATCTTCATGTTCGGCGATTATAGTTATAATAAAATGTTTAAACATGTATTTGATCTATGGCTTTATATATATATGCACCGATTTTCAAAGATAAATCGATAATTGATTATCAATTTTATTCTGATGACACACGAGAACCCAACGCTCGCAGAATAATCAAGCAGATACGAGCAGATACGTGTTACCTGATGATGCATTTATTGAAGTAGGAAGTAGTAGGGGAGGGGAAAAGACCAATTTATAGAGCTGTCATTTTAGTAAAATAAGGGTTATTATTTTCGTATCGAGTATAACAATGTGTTTCAACAGGAAGGTGAACACACCAATTTGTACAGCCGTTATTTTCTTAAAATAACGGTTATTGTAATTCATTAATTTATTTTCCCACGTCTTGAAAAATTACATCCACGTGTCGAGTATATCTTCGCGGAGCATCTGAAGGATTTCACGATTTAATTAACCATATATTTTATAATATACATAATGGCAAATATCAGAGAATCGTATTATACTAGACTGGCCAGATAACGATTAGTCGCGATTAAAATGTTTATTCTGGTACGAGATAAAGTTAAAGAAAAACTTCAACAGAGACAGGATTCTTATGTTGATTTTTTATCCAATACTGAACAGTTATTTAGGCCTGTTACTACAGCAACTGAGAAATCTGTTACGGCTATTGAAAAAGCCATATTGGGAGATATTACTAATGAACAGCGAGGAAAAACTGTTATGTTACAAGTACTTGAAAATATAGCAAAAAGATCCAAGCAAACAAAAAAATATCTAAAAACTCTTCCAACTGATATAATCGCCGCACAACCTCAATCTCAACCTCAATCAGAGGGAGCTGTTGCTGATACTAGCAGGGAAGAAATATCTGAACGAATTCCAATAATTGAAAGATTTACCGATGATGCAATTAATGAGATTAGAAATAGTGATTTGAATCAATTAGCTTATTTTGCTTTTATGAATTATGAACATAAAGAAAATTATTTAAAACCTGAACATGTTAAATTTTATAAAAATAAAGAAAGTTGGTATAAACATTTATATCGGATAAAATATAACAAAGATATAATTATGAGTTCGGATACATTTTTTATAGCTTATAATAGTCTCATAAAAAGTTTGGATATAGATGCTCAGGTTGAGCAACAGTATAAATAATAAACGACCTCGTCTTCCTCTTCCTCTGTATGAGGAATCTCTTCAATTACCAGAAATAAAATCAAGATTTTCTTCTGATGATATTCAATCCAGTAGTGGTAGTGGATTTTCTCCTTCTGGAGTTCATGGTAGGGGTATAGGTGTTTGCCCAGATAATATCATCAATGATGTATCCAGATTAGAAGTTCTTATCGGGGGTAAACAAGCTGGGAATTATTTCTTTTGAAATAATTAATGAAGCTGCTGAAATTTGCCAGCGATTATTTGAAGGTGATGCCATAAATATTAGTTTATATCGGGCTGTCATCGATGAAATCATAGATTATTAGTATCACAGTGATTAAATGTTTTAGATAGACGGACATCATATAAGATGATTATGCATAACCAATGACGGCAACAAGTTAGAGTTATAAATTCAAGATTGCCTGTATATAAAGTAATTTACGGAGATGGGTTTGGAAATCTTTTGAGGGTTTTATTTACTAGAAATGCTCCTAAGGCGTTACCACTCGCCAAACAATTATCAGTGAAAGCAATTTTGGTTATTCGTGATAAAGCTACTACCGCTGTTGGTGATCTCGACGGAAAAGCTCTTTCTACGGTTAAAGATAGGTTAATGAAATTATTACATAAACCCTGACAGGTTCAACATGTAAAATTGCCAGCAGCAGAAGGGGCGAATCAGACAACATTTTTAGACAAGTTTTCACTGAAATCACGCTTAAAAACAATGAAACCAATGACATCAGGCCCCAATGTGTGTGTGAATCATGGATTAGGTCCAAAAAAAAATATGAAAAAATCAATGAAATTAATGAAATCCTCCATCGATTTTTTTGGGAAAAGGGATTACAACGTCGTTGTCACTCACCCTCTCTGCTACTAGAACTTTCAGTTCTGGGTTAACCGAATATTTGATCCAGTCCGATACGATATCGTGTTCGAGGGTCATGTAAATCACTACGACGAAAATCCCCTTAGGATTTCACAAATAGACTAATTTGTAAAACCTCCTCTTGTAAATCAATCAGATTATTAGACTGGTCAGTGAGTTTGAAATTAATTCTGGTTAATGAATTATTATGACACCGCATATAGACTGGATTCACCGGGGACTCAATTATTAAAAACCCTGGAGGAGCTATTGGTGCAAATGAATACAAAATATATCCCTGCTGAGCTTGATTTGATCGTTCTAGATTAATTTGATAGCTTCCTTCGATAACATCACATACTAAATTGAGCGCAATCACCGTTGAAATATTCACATTGAACGGAGCAATATGCCTGCCACCACCATCTGGGTCATTATTATGGGTCAGGATTTTTATTTCCGGTGATGTTGCTTTTTTCCATGCATCATGAATTATTTTAAAACCAACATCGATGGTGTCACTGAGAGATTTTTGTAGTTCTAAGATATTATATCCTGGTAGTTTGAATGTGGGGATATCTTCTACGCGTATATTATACTTCGTTGCAAATATTGTTTTCGATAGGGGGATATCGTCATCTAATATACCCTGAATAATTTGTGAATGAAATGTTTCCATGTCATTGATGATTTTGTTACATGTTTCTACAACGCTGATAAATTCGTCTCGGGTGAGAGTACCGGATTTAAGGGATATTAACAACAACGAAATATCGTTATTGAACGCTCTGAAATTTTCAGTGGTTTTACTCTGTAGAAGTGTGTGGTATCTTTTATTAGTGACGGTATCTATCGTTTTAAGAAAAAAATTCAATTTGTCATAATCTCTATAACTCTTTACTGGATTATCAGATTTTATCCTGTCTGTGACATAATCAGATTTTTTGGGTTCTGGTAAATCAACGGGTTTTTCCCGGGGTGGGATTTCAGGCCATCCTAGTACGGTTCTAATAGAACTTTGATAGATATCTACGACATAACCCTCTGTGCTTATTTCAATGGCAGATGATAGTGTTGGTTCATGAACTGTTATAGCTATTTTTGACTCTACTCAAGTAATCGATTTTATTCTACGCGCGAATTCATTATTGATTTGTTCAATTTGGTATGATCCGGTTGGTATGGAAACAACATTCCAGTCTGGGGTACCGTCTGGTTTATTCTTATTTGCAAATACCAGTGAATTATTGGGTTGTTGACCACTAAATGATTTTGACCTAATATTTGGCCAACTGTGGTATACTCGTAATTTTGCTAGCGCTATCTCCTTCACTGGGACCGGAGAGGGGAAATTCACACTGAATTCTGGATTCGTTGAGGTTATTGAGATCATGCTTGTTTGTACTGGGTTTGTGTTCTCCACTATTTGTTGAAGTAATTCCATCTGTGTTGTCATTGTTATTATACTCATGTTTTTGTATTTCTAATTTTGACATCGCAGAATCATATATATCTACCATCGCTGAAAACTCACTCTCTGATATAATTGTATCATCGAGCGATGACGATATCAATGAGGATAATTGCGAGCATGCAGTGGACACAACATGAAATTGAATTATGTAGTCTTGTAGTTTCCGTTGGCTGCATGATGATATTTTTTTTTGTGATTATTGAAATAATTCCAGCGATTGTTGTTGCCGCAGAAATGCAAATTGGAACAGCTATCGGAGCCATCATTGTCACTGAAGACAGTATAATACCGGCTCCGGTGATTACACCACTCACTGAATACACAGTAACATCAATTGCGGTAATTCTCCTGCGATATTTTTTAATTTTCATTGCATACTCCTCAGACAGGGTTTTGAGTCTAGTTTGATATTCTCTGACCTGATCATAGCGATATTGCGATGATGAAATCATTTTTTATTTTAACAACGCTAGCGTTTTCAATTGTGAAATCCTTTCAATTGTGAAATCCTTTCAATTTTCAACTTAAATCCGCTACGAATTCCACATACCAGGTTGCTGAAACCCCAATCAAATTTTTATCAGTAGCTGTTATAGTGAACTTTTCAGTTGTATTCTTGTCGATGATCGTTGAAATCGTATTATTGACCCCGGATGAACTCGACGATGAAATATTAAATTGAGTCAATGGTGTTACTAGTGTTAATCGATAAATACCCTTGACGGTTGCAGTGATATCTAATTTGTTGTTTGTAGGTGTCCACTCAAATGATCCGTGTTGGATTGTGTATACTACATTGTTGGTTTTCGCATGAGGAATTTTTGCTTTTTCAATGATTGTTATCATCCTCGAAAGATCACCTTTGACGGCTTCGATGAAGTTTTTCGTCTCATCGATGGATTTTTTAATATCAGGGAGTTTTATTTCAATTTTATCTAACGGGGTTCCAATAAATTTATCAATGATATTTCTACGAAATGCGGTAAACTGTTTTATATGTTCTTCACTTTTAAATTGAAGTGTTGATAGTTCCAACAGAGAATCGCCGAGATCAATTATTCTATCTGTAATAGACGAGATGGGTACGCCCGGTTTGAGTTTACCCTGATCGGAAAATAACGCGATAGTATCCTCGATTGCGTTTTGTTGTTTAACCAAAATATCATCCAGAGAAATATTACTAGATTTCAATTTACCCTGATCGGAAAATAACGCAACGGTGTTCTCGATTGCGTTTTGTTGTTTAACTAAAATATCATCCAGAGAAATATTACTAGATTTCAATTTACCCTGTTTGTCCTGAAATACAACTATTTTCGTTCGGGTCAACATTTACTAAGTTCAACGTCTCAGCGATTTCATCTTTAATTTTTTTTGTTATATCCTTGATAGAATCAGGGGGTGCAGTGCCATCGGGTTTGGGTTTCAAAGATCTCCCCCAAATATCAATCATGTTATTGTAAAACTCTTTCTCTTTCTAAAACGCGATTACTAGTGTAGTCATTTACGACAATATGAGGTGGTTTTCCCCTTGGGTTACCCAAGGAGTTAGAAATAGCGTCAAGGACATTTAATACTTCACTGCCGCATATTGGTGGGTCATTGATTTGTTGTGTTGGTAGCGTAGAATACCAAGTCTTCATTGGAAATTGTTTTATGTAACGCATAAACTCTTTTGGTGGGGCTAATCCATATGAATCAAAATAGACAATCCCACGTGGATCAATAGCGTATGCAACCCAGTGAGTTCCAGGTCCGGTGCTGTTATCGAGATTAATAATACCTGTTTCAGTTTTGTTTGGTTGATGTGGTAATTGATCTTTCATAAAAACACCTCTGAAATTTTTAATCACTAGTTTTTTAGCCGCATCCATTAAATCAAAATTGGACATGGGAACCATCGAAGACTCCTCAATTAATAAACCGTTCCTGGTAGTCTCAGGCCTGATCCGTGAACGGATTTCCCGCTGTACCATGAATACGGGGTTCCTGGTAGTCTTAGACCCTTTCCGCTGTACCATGAATACGGGGATCCTGGTAGTCTTAGACCCAATCCGTGAACGGGTCGTCCCTTTTTTTAATATCCTTGTCCAGCTGCCTTTTTCAACACCATTCCGGCTGCAGTACCAACGGCTCCTTACGCCGCTGCTTTAGCCACCGCTGGGGCTGCTGCTGCAATCAATGCTGGAATCGCAGCTAACAACGGAAATATACCGCCTGTTTTAATCATATTTTTGATAGCAGCCGCAGAGAGAGTAATCTGAACCCCTGTTTTGGCTGCAAGTGCATCATTGAAATGTTTTATTTGACGAGTTGTCAGCGATAGTTTATTTGCACCACCAGTCATTTGATTAGGTTTCAACGTGATTGTGGTTCCACATTTTTTAGCCGATTCTGATTGCAATTTTTTGATTTGACCAGGAGTTAACGCAACACTAATAACACTATATGACATTATACATAATAGATTGATTCTAATTCAATGAAAAATCGAGAAAATCGTTCAAAGATTTTCTACTGGGGCATCTACCACTCTCATTCTTCCACCAACACCTTCGAGTAGCATTGATTTATCACTGAGAATGACAGCAACCGCTCTATAATCAGCAATAACAGCACCACGAGTCACATTAGCTCTAAAGTGTATATCAACAACTGACTGTCTTGTCAAATCGAGATGTTCCAGTGAGAAGTAATAGATCGGATACAGATTTTTAAAATCATATTGTGATATTTGCAAACCAGTATCCACATTTTGATCACGTGCCATAAATGACAACAGACGATGATAAACTCGTGCAATATGATTTTCTGTGTAATTAAGTTGTATATCCTCAGATGGTTCCTGCTGGCCGTTTATTCTCAGTGAGACGTCTTTCACACCTAATTGATCAAATATCATATGACTTCGTTGTTGATTACTAACTCGTGTGTTATCCTGTAACGCTACGAATATATGACGTGGCGCAGAAACGCCTTGTTTTGATGCTAGATTCCACGTGAATAACCCGTTGATATTTGATTGTTTAACATCTGTACTCACGGTTAGCCAACTCAACAACGACTTTCCTCCTTGGTCCATAAATGATAGTAATCGTTCTTCTGCGGTGATTGCTGGAGTCAACACTGGCATCCACAATGATATTTTTGTTAATTTGACTTTACCGGCATCAGCATTGGGGGCTGCACCATCTGCTGGAATCCTCCAAATTGCGTCATTATCATCACCCTTTCGTACAAGCGATACTGTATGCTTCGCTCCATAAATAACTTTTCTGACGTTTCTACAGAATCCAAATATGTGATGCAGTGGAATCGCGCATGAAAATGATTTACGCTCTCCTTGCAACATTGCGTTTCGTGTTGCAGCTCCTAGATTGAAATCAGGATCGTTGTTTATAATCATATTCTCGATACCAGCAGGAGCAGGAGGAGCAGCACGATCATTTGGTCGTCTTATAATAAATTGATTTCCTCCAGCGGTATTCTTACCATCTTTTGCAAACATCATAGAGGGTCCTGCTGATCTTGTATAATCATCGGAATATCTCGCTAACCCTATGATTGTTGTAGCCACATCAACATCACGATCTATGAACTCAATTTCTTTTCCATCAATGAGATATCTAGCACTCTCAAATAGCGCCATAATACCATTATTGACAAAACCGACTTGAGTACCAGCTGGATACTCTGTATCATTTGTTCGTATAATCTCTCCTTCGATTTCGATAAACGCTTCACAGGGCAAAAAGTATTTACTGGTATCATGGACTTGAAGATCAATTCTTGCTCGACTATTTGAGTCTATGGCATGATAGGCGTAATATTGATAATCGCGTACAGAATCATTCTTGGGGACTGGGGCGTCTATATCAAATGCTGGATCAGGTGACCTTTTGAACATTTTATTCTATTTATCAGAGTCTAAATCGTGATTTTCATCGTGAAAAACGCTAGCGTGAAAATCCATAGGATTTCATCGACGTGGTTTTTTAAAGCCACTTCCCGCTATCATATTTGCTATATTGCTTTGGTCCCCTTGATTTACCATCGACGCTAGTTTTTCATCTACTCCGTTATTTATAATTTTACTAACACTTGCAGGCATTTCTTCTGTAGACAGTAACGGTTTCTTTTTTCGCCTCACTAATGATGTTATTTTATCCTTCGCAGTTGAAAACGCTTTCCGGGCAAGATCTACAGTACTAATACCCTTATCACGAATAACATCAATGGCTTTCATTGATAACTGTTTAGCTAACGGCATCACTTTTGGGGCCATTCTTGAAAAGAATCCTAAAATGGTATTGCCGAGGCCATCTCCATAGTATGCCTTATAAACTGGAAACCGTGAATTAACTACATAGACGAGGGTTGGTTTATCATGATTGTAGTGGACGATCATTATTATAAAAACAATAGTGTTTTCAATTGTTATTTAATCACTATGATACCCATTTGCTAACTCGTCAATGAAATCTCGATATGTTTTGATATCCATGATACCGCCGGCAAATAACCGTCTACAGATATCAGCTGCTTCATTAATTATTTCTGGAGAGTTATTTCCAGCTCGGAATCCTCCTACAAGAACATCTAATCGTGATATATCATTGATAACACTATCAGGACAAGTGTTTCCAATCCTTGGATTTTGCAGTCCACTTCCGCTATAACCAGCTGCTTCATCTAGTTTTTCTAAACCCGTTTCTTGTAAATAATCATCATTAGGTTCTTCTTGTTTTTTTTTGTCTCCGTGTTGGTGTTTGACGTCGTTCTTCTAAATCATCATCATCATCAGGTGGTAGTTGTTGTTTTTTTTGTCTTCTTGTTTGTCTACGTGTTGGTGTTTGACGTCGTTCTTCTAATTCTCGTTGTCGCTCTTCTATTTGTTCTCTTTTAGAATTACTAATTCCCCTTTGAAATTCCTTGTATCCTATCTCATCCTTATTCAAACGACCAATCCCTTTATTTAGTTTATACAAATTATCGAACCAATCATTACTTGATATTCTATCATTTTTATACTCGTCCTTTAAAAAATCTTTTTTTGAATTATAACTTTGAGCAGCAAAATTACCAAAGGCTTGATAATCCTTTGATTTCAATAAACTAGGTTTTTTTTATTAATATTTTAGCATGATCAGTAAATTTATTCAACAGAGAAACAGTCGTTTTTTTCGGATCAGTTTTTTCAGTTTGTTCAGTTTTCGCTGCTAGTTTTTCAAGTTCACCAATAACAGATTTTCCCGTCTCGGGACTATCTCCCAGTAAAGCACGCTCTACCCCTTTCGTTGCTGTGGTTACTGGTTTAAACAACTCTTCAGACCCCAGAGCAAAATCAGTTTGTAAACTCTGTCGTTGTTGCAGTTTATTCCGTACAGAGTCACGAATTGGTACAAATCTCCTGATTGCATCTAATCGTTCACGAGCCAATCGGGTTGTTAATGCTTCATTGACCATTATTTGAAATCAGAAACCATTTTTCAATTGTAAAACAATTTTTCAATCCCGACCTAACACCATCGTGCAACTCCTTTTTTGACATCAGTGACATGTCGGATGATTTTTAATACCACCATGGAAGTGTTATTTCATCGTGAGACACCTTCTATCATTGATGGAGAAAGTATCATAATTGTATATAAAATAAATAATACTGATAGTTTCTCCATTCTTTTGACATCAGTGACATGTCGGATGATTTTTAACACAGTCATGGAAGTGTTATTTCATCGTGAGACACCTTATATCATTGATGGAGAAAGTATCATAATTGTATATAAAATAAATAATACTGATAGTTTCTCCATTCTTTATTTGATCGTCCATCGATTTTTGACACATCCCTTGAGGGTCGGCTAAAAAAAAATGAGAGTCGATAATGATAAATGGTCAATGATAATGGTCGGGCAATCAATGGTCGGGTAATCAATTTTCTTGAATTAATGCTCGTAGGTTTCTAATTTTAGAGTTGACTTCTTTTTTCAATTCGTATTCGTACCCCAATTCTTTTCGTATTCCCTCTACGATAGTATACAACGGAACGAACACACTGATGTCACTGGAAAATGAAAGAGAGTCTTTAATAGAATTCTGAATTCTTTTGATGAGTGCATACTTCTTGGGTAGCATATACTTGTTAGTGCTAACCCCGTATTCTATATCCTGAAAATCAGACACAATTTGATCAGGATTTAACCCATCTGATAGTTTGATATCCTGATTTTTCAATTTTGCTATTTCAACTATGATGCTATTCATGTTTTCAGAATTCATTATTCTATAAGAATGACATATCTCTAATTGGAAATTATGACGCATCAGATATAACTAAATTGAACTTTTTGTCCACTCTTTTTTGAAATAGCCGTCTTGGTTATTCCCGATGCAACGAATCGTACTGAAGTTCTACAAATATTGAAATACTTACCGGCTTCATATAATGATTGAAATATTTTCTCTTCGTTAGTTGTTGTATTCAAAGATTTCACTGGTCTCGCTTTTGAACAAGTGCCAGTCCTTCCTCGTTTGGAATTCTCACTCTGTGTGATTGCTTGCAGATTGGATAAAGAATTGTTCCTTGGATTAGAATCAATGTGATCAATAACAAAACCATCTTTGATCAATCCATTAAAACATTCAAATACGAAACGATGATTGCGAAATGTCTTCCTTCCAACATTAAACACCAAATACCCCATACCATTATCCCACCCAATTGGGTTCTTCAGTCTACAGTGTCTTACAACACCATCACTGGATGCTTCGTAATTTTTAATCACTGGGTGTAGTCTGAATTCTTGGGTCATTATATACTACACTATTTGTCTAATTCAATGACTGACCCATTTTGCAGTGATTGATTATACATAAATCTTTCATTTAGACACCTGTTTTTAATATAGCATGAAGGAGTTCAAGAGATTGACTTCGAAAAATGCTAAATTCAATACCGATAGAGAGTTCAAGAGATTATTGAAAATCAATCCTAGATTTAATCTCGATAGACCCAAGAAACGTATAGTAGACGGAAACATGAAAGAGTTTAAGAGATTATTGAAAATCAATCCTAGATTTAATCTCGATAGACCCAAAAAACGTGTAGTAAACAGAAACAAACGTAACAAACGTCCAAGAGTCGGAAACATGAAAGAGTTTAAGAGATTATTGAAAATTAACCCTAAATTTAATATCGATAAACCCAAAAAACGTAACAAACGTCCAAGAGACGGAAACATGAAAGAGTTTAAGAGATTGTTGAAAATCAATCCTAGATTTAATCGCGATAGACCCAAAAAACGTAACAAACGTCCAAGAGACGGAAACATGAGATCACCATGGAAGGATGCTCAATTCAATCTTGATATAGTTTCTAATACACCCAAGAATAAAATTCTTGATAAACCCATCAGAGACTGTTTTAATGAATTCAAGCGTGATGGAGCATCTTATTGCTGGTCAACATTTCGAATTGATGGTGTGGTTGACGCTACCATGAATGATGAAAAAGCAGCAGTGATCATTTCACGTGTTGGGGAAAAAATTCATTTTTTCCGAATCAAATTCATTATCCGTGAGGATGGCAAATGGATTATTAGGGATAAATTTGAACCCATTCTCAAGGGCAAAAAAACTATAACCGTGAATCAGGATTCAAAACCGGGAATATTGACTGGAATTGATAAACCCTACTACGAAAGATCTTATCCTGTCACAGCAGTTGTTTACGGGATCTATCCACTCAATGAAAAACCTGATATTTCAAAACTAGCACCCATGAAATATTCGACAGGGCTAAATTGTGTAGCAGAACGAATAATAGAACACTTCACAAATGCGTCCCGGGGAAATAAACTAACTGATCTAAGACGAAAAAAAATAACCGAGTGGGAGTTCACGGTAAAAGAGCATGGAGCAACAATTCAGGATATAACTAAATTAGAAAAATCATTAAGATTTCCAATATCGGTAAGGACAATCACCGGAGAAGTATTATACGAATCGAAATATAAATCACAGGGAACCCCCATTGAAATTATTGATCATAACACACACGCGTGGTCATCTGCAGTAACAATATTCCCACGGGATAGAACCGTAAAATATCTATCCCAAACCGAAGAGTTTTTTCAGAGCAGAAATTATTTGATGCTATTTACCATTTGAGTAAAAACAATCCTGTGTCAGTGTGGCTATTTCATAGTACTTCAGACGAAGAATGCAGATTTGATCAGTTTGTAAGGCCTAACGGAGAATTATACCGTACTGAAGAGCTGCAGAATCAAATGAAACAACTAGCTAGTGAGTTTTCTGGGGACGGAGAAGACAACGATCAATTATTAGCAAACTGTTTCACAGTACCATCCATTGCAGCACATTTTGCTAGAAAGAAAAACGCGTGGAAACCAACACGAAGTGAGTTTTTATCAGATGTCAAATTGTCCTGTCTTGAATACAGCCACGGCGGATTATGGAACACAAAATACACCGCTGATACCGTTATTTCCGTTGATATGATTGCGTGTTATCCAGGAAGTTTTCTTGGGTATGGAGAGTGTGAGAAATATTTCAAACGATTTGGACACCCCACACACGAAATGACCCGTGTTGCTATTAATGGACCACTTCCTGATTTTGATTTAACCGGATTCGCTTGTGTAGCATCATTTGAAATGGCTACAGGACTTCATCCGTGTAGTTATCTTTGGATTGGTAAACACATGTCTGAAAAACACTGGATGCCAATAGTGTTATTACGGTATATGCTTGATTGTAAGATGTTAAAATCATTAATTGTCAGTGAAGCAATTATATCCTATCGAGCACAGAAATCAGTCTGGTTACCCCAACCTGATCTAGAAAAAATAATTAGCGAAGAGCGAAAACTGTTTCCTGATTTTAATGAACAACAAATCATGGATTGGTCCCAACAGTTATTTGAAATCAGAAACAATGAAGCAAAAAATCTTGGACGAAGAATAATCGGTAAATTTACCCAAGGTGGCAAAGATGATAATACGAAATATTCTTCACGATTGATTATAGACAACGCTGAATACGATTTTGTAATCACGGATTTAACGAATAAGGGCCTATATGTCAATCGTAAGGACGCATTTATGTCCGATGGAACCAAATTGGGTACAATTGTTACCTACAATGATGGATACCATCCGCAGTACACATACTTAAGAGCTTCTATGCTTGGTTATGCTTCTATTAATCTGTTTTCAATGATCAATAGATTTCCGACCACCGCAGTTAGAGTTGCTACTGACTCATTTTACATAAATAGCAAAATGGCTGATTTTAAGGCTACTGGCAACGAGAAATGGGGGACATGGAGAATTAAGAAAGAAATGATTCATGATTATATTCAATCAGCAGATGTTACCATTGAAAATAATTACTTAGAAAGCAATCAGTGTTCAGAATTTTCTAGTGCACCACCGATTTCTGATCCAATCTGTAGATATAAAACAGTTTATTTAAACGGTTGTGGCGGGTCAGGAAAAACAACCCGGGTAATTGAGTTATTTCGTAGAAACGCTAGCGTTTCCAATCCAAACATGATTGTACTAACACCGACTCACAGACTTGCAAGAGAAATGATACAGAGAGGGGTAAATGCCTGCACTTATCATAGTTTCTTTAGATGGAAGGGAGATAAATGGACTCCTGAGCGCATGGGAGAGAAATTTATTCCTGAATTTATCATGTGGGATGAAATAGACACAGTGTCAGAAGATGTCTTAAAAATATTTCTTGAGTGGTTGTTATTGAGGAATACAAAAGTCGTCATGTACGGTGATCACGGGCAACCACCACCATTTGTCGGTGCATCTCCCCATGAATGGCTAAAGGGTTTTGTAGACTATTATGAAGAAATTGATACCGATCATAGATCACTTGATAATGAATTAAAAGAATTGAAGAAACTAATTAGATTACAACCGGATAGAATCCAGTGTGAAATAACCCGTGAAATAATTTCGGAAACTCCCATGAATGAGTTTTGGGAAGCGTGGAGACCAAATGATTTAATCATTGCAAGTAGAAAAATAGTCAGGGATACACTTCAGATGAAGTTATTTGAATTGCATAAACAAAAATTTGCAACACTTCCAGTGCCCCTCTGTTATAGGCCATCGGATACACGAAAACAGAATATCGAAGTTAATATTCCAGGACAGAGTGAAAAGCAGATTCTCGTATTAAATGATATTGTGCTGGTTGATATCAATGTTGTTGAAGATGCATTGCGTGCTAATAAATCCCCATGGACGCTAGGTTATGCAGCGACGATACATTCTTCACAGGGATTGACTATATCGGATACAATTGTTTGGATGGTAGATAATCGCATAGAATGGTCGAATTTAGTCTATCTTTCAGTATCCAGAGTACGAAAAATAAATCAACTTCGAAGAATTGTCCTGACAGAGTCAGGCGATGATGAAATCATTGGCGATGATGAAATCATTGGTGACGATAATGATATTATTGATAAAAAACTCTCCGGTTACAAACAACAGGACAAAAAAAACAACGAGAATTTGATATTGATGCTGAATTAATAATTACTCTGAAGCAACAACAGAATAATCACTGCGCGAGTTGCAATTGTATAATGCGTTGGCAGTATTCGGATAAGGATCCTCGCCAATTCACCGTAGACAGAAAAAATAACAATCTCGGTCATGTCAGAAATAATGTGATGTTGACTTGTCTTGAGTGCAATAGACGCAAGGGTGCTAGTTAAGACCATGGGGTGGCAATTGAGTATCCTCGGGTATCACTTGTAATTGTTGTCTAGTAAAACCCCGTTGAGGGGCAGTTGAATCCAGTTTATAGATTGGAGGTCTACCCGTAGATCGTGTTATACTAGATATCTTGTGTGCAGTAACACTCCAAATAGGATCAGTAGCCCTTTTTGTGCCACCCCCAAGCTCTCCTGGTTCATATAAATACCTCACAATGACATTACTACCAAGAATTGGTTGGGAAACGCTAAAATCCTTTTGTGGTTTTTCAGGTATCGACTTCTTTTTAATCGCGTTGATAGGTTTCATGTTGATGGTTCTAGTAATCTCGTTATTCAGTGCGGTAACTACACCTGGTAATCTCTTAACCCATTCACGGGATCTTTTTTCTTGGATGAATTCTTTTGCGTATTGATATCCAAATAACCGTTCAGCAAGAATCCGATTAAATCGTTCTACAATGGCCTGATCACGATGCAGTGCAGTATGCCCTCGTCTGATAGCGACATTGTGATATTTCATTGTAGATAACACTGCACCCTGAAATTCCTTGCCCGGATCAACTTGTAACAGATTTGGCCAGTGCAGAAGACTCCTTCGATAAATCCTTTCAAATGCAAAAGCCACTTCAGTGGCCGATTTTGTTTTTAACGGTTCTGCTTCTTTGTATCGACTTGCAATATCAACTACAGTTAACGCATATTTGTAACCACGATCATGTGGCAGAAATAATAGATCAGCCTGATGAACTTCATTAGGAAAGGTCACATCAAAATGCGAGAATTGAATTTGTTTAGGCGGTGGTAGATAAATTTGCCATAGTGCCTGTTTGGATAACCAATGAGCCGCAGTGGTTTTTTTCACTTTTGCGGCGCTAGCGAGTTTACTGATTGCAGCGTTACCCTTCCAGTATCCTCTTGGGGAATAATAAATAGATTCCATGTTGCTATTAATTACCAGCACCTAACATCAATTTGCTTTTCATTGCCGATTTTATCAAAAATGAAGCCAATTTTTCTTTGAAGAATTTATCAGGAATGGCATTCAACGCATGAATTAATTTCACATCTGCTAGATGCCTGTGTTGCAAATTGCTGCTTTTATAAGCAACATCATGAAGGTGACAGGCCTTATCAATAGCGTTTATTGGTTCCTCACCGGGTCGGGGCTGATTTTGATCATTGAGTCTGATATCAAGTCTTGTTCCCGGTCCACAATAACTATACCCTGGAAGGTGTTTTTCTCCGGGGTATTTTGCCCATGGGGTTCCAGGGAGTTTTGCTAATTTGGCAGCGATATCACCTCCTCGTTTTTTTTTAAAGGTTCCTTGGGTTCCTTGGGTTTAGAAACAAATCTAAATTTCTTTGTACTACACTGTACGCATTTACCAGAAAGCGCTGATCGGTTATTTTTAGTTGTAATCGTCGTCAAGTCATCTGTGCCAGTACGCGCCTTACACTTCACGCAATATAGATCCATAATTTATGTATAGAGATATGAATATAATTGATTTTTCAGCGACTAAAACAAGAGAACCAGTGAAGCATCATGCAGCGCTACCAAACTCTATCCGCGCAATTATAATCGGACCATCTGGATCCGGTAAAACGCAATTGTTGCTCAATTTAATAATGAGATGGATGAAGTGGGATAAGTTGTATTTAATTGCCCCTAGCGTAGATGATCAACGATGCTATGAAGTACTAAAAGATTTTAATGAAAACGCTTCAGAGATTGCTGGCGAGGATGTTATTGAATTTATAACCGATATTGACGAGGCGCCATCAGTAGAAGACCTCGATGGAAGTATCAACAATTTAGTTGTATACGATGATGTCATGTTAGATAAACAAAAAAATCCTGCTAGAATATTTTCCCGAGGCAGGCATAAAAACACGGACGTGATTTATGTCACTCAACGATACACTCAGATTCCAAAAGTGATTAGAGATAACTGTAATATGCTTGCTGTATTCAACGGCGTTGATACACATACGCTACGAAATATTTGGCAGACATGGTGTTCTGATATGGATTTCAATCAATTTAGAAATTTCTTTAGTCATGCTCAGTCTACCCCACACGGATTTGTAACAATAAATTTACATGATCCTCGAACACGATATCGTATCGGACTGGATCAAATATTCGGTTAACCCAGAACTGAAAGTTCTAGCAGCAGAGAGGGTGAGTGACAACGACGTTGTAATCCCTTTTCCCAAAAAAATCGATGGAGGATTTCATTAATTTCATTGATTTTTTCATATTTTTTTTTGGACCTAATCCATGATTCACACACACATTGGGGCCTGATGTCATTGGTTTCATTGTTTTTAAGCGTGATTTCAGTGAAAACTTGTCTAAAAATGTTGTCTGATTCGCCCCTTCTGCTGCTTTGCCTGTTACTGAGATTATGCCAGCGAGTGTCAGTAAGGTAATTAATCAACTCGCGAATAAGTAACTATCTGAGTTAAGTGGAGTATCTGATCAACAACAACAGAGAAACATTACCGCGAGTATGATAGCTGGTAGTGGTCTTCGTTTTAGACGATGATCAATTATTATAAAATGTTTGAAGAGATATCTAATCATACGTTTAATATAGGTGAACGAGTAATGAGGGATACATCTCTACGTGATTTTC
The DNA here is from genome assembly GCA_029339505.1 of Unio delphinus. Classification (NCBI taxonomy): domain Eukaryota; kingdom Metazoa; phylum Mollusca; class Bivalvia; order Unionida; family Unionidae; genus Unio; species Unio delphinus. The sequence continues at coordinate 6,955,840 of JAQISU010000237.1, read as the reverse complement.
AAACTTTCAAAAGTAAAATTGAACTTCAAGTTCAGGATACTAGCAAATATTTGCTCCCCTTTGATGGATACACTGAAGTTGAAGGTCGACTTTCAAGACGTGTTGATGATTCCGGTTATGGGATAGGTGATCGAGTTGGGTTTATCAATAATGGCATCATGACGTTATTTAACAGTGCCAGATATTTTATCGAAGGTAGAGAACTTGAGGCGATTCACGAAAATTTTGACATCGCGACTACTATCATAGGTGTAGCAAGACACTCAGACGATTATGCAAGAACAGTTGGACCATCTATGATGTTTGTAAAAGATACAACGGATCATCCGGAAAATAATCAATTTGTTATAAGACTGCTAACAGATCGTGCTGTTCCACCTGCTAATGTTGATATCAAGGATATGATCATCAGTCAAAATGAAAATTATAACCTGGGATTTGCAGGTCGTAGAGCTATCTTAAATGACAAAAGAGGATTTTTCCTGCGTGATCCCTCTATCTCATATATTTGGGTTTTGTCGTGATGTTAAAAGGGTTATATTCGGTGCAAAACATAACGATTGTACTTAAATGAAAAGGTGGTGACAATGACGCAATATGGAGAGACAGTTTATGATGTCTAGCAGGTGTTTATTTTTTAACGCTAAAACGTCAGTAATTTCCATTAGACATAACATAAATATATTATGGATCTGTAGTGTGTAAATTTTCGGTCACGTACACCGACGATTGATCCAGCTCCTGTTACAACTAAAAATAACAGAGATGCAATCGTTGGCAATAGTGCACAGTGTGGTATAAAACAAATCCGATTCATCAGTAAAATGAAGGGAGGTGATATCGCAACAAAGTTAACAAAACTTTCAGGAGCACAATGGGGGAAATACCCAGGGAAAAACACCTCACAGGATATAATTATTGCGGTCCTGGAATTCGACTCGATCTTCGACTCGATAATCAAGTTCGACCTCTACCTGGTGAGTATCTAGTAAAGTAAACGCTGTCGATGAGGCTTGTCATGCTCATGATGTCGCATACAAAAGTAAAGACCTTCAACAACGACACATCGCAGATATAAAATTAATCCACATGTTAAATTCTATCACTGATAGCACGTTTAAAAAAATTAATTAGTTGGTTAATAAAAACGGCCATAAAATGTAAACTAAACTAAAAAATAACTAATATTATGGAATCGATTTTTCGGGTGGAAATGTAGCGCAGCGATTAGTAAACTCGCCAACGCGGCAAAGGTTCAAAATACTACCGCGGCAGGTTGGTTTTAAAGGCAAGCAATATGGCAAATTTATTTACCACCACCGAAGAAGATTCAATACGCGTCATTTGATGTTAGTTTCTCTAATGAAGTTCATCAGGCTGATATATTATTTCTGCCACATGATACTGTCAAGAAACATGTTTACAAATACGCGCTTACAGTCGTAGATATTGCGAGTAGATACGAAGAAGCAGAACCGTTAACGACAAAAAAGTCATCTGAAGTTTCTTCTGCATTTGAACGAATTTATCGGCCCACAAGGTGGTCTACAAAGGCCAAATCTCCTGCAAGTTGATCCCGGCAAGGAATTTCGATTTCAGTTGTTATCGATGATAATAAAACCGAAAATAATATTAATTAAGCACACGCGGTGGTAATTGAGTATCATCGGCCATCACTTGTAACTGTTCATAAGTAAATCCACGTTGTGGAGCGGTTGAATCTAATTTATATATTGCCGGTCTGTTTTTAGATGTAATAACGCTAAATATTTTATGCGGTGTGACACTCCAAATAGGATCAGTAGCTCTGTTTTTTTACCGCCTTCATGTTCACCTGATTCGTACAAATATCTCATAGTGACATTACCAAATATTCACTGTTTTGAAAAATCACGGTTGGGTACATTTATATATTTGTTTTGATCGCGATAACAGGTTTCATATTGATCGTCTGAGTAATTTCATTATTTAGCGCAGCAATTACACCTGGTAATCTCTTAACCCATGCACGTGATCGTTTATCTTCGATGTATTTCTTCGCGTATTGATAATGAAAAAACCGTTCTTCTAGTGTTCGATTAAATCGTTCAACAATTGTCTGATCGCGGTGTATTTCAGTATGTCCTCGTTGTATAGAGGTATTATGTTGTTTTATCGTTGATATCACTTAAGAGAAACAACAATGAAAAGGATGTAATGTGTTTAGAACCTCTTGTTGATGTGGTAACATTACAAATGGATTAAGAAACTGAGTATTATTTTTCTTTCTTTTTTTATGTTTTCCAATTTCATTGTTTTTGTCATTTGTTGTTCTGTAGTGTAGTCATATCATTATTGATGGTGTAAAGCGCTTAGAGCTTCGAAAGATTAGGCGCTATACAAAGTCCTCCTCCTTATTATTATTATTATTATTATTTTTATTATTATTATTATTATTATTATTATTATTATTATTATTATTATTATTATTATTATTATGATGATGATGATGATGATGATGATGATGCCCCGGGGATTTGCCTGAGAATTTATGTTCTAGTGGCAAGTTGACACGTTGGGTAGCAGTAGCAGACGACTTTGTATATGTCGAAAGTTTTGCAAAGTTTAAAATTAGAATTAAAATGCAATATTGTTTATTGGTATACATTTCCATCTTTCATGTCATGCATTTATTTGTATCATTCTAAAAGATTCATAGTCAACAGGATTTTCTGGGTTGCCGGTTCAAGAACTTCATAGAGTGGGTCTTCATGTTAACATATGGAAATCACATTTTCAAATGCATTTAGAGTCGAAATGTGGGATATTTTTGTACACTTTATAAATATCACATTCCTTAATTAATGTACAATCGTTCTTTTTTCATGAGAATTGAATTGTTAAACAAACATAACACGTGATTAAATGTTTAAAGAAATGACGTATTGTTGCGTAGAATTACCGGACGCGCAGAATTACCCAACATGGTGGTAGATGACGCTAGACCAGAGTGTCCCACTGACATAAATGGAATCTCCATTCTATTACTCGCCTGTACTTTATATAGATTGAAATGGATTCGTGGCGTATTTTACATGTAGTAAATTTGTTTCTTGTTTTGTATTCGTTCACACATTGATCATTCAGATAAATGCAATATAATATATGAATATAAAATAGTCAATTAACGTTAATTTACTCTCTCTCTCTCTCTCTCTCTCTCTCTCTCTCTCTCTCTTGATTATCATCATTTGGGAGCAATATTCAGTCATTATTATTATTATTATTATTATTATTATTATTATTATTATTTTATTATTATTATTTTTGACTGTTTTGAAGCATTGTCTCCTGAACGGGATTTGTGCTCAGTTTCATGGCTTGTGCCTATAGCTTGAATACTTTGACGCCGAATTTGCTACAAAAGTGGTACTGATGGCATGATTTAAGTGGATACTTGTTTAAGGATGAAAGTGATATGAAAAGAATGAAAACAAATGGAAAGTTCTTTTAGATGCTTTTTATTTGATATGTTTATTTAGCTGATTTTTATGGCAGGCTTCTTCTTATGATGAAATTTTGACGTATATCATGGGCGATTAATACGTTATTTTTGGTAATGATGCTGGTGAAGATCTCAGTATGTCCATATGTCGATGTTGAACCTATTTTATAATTGCTGATGCAACGAAGAAAAATATATTTTTAAGTCTAAAAATGCTTACTTGTGTAACCGAACTAAATAAGGTACAAGGTTGGTTACACTGATGGCGAGTCACCACAGTTCATCCAAATAAGATCTTCAAACTCGTATATTTCTTGATAAATGTATTATCGATGATAAACAAGTATCCTAAACTTTTCCTAAAACAGCTATTAGAGTCGCTACGGATTCATTTGTATCGAAAGAAAATATTCACAGTTACTGAGTCAGTTTTATATAAGTACAACTTACGATGTAACGTGGGGCGAGTGGATAATAAAACAAGAAACGTTACATAATTATTCTGAATTCGCCGACGTTGAAATCAATATTATTACAAAAATAATCAAATATCAAAATCGTCATCAGGACCATCTGTATATGATCCTGTGACCAGACATAAGACTGTTTGTCGAAGCGACCAGAAGGTTCTGGATAACAACTCGTGTTATTGAATTATTTCGGCACAGTTCACTTGATATGGTTGTTTTAACACTTACACAGACTCACAAGAGCAATGAACGAACGAGGAATAAAATCATGTACTTATCATAGCGTCTTACCATGGGAAGGAGACGCATGGACTCCTGATCGAATGGGCGAGAAATAAATTCCAAGGATTGCTATTTGAGATTAAATGTGCAGACTGTCGCTAGAAACATTAAAAATATTTCTCGATTAGTTATTGTTGATGAATATATATGTGGTCATGTATGGAGAGCATGGTCAATCACCGCCTTTTGTTGGATTGTCTTCCCACCAATGGCTAAGAAAGTTTGTAGATTATTATGAGATAACTGATGACCATAGATCGCTTGATCTAGAATTAGTATAGATTAAGAAATTAATCAGACCACAATGGAATAAATTTCAGTGTCATTTCAGAAACTTCTATTATTTGATAGTTGCAAGTAGAAAGATAGTTCGTGATAAACTACAACATAAATTATTTCAGTTGCATCAAGAAATGTTTTCAGAATTGCTGAATTGCTTGTAATATTGTGATATCGACCAGAAGATACGCGACGACAGAATATCGACGTTGATATACCAGGATCGTCACTGAAACAAAATCTTATGTTAAATGATGATGTTTTAGTTTATGTCAGAAAAAATCGGACTGACAACATCACAGAATAAACCAGGAAAGGTTTGCTGCGACACAAGCATTGGCACATGATGAAGACAAGTTGAGGGAACTGGCCAGATGTCCATCACCACAGTGCCTTGACGACAAGAGACTGATGATGATGGGTTTCAAGTTCTTACGCTATTACTTATCTCCCTTACCCTTATATAAAATTGGTATTAAACCCTCTAATATGGATTTTGTCATTTCCACATCTCATGGAGTTTGTCTCTGCCCCCTCACCCCGCCCCACATAAAAGTTTTTTTTTTATTATTATTGAGAATTGGGGGTAACTCTTTGATAAAACTTTGGTAAATTCTGCTGGCAGTCTGTCTGTCCTTGGCAAATTTCCTTTTGCCATGGAAATTGTTGTTTTTCAATCTTAGTACTTCTGAAAAACATTTCATATTATTGTATCTTGTGTGTTCCTTGTTTATATGTTTTTTTCTCGGTGTCAGTGTTCTCCAAAATGTATATTTCCTCATAATATTTCTTTATGTAATGGACTATTTTCATATATATTTCTTTATTCTTGCCATACTTTAGTTCGTGGTGCTTCCCTTTTTCCTGCTTTACTTCCCGCCGGGTTGTCAAAGATCATTTTAATTCGTATATTTTTTAAAAATTAATTGTGTTCTCTTTTATGATTCGGCAGTATCTTAATGTTTGCCTTTTAATTATCTTTTATAGCCAATCCCAGTCCTTAACAATGCTTTCTAGGAACTGCGTTATTCTTTTTAAATTAGGTCTTTTTTTCCTTTTCTGTTACTTTTCCATGTAGTTACTTATCCGATAATCTCCTCTATTTCCCACTGAATGAACATATAACATTTATCTAGCATTCTTACCTGATCAGTTTCCTATTCAAAAGTATTCATTTCCTAATATGTTTAACTTCATATACACATCCAGTAACTTATTTTTTCCTTATTAGGTTTTTCATCCTTTCTCTAAATAGCAGATCATTAGGTGTTAATTATTATCATCTATTTCATTCTACACCCAGTAATAAGCCTTCCACCCCGATAACATTTTCCATTATAACAGTTTGTACATATGTTGTGAAATTTTTAACCAAATCTCTATTGTCTTGCCGTATTTTGAGCAGGAAAAGATACATTTAAAATATGTTATTTATTTTATTTTATGTGGATTAGTCTTCTTTCGAAAAGGTTTCAGAACTGAAATTGGTCCCATGCTCTGCTCTCTCCTGGGTTGATATTCTTTAGTACTACAGCGTTTAATGTTGCTTCTATTTGCGCTTTAATTTTATTGACATATTGTGTGTTTCTTGTAATAATGTCACATTCCTTGGTTTCATTTTCAATTTGGTCAGTGTTTCATCTAAGGGTGTCAAAACTGAGGGTCAAACTGAATAAAAAAAAAGAAAAAATTAGATCAAATAAAAAAGTTGGGGATCTCTGAAACGCAAATAAGGATAAAGAGAAACACTGTAGGTATATTTGGTCTCCATTTACATGTTATTCTGGCTATTCAGAAGTTAAATCCTTCCATTTTTCTTTTTGGTCAGAGTTCTTAGCTTGTTAGACTATTTTATTTTTACCGTACATTTGCTGACTGAATTGCATGGCGCAGACGCTACCAGCTGTTATGTCCTATTTATTTTGTCATTTCCATATGACTTCTGTTCCTTTTTTGCCAGTGCTATCAATCTGTAATTCACCAAAATACGTTTCCACGAGACTGCATGTGAGTCGTGTCTTTTTGCTGCATTAAAACATACAATTAAAATAAACAGTACAAATTATATTTGTCATTTCATCATCTTTTTAATTCCATTCCTATGAATTTAAGAATATTGTTTTTATAAAGGGACTGTATAGTTATGTTACATTGGCCTCTACCTCACATATGATTGGATGGTCGTCCGTCACATCTGCCGTATGACTATTACTTCTACTGCGCTGAATTTCGTAGGGGATCATTTTTTTGGGGGGGGGGGGAGCGGGGGGGGGGGGTAAAAACTATATCGTCCCTTTTCCTCATTTGACAACGCATCTGAACTGTCAGAGTTACTCCCTTGTGTTTTAATGCTGTTAATGTCACCCTGCTAGGGCATGTTGGACTGTTCCCCAAGTCAGTCTGTTATCATGCCCCTGGGGTGGTATGCCATTAATCTATGTACGTTGTTGTAGCCTTGTCTCAATATAAGTATCGAGCTTTGTACCTTTGTAGTGGGACTCCTCCTGTGTGCCGAGTGAACTTGTCTCATGTACAAATAGATGTCGCTGACACCTGGGAAGTGATTTTGAAATACGAACTGAGTTCACTATATTATCAATGAGTGCACAGGTATGTATTCCATTTTGGCAAGGATTCACCTAAAGATATTTACAGCCTACAAAAGCAATTTGGAAATTGAATTGCCTGAGGAAACGTGTCAAGCAAAGGCCTTTACAGAATCTTGACTTAAGTTTTGGCGGAACTAACAAAGATAAAACTTTTCTTAAGGGGAAATTTCACTATAAATAGAAGCAGCAGAACGAGCGAACAGACCATCTTTCAAGAAGTCTTTTTTAAAATATAAAACTAAAGCTAATTACGAAACAAATATTTATAAAGTCATTAACGCCAAATAGAACTAACTGAGAGTTTCTCTGATTAATAAAAATAATGAGGACTTTGTACAGAGCTCTAATCGCTTTACAACATCTATAATGACATGACTACAGAAAACAAAACAAAAAAAAAAAAAAAAAACATGAAATTAGATAACATAAAATAATGCTGAAAATATTTTAGGTAGGAAACATTATTAGGTCTTTAAGGGTGTTCTTGCAGTTTAAAAGAGTGAGTTTTAAGGGCACTCTTACAAGGCATCACTGTATCATTCTGTCTAACTTCAACGAGCAATTCCTTGTACATTGATGGGCCTTGGTATGCAAACTAACGTTATGCACAGGACTTCGTTCTCATAGTGGAAACAATGAGTATACGATTGTCAGAAGAGGAGCGTAAGTATTTTGCTGATGTATACACATGGGTGAGGCCAGATAGGTATGTTGGACTGGAGTCTGTCATTGAAACATAGCACAGAAAACAAAGTTTGTGTTTGATTCTTTATCGAATCGATAGCCAGTGTAGGGTACAGAACAGTGGTGAGGTGTGCTCTGATCGAGGTACTCTAAAGATGATCCGAGCAGCCAGCTGTGTTTTGAACTTTTTGAAATTTCTGGAGTAGATATTGAGACGAACCAGATATAATTGAGTTACACTAGTCCATTCTTGAAAGTACTAATGACAACTCAAGTGCTTTAGTGACACCAGCTGAAAGATATTTGTGAATGGAACTGATGCGTTTAAATTCAAAATATGCAGCCTTGCATATGTTCATGACATGTTGGTGGAATGTGAGAGTACTGTCTAGAGTAACACCTAGGTTTTGTACTGACTGTGTGAATTTAATGTTGGTGTTACTGATATGTATTGTCTGAGGTAAAGGATGTGAATGAGAAAGTCTTTGTGTTATGATCAGAATGGCCTCAGTTTTATCATCATTCATCTGCAGCTTGTAACATGTCATCCATGATTTCACATAAGAAATGTATCTCTCTACTCCATGGATGGTAGCATCAACTTCAGTTGGGTGGCTAGATTTGTATATTTGGGTGTCATCAGCGTACAATTGGTGATAAACTGGGTGATGATCTATTACACTTGAGAGCGGTTTAGCGTATATAATGAAGGGAACAGGTCCAAGAACATACCTTTGTGGAACACCACAACATAGATTAACTGGGCTGGCGTGTATTCCATTAGCGGATACAGTTTGTGTCCTCTTCACTAAGTATGAATTGAACCACTGTAAGACTGTATTCTTCATGCCACATACATGCTGGAGACGGTGAATTAATATAGCATGGTCTATTGTGTCAAATGCTGCAGACAAATCAAGGTGGGTGAGTACTGTAATCTTTCCACTATCCAAAGCAGAGAGAATGTCATTAAATACTTTCAGAAGAGTACTTTCAGTACTGTGGCAAAGGCGATATGTAGACTGTACATTGCTAAAAAAAACTTTTGAATTCAAATGAGATACAAGCTGAGTTAGAACAACCGTTTCTAAGATTTGTTTATATGAATGAAAGATTAGAAACTGGGCGGTAGTTCTTTATATCGTTATGGTCAAGTGTTGGTTTCTTCAGCAGAGGTTTTACGATGGCAGTTTTGAAAAATGATGGGAATTCCCCTGTTAAGAGAGAGAGAGAGAGTGAGAGAGAGAGAGAGAGAGAGAGAGAGAGAGAGAGAGAGAGAGAGAGAGAGATAATAACATCAGTCAGTGAAGGCAATATTTGGTCTAAGCACTGAAGCACGCTGAAAGCGGATGCAGCATTTTATATATAAATCAACGTTGTCTGCATTTGTGTTGCATTAGGTTGTATGTTCTTCTGACATGATGGGTTAAGTTCACCCAACATTACCTAAGTGTTGAGGTTAGATTTGAAAATAAATATTAACAAGACAAACTCTACAGAAAGCTCTCCTCAACCGCCCACATGAAATGGTATTTATATTATTAAGACATGTGACTCCTGAACCAAGCTAAGATCTAGTCGTCGCTGAAAATGTACGTAAAGCGATCAATCAACAGGAAGCTAACATACCTCATCATAATAAATTTACAATAAAATGTGCATGAACATCATTTAATGTTGATTCATAAGTAACATTTGAAACAACACAAGTGCATATTAAAAATAAATAACAAACTCGAAACGTACTAATTCAATGATGGAAACGTAACATTGTTGCGATTATATGCATGGTATAGAAGAAAAATTATAACATGCTACTGACATTTAATAAATTTAATCATGAATCATTAACTGTAAAATATTGAATATTGATTATATTTAGACATAAATAAGTTAGGCGGAACCCGTTTAAACGGACTGGAGAAAGGATGACAGGTGAGTGTCTGGAGCCTTAACACCAGACGCTTCGGGAAGGTTAACCTTGGATGGTCGATCATCAAGGAGAACGTAAACTTCAAACCTTCGATGATTTGTCACTATACCTTCTTTTGGGAAAGATTAAGATAGTAAACCCTGACAGACAGTCCCTAAGGCGACATGGTATTGTGTTAGTGTCATCTCGGCAACGCATGGTACCATGATGTATCAGCTTATCATTTCCCTTGGATCCACCAGCTATGTTGAGAGCGAGAATCAGCTGCATGGGCAACACATGATGTTCCATATCACCCTGTCCAGGTTTGCGCCCTAGAGAGGATACTCCAGTTTCGTTTTACAGCGGCCTTCTAACATAGTATTAGTCACCGCTCGATTTGCGTAGAGTCAGACGCAAGGGGATGCTTGGAGAGACCAAGATGTCTCACTTGACAGCTACCCCCTGCTTCAGGCTTGGCAGACCCCAGACAATAATATACCGTCCCGCCACAGTTCGTCTGCATTACTGGGTGCGTAGAGCTTATGGCAGGCGAGTACCTGACAACGCGGATTGTAATTATTGCATCAAGAACAACAAAGTTTAACCAACAAGGGAACCTCCAATCTTTACGTTAGGCACCTGAAATATCCGGACCGTGTTGACTGGACTCTCAGATCAGCGGCAATCAGTGATGTTGGAAAGACTTCAGTAATCAATGACTTGCATGACACGCGAATAAAGAAGACACGGCTACCAGATTTCGGGTCAATTAACGAAGAGAACTACATGTTATCCTCGCAACGAGAGAGCGCTGATGAAGGCAAAGAGGTTCGTTTGTTTGACTCACCGACATGAACCCTCTGCTAGGTATGATAGAACCAAACGAGAGACTGTTATCACTCTGCATCTACACCACAACCGTGTGTGTCGACATGATCAGCGTGTACGTTCCTACACTAATCACCATTGTAGATACAAATGACGAGTTCTACGACGAATTAACCTCGCTTATTGACAATTATTTCAAAGTAAGATAACTTGATATTACTGGTCATACCCACCACTAGAATGGGTGTTGACGACGAGTCATGGCCTTTCTGTCTCGTTAAGTTATTGTATTGAGAAGATCATGGGGAACGGGCAGAGATTCCAGAGATGTGCTCGGTCAACCACCTCAGCAACACCAATTCATTCCTTTAACAAAACCAGAGCATGCAGTTTCTTTCAGGCATCTCCGGTCCAAATACTGACACCAACTGGACTTGATCATTACGAGACGGTCTGCCAACATATGTGCTTCTAACCTGATGCAAGACAGACACGTAGTTTAATTACTGTGTTTATTCCAGTTAAATACAGAATACCATGGAATATTTATATTCTAAGAATAACATTTATTATTACAAAATAAAGACATAACAGTCCACTACAAATTGATCCCTGCAAAGATATGGGCATGAACACCATACATGATCAGTAACACATTACACGAACAGTTTAAATACACAAGAGAGACGCCAAGTGTTCAAGGTAGAATTGAACCGATCCAAAGCTTGGTCAGACATCGTCAGAAAGAAATCTGACAAACTCTGCAATGCATTGGATGTTACAAGTTTAGCTCTATACTACTATCGCTAAGATATTCAAGAACATGAAAACAAGAGTGAATTTTCCTAGCACCAAGAACTTGAATATACAAGACATGGCATCTGAGTTGCTCAATTATTTTAGTATATTACTATTCATACACGTAGTCATGTGTAAAATGAAGAAGAAAAAAATACAAAGTTTTAGCAGAATATTGATTCTTTTGATATTCGTAAGAGTTATCGTAAAATGCAGCCTAATTCTCGAATGCTTACAAATCATTCCTTTTTGTCTGGGATGTATGCTTTGGAAACACCCCACTTGACCCCACCACCCCACACACATTAAAATTAGTGCTTTCACAGGTACATTGAAACCTAACGATACCCCTGGTAATGGTCCAGTAGTTTGGGTGGTGTTGTATGTGGAGGGAATTTTAATCTTAAATAAGACAAAGAAAGGTCAGAAACTAGCAATTGTTTATATATGCAGTTGAACCACGTGTATCAACTGTCAAGATTCAAAATCGTTATAACCTTATGGTCATACACTAAGAAACAAAGAAGCAAAACCAAAGAGTTTTGTAAAGCTCAACAATTTAATTCTCAAAGTAGACATGAAAGTTGATTAGTTGTATGAATTTAACCCATACTAATTCTAAACGTTTCTACACGAGTATGAATGAATTTCACGGCCTCAAACACGCATTTGTCCGACCAGTCTTCATTTATCGCAGTGGCATTGTTCAGAACTCGTGTAAAGTCACAATAACTATAGAATAGGATTTTAGTCCAATGCTTCCGTTCAAATCATATGCAAAGGTAACATTAAACACATCTGCTGGCTGATGTTAATTCAAGAATACAGGAAATAAAATATAATAACTTTCCAGCTCTATCTACTTATATAAATCAAAACGTCCCCAAATGCAATATTTTTCAACTCGCTATGTAACATTTCACAAAACCAAAGGACATAAAACAATCTACCTGATCAACCCATTTAATGGGAAATAACTTCATTCTTCTAAAAACCAACCTGACCTCACTAACCAATGAGACATTACTCCAAACATGTCAACAGGTTTAATATATAGACTGAAGTTAACATTTCCATGCCTATTAACAGCACAAAATCTTTAAAATAAAATATATTCTCATTGACAAAAAGGAATTAGCTGTTATATATTTTGTTATAGATAATCGCTACAATTTACAGCCATGAATACAAAATTACACAATATAGTCATAGTCGTGTAGCAAATGTTAAAACTATATAGATAGACATAACATAATGAATTTAGTTATAGTACCAGTCACATAGCTCATGTAATCAGTGATAATGTACTTAGACAGTTTTATGCTCATGTAATCAGTGATAATGTACTTAGACAGTTTTATGCTCATGTAATCAGTGATAATGTACTTAGACAGTTTTATGCAGTCAATCACCAGGGTGATTACGTTTAAGCATAATTCATCGCACGTTACGACGTAAGAGGGAACTTGCCTGTTTGTACTATAAACACAGAGACAATGTCTATATTTATAAACATAGCCGGAGAAACACAGGCAGGAAATAGAATCAGATCACAATTCCAACAGATTGGAGACATTTATGTAATTTTTTATAAATCTTCTGTATAATATTTCTTATCTTTCACTTCTGTTCGCACATAAAAACTACTTTTCCCATGCACATAAAAGACTAGAAAGATGGCTGTCTATTCAGATTTATTTTAGTTAAATTCTACATCATGCTAAAATATCATTTTGAAGAAATGTCATATGTACAAGATAAGAATAAAACATTGTTTGTTACTCCTATATCCCATTCATAGCTGAACATCCATACCGGAGATGACTGACGACCCACGCGACTTCTTGTTCACGCGATCGTACGCTCCCCCTACACTAATTTATTCCAGGATCGAATTTTTTGACCCACTGTAATGTAGAACTGCCAAATAAGTCAATAGCGGTAGATACATTTTGTCTCCTAATGTTCTTGTGACAAAATGTAGATCACTAAAATATCACAACTAAATAAGCTTTGCTATAACTGTATTACAATTTCGTTGTGAAAATAAAATTATTTTTCAACCTCAGATCAGTAAATGTGCTTATATGACCCGTGTGACTTGTACTATATTATGAAAACAAAACCTGAGACCTATGTTAATAAAGTAAACATTATCATCAAAGATCTGAAATGTGGTAAAATTTATTCATAAAGGTATTGAAAATTTAAATATAACAGAACTTGATTAGGTTCCTTCCTCCTAGTCACCAAGTCCAGATTCTATATGTTATAGATAACGGTCAACCTACAAAACCGTCACCTTATTCATCTGTCAACTTATTTACCTGGACACTGTGCCATATCTGGTATGGATACAAGGTTTAAAGTCTATCAGATACAGTAAGTATCCGTGTAAAGTTGCATCTAGAATCAAAGATATGTTATCTATATGCTTTGCAATGATCAAAGTGATTACAGATATAGTACTGTAAATATTACACATGCAACTGCATTTTTTTTCTCTAGCTGAAAGATTTGTGTTACACATTATATTTGGTCACAAATATAAAATTCAGAAAGCAGAATTCGATTTCCATCATGTTCCGTTTTATTTTTGAAAGAGCATAACTTTATCACCATGAGAAAGACTTTTAAGATATAACAAAAGACTTAAAGCGCATATTTTATGACTGTGTAAACGTTATCTGTAAGTTAGAACAAAGCATTTAAAGAATATTTTATCACTGAGAAAGTCATCTTAAGTTATATCATGCATTTAAAGAGTATATTTTATCACTGAGAAAAAGTCATCTGTAGGATATAACAGTTAAGGAGCATAATTTGATCACCATGAGAAAACCTCTTAATATATAACAAGCAATTAAAGTGTATATTTTTATCACTGTGTGAATGTCATCTGTAAGATATAACAGGGTTAAAGAGCATAATTTGATGATTCTGATAAAGTCAACTTAAGATATGGCAAAGTTAAAGAGCATATTTAGATTACTATAAGAAAGTCAACCTAAGATATAACAGAGTTACAAAGCATAATTTGATCACTGTGATAAGATTCATCTTAAGATATAATAACGTATAACATAATTTGATCACTGTGATAAAATCATCTTAAGACATAACAACGCATAGCAAAATTTGATCACTAAAATCATCTTAAGATATAACAACGTATAGCACAATTTGATTACTGTGATAAAATCATCTCAAGATATAATAACGTATAGCATAATTTTATTACTGTGATAAAATCATCTTAAGATATAACAACGTATAGAATAATTTGATTACTGTGATAAAATCATTTTAAGATATAACAACGTATATCATAATTTGAATACTGTGATAAAATCATTTTAAGATATAACAACGTATAGCATAATTTGATTACTGTGATAAAATCATCTTAAGATATAACAACATATAGCATCATTTGATTACTGTGATAAAGTCATCTTAAGATATAACAACGTATATCATAATTTGATTACTGTGATAAAATCATTTTAAGATATAACAACGTATAGCATAATTTGATCACTGTGATAAAATCATCTTAAGATATAACAACACATAGCATAATTTGATCACTGTGATAAAGTCATTTTAAGATATAACAACGTTTATCATAATTTGATTACTGTGATAAAATCATTTTAAGATATAACAACGTATAGCATAATTTGATTACTGTGATAAAATCATCTTAAGATATAACAACATATAGCATCATTTGATTACTGTGATAAAGTCATCTTAAGATATAACAACGTATATCATAATTTGAATACTGTGATAAAATCATCTTAAGATATAACAACGTATATCATAATTTGATTACTGTGATAAAATCATTTTAAGATATAACAACGTATAGCATAATTTGATCACTGTGATAAAATCATCTTAAGATATAACAACACATAGCATAATTTGATCACTGTGATAAAGTCATTTTAAGATATAACAACGTATATCATAATTTGATTACTGTGATAAAGTCATCTTAAGATACTTCAAAGTATAGCATAATTCGATTACTGTGATAAAATCATCTTAAGATATAACAACGTATAGAATAATTTGATTACTGTGATAAAATCATTTTAAGATATAACAACGTATATCATAATTTGAATACTGTGATAAAATCATCTTAAGATATAACAACGTATATCATAATTTGATTACTGTGATAAAATCATTTTAAGATATAACAACGTATAGCATAATTTGATCACTGTGATAAAATCATCTTAAGATATAACAACATATAGCATCATTTGATTACTGTGATAAAGTCATCTTAAGATATAACAACGTATATCATAATTTGAATACTGTGATAAAATCATCTTAAGATATAACAACGTATATCATAATTTGATTACTGTGGTAAAATCATTTTAAGATATAACAACGTATAGCATAATTTGATCACTGTGATAAAATCATCTTAAGATATAACAACATATAGCATAATTTGATCACTGTGATAAAGTCATTTTAAGATATAACAACGTATAGCATAATTTGATTACTGTAATAAAGTCATCTTAAGATATAACAACGTATATCATAATTTGATCACTGTGATAAAATCATCTTAAGATATAGTAATGTATATCATATATTTGACTACTGTGATAAAGGCATATTAAGATATAACAACGTATAGCATAATTTGATTACTGTAATAAAGTCATCTTAAGCTACAACAGCGTATTTGAAGAACATAATTTGATCACTAAAAGGTAATGCCTCAGCTTTAAAATGTACAAAAAGCATTTGAAAAGCATAATTTAGTGACTGAAGCACTTACATCTCACTCGTATCGAATAAAAACATAGTTTGGTTACTTGTATAACTTTCTGTTTTAATAGCAGCATATAACAAGATACAAGTGTAATAAGCCAATGGTACAAGAAAACAATTTTGTCAATTTGATGTCTTCATGCCTATATCGTAATAACGTACTGAAGAATTCAATTCCTTACTCTGCATATCATTTCTCATAATGCTTCTTGAAAGTGCACATCCAAAAAGGCATACACAAAAGGATTGATCGCGTGATGTATGAAATACAATCGGAAAAGAATAAATAAACCGCTATTTGTCCTGATGAAAGCTTCCTCAGAATGTTGTCTTCACTGTCAACCAGCGAGAGCAGAATACGATAAATAACGGTGGTAATACAGAAGACAGCTGAAGCAATAAACATTATTAATGTCTTTCGTTCAATCTGCGGGTGTTCCTGTGCGGATGATTGAGAGAGGAGCTGCATACCCTCGCCTACAGTATCTGTGGTACGTGCTTTGTGCCGGCCTCTTCGGATTTCATGACAAATTAGAAAATACAAGGTGGCCATTACAGTCATGGGAATGGCTATAATTACTGATGCCGTGCTCGAGTAAATAAGTGGCTCTTCTGTGTTTTTGAAGCTGCCGTCTGATTCACATGATGTCACTTTCACCATAACATTTTTTATTGGAGATGTGACATTGTAACTTTGCACTCCCCAATAAAGTACAGGTGTTGCGACTATCACAGCAATCACCAAAGCACAAATGGACAAGAAAATTGCTACCTTGGGTCGAATTTGCCAACCGGAAGTTTACAGACTTTTCTATATCTGTCAATCGCTATAAGCATCAGGCAAAACGCAGAGGCACATACCGGGAATACGTTGAAGAATGACTTCGCCTTGCAGATCTTAGGCACATTATAGGTGTACCAGAACCTCTGTGTAACAATCTCTCCCGGCATGGAGGTTAGACAACTCGTCAGGTCAATTAAAGCTAAAAACAGCACGAAATATTTATAGTTACATTAGTGATACTTGAATGAAAACACATATAGAATGAGTACGTTCCCAAGGAAACCAACACATGCTAATATACCAACAAAGACAGTTACAGGTAGAAAAACATTTGCAAAGTAACTGTTAAGTTCTTCAGCATTTTTGCTGTTCTGTGCAAGAGTTGCCATCTTTAAAACGGAATATGCGGTCATGAAATCCAGCCAGCAAATCAATATATAATATCGGCACCTTCTGAAGTCAGTTATGACTGTTCTCACTTATATGTTATCAGGTAATTATGTTGTTGATAATTATTATCTCAACCAACAAAACCAGGAAGTAAAATTTGCAGTAATTTTTCTGCCCGTCGAGATATGATACTAAAACAAAATATTAAAAAAACATTGGAATTGAAGCACGGGATTATCATTAGGAAATCCAAGTTGTTGCGCACAATTTGTCGAGAAACGGCCTATTCCAAGTTGAACTTAAGAGCGTCAAATGCCACCAACAGGCATTCACAGGTATTCCGGAAACAGCTATGTTTCATTTCAATTTATTGTTTTTGTTATGTTGATCATGGAGACATTTTAATAGGATTTGCAAATTGGATTACATCAAGTCTTCATCCATACATATATATGTCTATGATTGCCACTGGTATGTATGTTTTTAGTGTATTTGGAAAGATTAATACATTATAGTGTAGGTATATTACAAGGCCAAAGTTCTTGTAGTAATTTCAAGTCCTATTTCATACACTGATCTTGAAGAGAATTGTTTATAATAAATAACTGAGAGAACAGATTTTTGGGAAATGTCTGCTATATTTCCACTATTGTTGCATACCATTCATATGCATAATTAAATTCTCAAACAAAGCAATTTTCCATTATGATTTTACTTCTATGGAAGGAAAAGAATGTTTACATTTATGTATGAATTAACAAATGTTTACATTTGTATTCGAAACATTCTTGTACAAAAATTAAGTATGATAATTGATGAATAACAATTTACAGTTATTTACAGGTACATACAATATTGCTTTAAATGTTCAAACATAAGATGGAGCTTATTATATATATATATATATATATATATATATATATATATATATATATATATATATATATATATATATATATATATATATATGTGTGTGTGTGTGTGTGTGTATGTATACGTCCCTCCATCCATCCATCCATTTGTTCCCTAGTTGATTTCCATTTTCCATAACATAACTCATATTCCCCTCTCCGCCATCTTCCATTACCAAACTTGGTAAAGAGCTTGCATTGAGCAAGTAAGGAGCCGATCATTGTCAGGGTCAAAATATCATGGTCACTGTAACTGAAAAAAGTAATGTTTTTGTACAAAACAGTTGATTTGTACATCACAGATGTGCCTACCCTAGCACCTTTCACCACCATTATAAAAGTGCTTAGAACAATATATATATATATATATATATATATATATATATATATATATATATATATATATATATATATATATATATATATATATATATATATATATATATATATATATGTATATAATATATATATATATATATATATATATATATATATATATATATATATATATATATATATATATATATATATACTAATGATTATAATATATACCACAATTTCAAATAAACCTGCAATAGGAAAACATCAAGGTGGAGGGGGTCTCAACTTCTACTGTGGGCAAGAATGAAGTCTCTTGATTTCATCTTCAAAATGTTATATCCAGGTCACTGTGACTTAAAAAGCAAAAACCGTTTCCACACAATAACATTTATTCTATGTCACTTACCAAGACAAAACTTTGTAATTGGTTTTCAATTGCAATATTTCTAATTGTTGTTTAAATATTAGGATCATTATCAATGGAAGTAAACATATTTATCTTAAAGTGTGTCTAGTATAGGAATTCCCCAGTAATAAACCTAGTTATCTAGATGCTTCGCATGTTTTCATTATAATCTTAGTAATAGATTTTGTCTTGTTGACAACTTGGAATATTCTAGAATATAACTTTGGACCCTCATTCTGGCCTATTTTTGTGACGTAGCTTTTTATATAATGGTGTTTGCTTGAATGTACTCATTGTTGCATTGTCATTTTTTTGGGAGAAATCACATTGTTGTGTTCAGTATTTCATACAGGTGTATTTTTATTCAAATTATTATTCACTGGAAATACAAAGTGCTCATCTATACTATTCTTGAACTTAAATATTAATTTGAAATTGTATTAATTTCAGACATGTGTGTTTTATTATTGCCACATATCAAAGACTGTTAGCACATTGGTATGCTACAGGACACTGTCACATTATCATATTCAAGACAACAGGCACGTGAACACATCCAATATTGGAGCGTATTTGAAATACCACAGGAATTTACTTGGAGCTTTATACATTTGGACTTGTGATAAAACTTTTAGCACTATTTGGGACTTAATTCAGAAGTAAACTCTTTTAAAACTTTCTCTTTGTATTCTATAGATAGAATTTGTCGAATTTTACAACACTTGTTTGGTTTTGTTCATTTCTATTGTGTAATTTAAGACCATATATTTTTAACAAGAAGAAAGACATTGATTTGGCGGTCAAAATGTCAAAATGCAATGTCATTCAAAGAAAGAAGATCAATGATTAGTTAGTTATTCATTAATGACAGTTGCCAAACTTTGGATGGCTTGTACAGGGTCAAAGATCATGGTAACTTTGGTAAAAATGAAAAATGGCTCTGCAGAACTACATAAATAGCTTACAGTTTATTAATAGTGTGGTTAGCTTGCACTTGGGTAAAGTAGAAACATTGAC
The DNA here is from genome assembly GCA_029339505.1 of Unio delphinus. Lineage (NCBI taxonomy): Eukaryota > Metazoa > Mollusca > Bivalvia > Unionida > Unionidae > Unio > Unio delphinus. The sequence continues at coordinate 6,935,847 of JAQISU010000237.1, read as the reverse complement.
TTTGGAGTCAAAAGGTTAGTGTGAATGAAAAAAGAAAAGTGGTTTGAGCTGAATAATTTTAGTTCTCCACCATCTTTTGTTACCAAACATTGTGGCTGGCTTCTACTTAGAATAAACTGTATATAGTGAATTGGTCTAATAGTGTAATGTAAAGGTTACAGTAAGTGAAGAAAGGCAATGGTTTATATGCAATGACTCAAGTAAATTCTGCATCACAAACTTGGTTGCTATTAATAATTCTGAATAAAACATGACAACATTGATTCTTGCGCGCATATTTCGACCAAACGTAAATGTTCAAGGTCAGGTTCATTGAAACTAAAAGAAGAAACATGGTTTCTTCATAATAACTTCATTTTTAAACTACGTATCTCGAGTTAAGTTTGTGTAAGGCTTGCATACAAAATATGGATGAGGCCCATTGATATTAGGATAAAAAGGTCAAAGTTCACGTTGATTGTGGCTCATAGACAAAAATGTATTTTTTGAATACTAATTGATCAGGAGTTCCTTGTCAAAGCTTTGCGGATAATTTACACTTAGTGTACAAAGAAACCTATATGTTGTTTTGTTTGATTGCTTGAATGCCATCGCAATTCTAATAAGAAAATTAGCTTCTGTACATCACACGTAATTACTACCTTAATTGACAACATGTACATTGAGCAGGGTTTGAGGTAATTGAAAACCATTGGTTAGTTGTTGTAATAGGGTTTAAAGCCATTTTTTAGCAAAAGATAGGCGAAACATGGATATATTAAGCATTTAATTTTAGTAAATGTTCTCTGCATATATTTCTTAATATTGAACTTTCCACTGTGTGACAATCAATACAAATCATATGTTAATCTAAAATGCCTTCAAAGATGCCTTTATGGCGAAGTTCTTGTCAAAGGTTCACTGGCATTATTTTTTAGAGAGGCTGCACTGTAAACAGAGAAGCATGAAATAGAACGCCGAGTTCACTTCCGGATCATCACCAAGGCCTTATTACTCACTGTGCACTGTCGCTAAAATACACACAGACAACCACTTTCTGAGCTCATATTCTAAAAAGATAACAATTACTATAAATCCCTACTAAAAATGCATAAATATAACTCTTATATATCCATCAAAATGAGAGAGGACAAAAATGTTCTAAATTTAGACTATAACTGCATTCGTGGGTACTGAACTAGAGGTACTAATTGTGATGGGATTCCACATGTGCCCACGAAGAGAGGTGATATTGCAGTGACTTGGGACAGAGAGCGCTTTAGACAAGACACTCAGTTAATCGCCCTCTCCTCCCTCGCCTCCCCCTCCTCCATTTGTTAGTAGTCTCCAGTTTACCATATAATACTAGTGCCTAAATAGAGAACTATGAAATATGGGGCAGGTGTATAAAGTACTGTTTGCAGTGCTCTTGTTGCATTTAGTTTATCTGACAGTTGTGTGTGCAGTCATAAAACTGGAGTCAACCGTGCTAACTTATGCCCTTGTGGTGTATACATGTTGACCGTATGATCACGAGTTATTCATGGAGCAATGTACTCGGACATCGCATTAGATCTATATTAATATCTCTCTTTTTATCTTTCAGGGGCTTTAGATTGCCTGTTTATGTATAAAAGAAGATACACAGTCTATGAACTAGAGCGAGAGATAGGGACATTTAAGGATTACTGTTATGTTACAATCAGAGGCGTAGCAAGAGTGTTTGGAGCCTGGGGACAAGATTTATTTTTACGCCCCCCTCCCCTTCCTCAATCAACTCTGAAACCCATTACTGCACATACAACCTATTTCAAAGCTCATTTTGGCGCCCTCACTAGTCTGGCGACCGGCGACATCTGTCCCCTCTCTGCTCTCGCCCCCACCCCCACCCCCGCTACGCCTCTTGTTATAATATATGGACATGCCTTTGTCTACTAAATGTGATGACAAAATTACGTTCTCTTCAGTTAATAGTTGCGTTCATTTCTTTTGGAATGTTAATGTTATAATGGTGCACGCTTTTCGATCTGCAGTATTTGTTTCACCCATGACCTCCCTGATCGCTCTATTTTATGAGTACAACAGAGTTTGTAATAAATGAGAACTAGTCTCCTTGATGCCATCTATCATTCACACACACACACACACACACACACACACACACACACACACACACACACACATATATATATATATATATATATATATATATATATATATATATATATATATATATATATATATATATATATATATACACATATACACACATATACACACACATACACACATACACACATACACACATATACACACATACACACATATAAACACATACACACATATACACACATACACACATATACACACATACACACATATACACACATACACATATATACACACATACACACATATACACACATATACCATCTGCGTACATGCGATTGCCCTTCCTATTCTGTAGAACAGCCTTTATTTAATCCACACAGAAAAGATCAAGGATTAATAATATTATGTATTTAATATAACAGATAGTCCCGCAATGTTTAATGTCTGGCTGCATCAAAGAAATAAGCTGTGTAACTTTAAAAAATTTGTCAACTGTCCACTAAAACTCAAACACCAACTGAACCCAGTCAAGCAGGTTACATATTAGACAAATTACTATCGAGGTATATGTGTACGTATATTATCAGCAGACCACCAACCCCCATACACAAGCATATGCATTTGGGTAAACCCCCTTGCCCTCTCCATGTGTACTAAACAAACAAACCATAACTATGGCCTTAGTGTGGTTTGTATTTATAATACAATTGTTACGTGCTTAGGCTCGAATAAGCAGCAACACAGAAAGAGTGAAAACTAACAAGCTTGTATAACTTTAACAATGAATTTATTAAGTACAATTATTTTCATAAAATAATTAAACTTACGGTTTTAGAGAATCATATCCAACAAATATAGAATTCACAAAATAATCCACTAATGGAATTTCAAGTCCTGATAAATAAATGTTCTAATAGTTCCAGGTTCGAATCTTGACGATGTAATAATCCAAAATGGCTGACAATGTCACGTGATGCAGTTCTTGTTTTTAAATCATCCAGATGAAATTATGAAACAAATGTCCTTTTCCAGATAAATAGAATAATTTTTCTTTTCCAACGAATTGACACAAAGTCCAAAATAATTATAACTCGAACATAAATACACAACTTATAACTTAAAATAAGCCCAAAATCTACTACTGTTAGCTTCCAAAATTCAGCTATATATAACTGTTCTTCTTTAGTAAACAAGTGATCACGCCTTTTCTAGAAATTGATAGAAGTTCATGGAAGGTCACAGAAAGAGACTACCTTTACTAAAAATAACATACTCTAGATTTTTCCTACCCCTAAGAACTAAAAATAAAAATGTTGTCCTTGAAATTGACCAATAGATAAAGAGGCTTGTTGACAATGTCTAAAGCAAGGTCAGGATTTAGGTCAAACAAGCCAAGGTCAAAACTTGTTTACAATCTAAGTCAGCCTATTTACAGAAAGTGATTAAGCTGAACTTTCTAGAACAAATCTCCCAATCAATTCATTTTAAAGGCAAAATAACAAATTTGGATTTAACATTTAAAAAAAAAAATTAAATCCAATAGCCGTAACACCTTCCCCCATAAAATAAAAAGAAAGGTTTATATGATAAAACTTTCTTTTTATCACAAACCAATTTACATCTGAAATTAAAAATTACACAATATAATGAATTATACACGGAAAAGAGTGTATACAATTATATTATCAAGAAATAGCCTCAACCTTTTAACTTGTCCATGTCCCACAAAATGTCCTAGGAAAGGCACACAATCACAACAGAACTCACTTTTAGACAAATTAATTGTCAAACATACATTAGTGAGTCTGTTAAAGAATTATCGAATTGTTGCTAGATGTTCTCTCCAGGTGTCGTTGTAGATGATGACGTCACAAATCTCTAGATCAGTGATGAACATTTTTATGAGACGTTGAAATGGACTTTCTTTATATTGCTAGAGTCCTTTTTGGAGTCGCAATGTTGAGTTTTCCTTTGCTTTTTCCGTAGTGGAATCTGCCAAAATCCTTTCAGAAGGTCAAAATTTAGTGACGTACTTGACATTCCCAATTTTATCAATAGAATAGTCAATTCTTGTTAATGGGAATGAATCTGTTTTTGTCACTCTGTTCACCCTCCTATGCACATACGGAAAGTTTTATCTGTTTTAGAAACAAGTATGCATAGTGAACTCCAATCACTTTTACTGGGCTTGATAAAATCATTCTCCAGCAAATATTGAATTTCCTTTTTCAAATATTCCTGTTTGAGTGGACTCGTCCTGCATGGAATTCTCAATCTCAACGTCATGAAAATTTTGTTTGTCCTTGTAAAAATATCTGGACATAAGTGCTCATATAATAATAACTTTCAGTTCATTTCTTTCTTGCACTTGCAAATGTGAAAGTTTCTGGTCTAGATTTTTTTATAATTTCTGAATTCCAACAATTCGTAGCTCCAATATCAGTCGAATCCTGATGATATTCATTCGCTAAGAGGGACTGGTACAACTAAATTAATTACATATTTAACATGGCTATCTCTTTCAATATACTGGTACTCCTATAATTTATTTAGATCCCAGGAGCACTAATACTGTAATTTAACTAATTCATTTTCTTCTTAACTTTGTACGGGCCGTCGTATCTAATTTGAAGTAAAGTAAGAAGAATGAATAAGAGTAACACAACTCCATTATCATACTCAAAAGTTCTCTCCCTTTCACTTCCCTCAAACCTTAGCTTCATTTTTAACTTCAATTGATTACTTGACTTGGTCTTGGGTAAGGAATCCACACAATCTACCATAATTCCACTGAATGTTTCATCAAACGTAAGAATAGGTTGCAGATGAGCCTTACGTATCTTCTGATTGGGTTTTCCTACCATTTGACAAGCATGACAAGATCTACAATATTTGGCAACATCACTTTTGATTTCTGGCCAATAGAAGTGAGTCAAGATCTTGTGATACATTTTATTAATCCCTAAATGACCAGCCAAAGGAGTTTCATGGGCCAGATTAAGTATTTCCTGTCTGTAAGGTTCTGGAACTACTATTTGATAGTTCACTGACCATTCATCACCAGCAGGTACCTCGGGAGGTCTCCATTTTCTCATAAGAATTCCATTTTTAATGAAATAACAGACAGGAACTTCAGTAACTTCAGTCTCATTTATGACCCTTTGAAACAAACAGGAGATCTCAGGATCTTTTTCCTGTTCGACGACAAGTGACTGTCGTTTATCACCCTGATTAAGAGAATGAGTTATTAAAAGAGGATCACTATGATCAATACCTTCTGATTGATCTACACCAAGAGTAAAAGTGATCTCATAAAAAACCTGACCTATACAAGTGCCAGTTGAAGGAATGCTGCCTTCTGTAACATCACTCTCAAAATCATCACCCTGATTAGAATAAAGAGAATGAGTTGTCAAACGAGGATCACTATGATCAATACCTTCTGATTGATCTAAACCAAGAGTAAAAGTGACCTCATCAAAAGCCTGACCTTTACTAGGGTCAGATAAGGGAATACTGCACTTTTCAACTTCATTCTCAAGAGCTTTCTTTACCATAGCTCTAGTAACCGTACAAGCTTGAAGTATATCAGGGATTTCTTTTTCAATTGGATCAACTTTCTGATCCAAATTAAGCTTGTCAGTTACAAGTGGATTAACCACAACCTTGTCCCCAGCTAAGTCGTTGCCTAGCAATAAATCTATTCCCTCAACAGGTAAAACCGAGACTGTTCCGATTGTCACAGGTCCTGACACTAAGTCTGATGACAAATTTACACAATGGAGAGGAACATTAACAACGCCGCACTCTACTCCCTGAATAAGAACACTTTCATTAGTAGAAGACTTCTCAGAAAAAGGCAAAGTACCTGATAATAAAAGACTCTGAGAGGCTCCTGTGTCCCTTAAAATTTTAATAGGGGTGGGATTGACTGAATCACCCAAGAGTGATATAGAACCCTTCGATATGAATGGTTCATAATTCTCCATATCAAAATCAGACTGGGATTTATTAGACCCAACAAATGTATTGCTTTCAATACATGACTGTGACCTTGACCTCTTGTAAATAAGAGCATTTGGAACTGGTCTATCTTGATTCTGTTGCCTATTTTTCAATTTGTAGCAATCAGAAATAACGTGTCCTTTTTTCTTGCAAAAGTTACACGTCGGAAGAGACAAGGATCTAGAATCAAACTTCTCTGAAGTCTGATTTTTGAAAGTTGTGTTAGTTTGAGTTTTAGAAGGGCTTGAATTAGGCGGAAATTCTTTTCTGCCATTAAATTGTTGAGTAGAAGTCTTGTTAACAAAAGGAACTTTATGTGTCAAAGAATATTCGTCAGCAGCTCGAGCAGCATTTTCCAAGGTTTCAATCTGATGCTCCTCAAGATAAGTTTTGACATCACTATGAACACAGATTTTGAACTCTTCAATTAATATAATTTGCTTGAGATTTTGATAATCTTGCTCAACTTTCTTGGCTAAACACCATCTATCAAACAACTGCTCTTTTTGTCTAGCAAATTCGACAAGAGTTTGTCCAGCTTCTTTTCTGTAATTTCTAGATTTTTGCCTATAAGCTTCAGGATCTAACTCATAACCTCTTAAAATGCATTCTTTAACTACGTCATAATCACCACTTTGCTGAACAGACAGTGAAGTGTAAATCTCACTAGCCTTACCAGTAATTACACATTGTAGTAACTGAGTCCAATTTTCTCTTGGCCACTTTAAATTTTCTGCAACTTTTTCAAAAAGAATCAAATATTTCTCTACTTCTTTTTCTTTAAAAGGGGGCACTAATCTAATATTCCTTGCTAAATCAAAATTTTGATTTGAAGTATGACGGTTATTCTCACCTGCCAGCTCTATCTCTTTCATTCTAATTTTATATTGTAATTGTTTTTCATTCTCCCTTTCCTGTCTCTCTCTCTCCTCTTTTTCAAATTGTAATTGTCTTTCTTTATCCCTTTCTTGAAATTCCAGTTTCTTAAACTCTAATTCAGATTGTAATTGTTTTTCTTTCTCCCTTTCTTGTCTCTCTCTTTTTTCTTTTTCAGATTGTAATTGTCTCTCTTTCTCCTCTCTCTCTCTATCAATCCGCATTTGCTCTTTTTGTAATTCAATTTGTTTCTCTTTCTCCTCTCTCTCATATTGTAATTGCTTTTCTTCTCTCTCCCTTTCCTGAAATTCTAGCTTCTTCAACTCTAATTCACTCTCTCTCTGAAATTCCAGCTTCTTCAACTCTAATTCCATCTTGAATTTTAATTCTAATTCCTTCAGTTTAATGTCAGAGTCTGGTGTAGACTTACTGACTGGAATCAAAGCACTTTGTTCAGAAACATCCTGTTCTACCAAATACTGGACCAAAATCTTTTTGATATCTTGTTTCGTTAAAGATGCTTTCACTTCAGAAAGATAGTATTTTCTGGCAAGTTGAACCAACTCGTCTTTTTTGAAAAGATCTAATTGCTCCTGGGTAGGATTAGAAAGAAATATTTCTACCTTAGATGTCATTTTGATACAAGCGTGTCAGTCTCACTAAAGATTTAAAATTCTCAAAAGCTAGGATAAATTCAAATTTAAATTCAAATTTATCTCAAATCTCAATCCCGAGACGATAGCCACCAATTCTATGTTACGTGCTTAGGCTCGAATAAGCAGCAACACAGAAAGAGTGAAAACTAACAAGCTTGTATAACTTTAACAATGAATTTATTAAGTACAATTATTTTCATAAAATAATTAAACTTACGGTTTTAGAGAATCAAATCCAGCAAATATAGAATTCACAAAAAAATCCACTAATGGAATTTCAAGTCCTGATAAATAAACGTTCTAATAGTTCCAGGTTCGAATCTTGACGATGTAATAATCCAAAATGGCTGACAATGTCACGTGATGCAGTTCTTGTTTTTAAATCATCCAGATGAAATTATGAAACAAATGTCCTTTTCCAGATAAATAGAATAATTTTTCTTTTCCAACGAATTGACACAAAGTCCAAAATAATTATAACTCGAACATAAATACACAACTTATAACTTACAATAAGCCCAAAATCTACTACTGTTAGCTTCCAAAATTCAGCTATATATAACTGTTCTTCTTTAGTAAACAAGTGATCACGCCTTTTCTAGAAATTGATAGAAGTTCATGGAAGGTCACAGAAAGAGACTACCTTTACTATAAATAACATACTCTAGATTTTTCCTACCCCTAAGAACTAAAAATAAAAATGTTGTCCTTGAAATTGACCAATAGATAAAGAGGCTTGTTGACAATGTCTAAAGCAAGGTCAGGATTTAGGTCAAACAAGCCAAGGTCAAAACTTGTTTACAATCTAAGTCAGCCTATTTACAGAAAGTGATTAAGCTGAACTTTCTAGAACAAATCTCCCAATCAATTCATTTTAAAGGCAAAATAACAAATTTGGATTTAACATTTAAAAAAAAAAAAAGATTAAATCCAATAGCCGTAACACAATGAATTCATATTCTTACTATGATAACCAGTATATCTTCATTTTTTCAATTATGCATCAATACTATATTTAAGATATATTGTAATTACACATTTTTAACTTGTATGTTCATACACTGCAAAAAAAGCTTTTGTGAGAGCAACTTTCTGGTTTATGCACAAATACCATCCACACATACCAATACAATACTATACATGTATATATATGGTTGTTTTTTTAGTATACTTAACACAAATATTCTCCTTTTTTGTATGTATCACAATTAGTTTTGTTAGTATAATTCTCAAATGGGTTGATAAAACTTTTAGACTTTTCCATCATTACACTTTCCTTCTCCTTAAGTTTTTCAACTTCAGACAAGACTGAATCCCTTAAAACAAAATTTCGAAATATGTAAATACTAATGTTGAACATGGAAATCTATAGTTTTGTATCAAAAGAAAGAATTATCATTTATCTAGGTTATTATAATGGGAATGATAATGCTTCAAGAAATAATAATAATAATAATATTTAAAGGGGTGACTCATTTAGTCAGAGACTATTCTCCATTGAGGCTCTTTAACTAAAATACAAACAGCATGATGAGGAACATATCAATAACAAAAAATGACATGTGCCAACAATTTACAACAAAAATATTATTCTAAATAAAACAAACCATATTTTAACAAAATGTACAATCTTTACCAACTGCAAAATAATAAACTAGTATAGAATGATACATTTCCAGGCGCATATACCAAAATATTTGTAAACAAGTAAATATACATAAAATTTAATAAAATGTAGTAATACTCACACAGATGCCATATCTGATTCTGATGTGGTTATATCAGACACAGCAGGAATTTGTATCCTATGAATTGTTGGCCCAGGTGTAGAAGTTGTGGCCATGTCTTCTTTGACATTCCTCTGTTTCTGATGTTTTCCTTGCACTGGCATTAAATTCATAACTAATATAGCAAGGGAAAATAAATGTTTCATTAGACACAAAAATTATATATATTTTACAAATAATAGTGAATGAATGAATGTTAAATTAAAGTGAACCGGCCACGATGGGTCATTATTCACTGTTTTATCTTTCAAAAGAAAGTTATTTAATTTTTCCCGTGGGGTAAGGAATGGTGCCACATCCCCACAAGCGTTTATGCACACATAGTGTGCTATTTAATTTGGTCATGCATAAAATATACTTAACTGTATTGCATTACTTTTATTTACAGCCATCTCCATTTATATTATAAATAATTTGTATTTTTAAAGAAACAGTAGTGACTGCTTGCCTCTAAATAAAGTCTTATGGTTGCGTGCGAAAATGAAGATGATCATTACTACCCCTTTGGTAGCCTCAAAATCATCTGCAGTAAGTTATGTCATGTACATGCGGATTTCAGCGATATTGTTGCAGAGCTGTGACATTTTATTTCAAGCTAAATGGAATAATGCCAGTTTATATAAAATATGTTATTTTAAGAGTTTTGATAAAGAGTTAACAATGCAGAAATAAAACAGCGATATAAAAACTTGACTGTTCATTGTAAATTGAGACTCACCAGTATCCAGCAAGAATTTGGCGACATCCGGATTATTTACCAGGCTCAAAGTGGACTTCTTTATTTTATTCCCCCTCCTTTCAGAATCTAAGTTTTGGTCTTCAATCTAGTTGCGGACACGCCATTATTTTTGTTAACACGTGTTTGCGCATGGCTAAAATTCTTAATCTTCGGGAGAGGTCAACACAGAGGTTACATGAATATAGGCGTGGCAATTAACGAATTTTTGTCTGGCAGTCAATAATTAAAATTAGCGTATTTTATCACAAAATTACCGATACTAGCCTGATATCGGCCTCAGTAACAGCCTGAATCGTAATTTTTCAACTAAATAAGTAATCGCGAACTGAAAAAAGAACAAAATACTTTCATTCGTTTTTACTTAGGTTGTATGCCTTTAATAATATATAGATAGACATAACATAATGAATTTAGATATAGTACCAGTCACATAGCTCATGTAATCAGTGATAATGTACTTAGACAGTTTTATGAAGTCAATCACCAGGGTGATTATGTTTAAGCATATTTCATCGCACGTTACGACGTAAGAGGGAACTTGCCTGTTTGTACTATAAACACAGAGACAATGTCTATATTTATAAACATAGCCGGAGAAACACCAGCAGGAAATAGGATCAGATCACAAATCCAACAGATTGGAGACATTTATGTAATTTTGTATAAATCTTCTGTATGATATTTCTTATCTTTCACACCTGTTCGCACATAATAACTACTTTTCTCATGCACATAAATGACGAAAGATGGCTGTCAATTCAGATTTTTTTTGGTTAAATTCTACATCATGCTAAATTATCATTTTGAAGAAATGTCATATGTACAAGCTAAGAATAAAACATTGTTACTCCTATATCCCATTCGAAGCTGAACATCCATACCGGAGATGACTGACGACGCACGCGACTTCTTGTTTACGCGATCGTACTTTCCCCCTGCACTAGTAATAGTTTATTCCAGGATCTAAATTTTTGACCCATTGTAATGTAGAACTGCCAAATAAGTCAATGGCAATTGATACATTTTGTCTCCCAATGTTCTTGTGACAAAATGTAGATCACTAAAATATCACAACTGAATAAGCTTTGCTATAACTATATTACAATTTCATTGTGAAAATAAAATTATTTTTCAATCTCATATCAGTAAATGCGCTTATATGACCCGTGTGACTTGTACTATATTAAGAAAGAAAACCTGAGACCTATGTTAATAAAGTGAACATTATCATCAAGGATCTGAAATGTGGTAAAATGTATTCGTAAAAGTATTGAAAATTTAAATATAACAGAACTTGATTAGGTTCCTTCCTCCTAGTCACCAAGTCCAGATTCTATATGTTATAGATAACGGTCAACCTACAAAACCGTCACCTTATTTATCTGTCAACTTGTTTATCTGGACACTGTGACATATCTGGTATGGATACAAGGTTTAAAGTCTATCAGATACAGTAAGTATCCGTGTAAAGTTGCATCTAGAATCAAAGATATGTTATCTATATGCTTTGTACTGATCAAAGTTATAACGTATATAGTACTGTAAATATTACACTTCAAAGTATAATTGATATATTTAATATTAACAAAGGTCTTGCTACATACACATGCAACTGCAACTGCATTTTTTTTCTCTAGCTGAAAGATTTGTGTTACACATTATATTTGGTCACAAATTTAAAATTCAGAAAGCAGAACTCGATTTCCATCATGTTCCGTTTTCTTTTTGAAAGAGCATAATTTTATCACCATGAGGAAGCCTCTTAAGATATAACAAAAGAGTTCAAGAGCATAACTTTATCAGCATGAAAAAGACTTTCAAGATAGAACAAAATAGTTAAAGAGCATAACTTTATCACCGTGAGAGAGCCTTTTAAGATATAACAAAAGACTTAAAGCGCATATTTTATGACTGTGTAAACGTTATCTGTCAGTTATAACAAAGCATTTAAAGAATATTGTATCACTGAGAAAGTCATCTTAAGTTATATCAAGCATTTAAAGAGTATATTTTATCACTGAGACAAAGTCATCTGTATGATATAACAGTTAAAGAGCATAATTTGATCACCATGAGAAAGCCTCTTAATATATAACAAGCGTTTAAAGAGTATATTTTTATCACTGTGCGAATGTCATCTGTAAGATATAACAGAGTTACAAAGCATAATTTGATGATTCTGATAAAGTCAACTTATATAGCAGAGTTAAAGAGCATATTTAAATTACTGTAAGAAAGTCACACTAAGATATAACAGAGAAACAAGGCATAATTTGATCATTTGATAAAGTCATCTTAAGATATAACAACGATTAGCATAATTTGATTACTGTGATAATGTCATCTTAAGATACAACAGCGTATTTGAAGAGCATAATTTGATCACTAAGAAGGTAATGCCTCATCTTTAAAATGTACAAAAATCATTTAAAAAACATAATTTAGTGACTGAAGCATTTACATCTCACTCGTATCGAATGATAAAAATTCGAGAAACATAGTTTGGTCACTTTTATAACTTTCTGTTTTAATAGCAGCATATAACAATATACAAGTGTAATAAGTCAATGGTACAAGAAAACAATCTTGTCAATTTGATAACTTCATGCCTATATCGTAATAACGTACGGAAGAATTCAATTCCTTATTTCGCATATCATTTCTCGTAATGCCTCTTGAAAGTGCACATCCAGAAAGGCATACACAAAAGGATTGATCGCGTGATGTATGAAATACAATCGGAAAAAGAAGAAATAAACCGCTCGTTGTCCTGATGAAAGCTTCCTCAGAATGTCGTCTTCACTGGCAATCAGCGAGAGCAGAATAAGATAAATAACAGTGGTAATACAGAAGACGGCTGAAAAAATGAACATTATTAATGTCTTTCGTTCAATCTGCGGGTGTTCCTGTGCGGTTGATTGAGAGAGGAGCTGCATACCCTCGCCTACAGTATCTGTGGTACGTGCTCTGTGCCGGCCTCTTCGGATTTCATGACAAATTAGAAAATACAAGGTGGCCATTACAGTCATGGGTATGGCTATCATTACTGATGTCGTGCTCGAGTAAATAAGTGGATGTTCTGTGTTTTTGAATCTGTCGTCTGTTTCACATGATGTCACATTCACGATAACCTTTTCTGTTAAAGATGTGATATTGTAACTTTGCACTCCCCAATAAATTGATACAGGTGTTGCGACTATCACAGCAATCACCAAAGCACAAATGCACAAGAATGTTGCTACCTTGGGTCGAATTTGCCAACCGGAAGGTTTACAGACTTTTCTATATCTGTCAATTGCTATCAGCAACAGGCAAAAGGCAGAGGCACATACCGTGAATACGTTAAAGAATGACTTCACCTTGCAGATCATAGGCACATTATAGGTGTACCAGAAACTCTGTGTAACCATCTCTCCCGGCATGGTGGTTAGACAACTCGTCAGGTCAATTAAAGCTAAAAACAGCACGAAATATTTATAGTTACATTTGTGATACTTAAATGAAAACACATATAGAACCAGTACGTTCCCAAGGAAACCAACACAAGTTAAAATACCAACAAAGACAGTCACAGGTAGAACAACTTTTGCAAAGTCACTGTTAAGTTCTTCAGCAAGGACGCTGTTCTGTGCAAGAGTTGCCATCTTTAAAACGGAATATGAGGTCATGAAATCCTGCCAGCAGATCAATATATAATATCGGCACCTTCCGAAGTCAGTTATGACTGTTCTCACTTATATGTTACCAGGTAATTATGTTGTTGATAATTGTTATCTCAACCAACAAAACCAGGAAGTAAAATCTGCAGTAATTGTTCTTCCCGTCGAGACATGATATTAAAAAAAAATTGGAATAGAAGCACGGGATTATCACTAGGAAATCCAAATTGCTGCGCACAATTTCTCGAGAAACGGCCTATTCCGAGTTGAACTTATTAGCGTCAAATTCCACCAGCAGGCATTCACAGGTACTGCGGAAACAGCTATGTATCATTTCAATTTCTTGTTTTTGTTATGTTGATCATGGAGACATTTTAATAGGATTTGCAAATTGGATTACATCAAGTCTTCATCCATACATATATATGTCTATGATTGCCACTGGTATGTATGTTTTTAGTGTATTTGGAAAGATTAATACCTTGTAATGTAGGTATATTACAAGGCCAAAGTTCTTGTAGTAATTTCAAGTCCTATTTCATACACAGATCTTGAAAAGAATTGTTTAGAATAAATAACTGAGAGAACAGATTTTTGGGAAATATCTGCTTTATTTCCACTATTGTTGCATAAAATTCATATGCATAATTCCATTCTCAAACAAATAAATTTTCCATTATGATTTTACTTCTATGAATAAAGAAAACAATGTTTACATTTATGTCTGAATTAACAAATGTTTACATTTATATTGGAAACATTCTTGTACAAAAATTAAGTATGATAATTGATGAATAACAATCTACAGTTATTGACGGGTATATACAAAAATTGCTTTAAAATGTTCAAACATATGGTGGAGCTTATTATATATATATATATATATATATATATATATATATATATATATATATATATATATATATATATATATATATATATATATATATTCGTCCGTCGCTCCATCCATCCATCCATCCATTTGTTCCCTAGTTGATTTCTATTTTCCATAACATAACTCATATTCCCCTCTCCGCCATCTTCCATTACCAAAGTTTGTAAAAATCTTGCATTGGGAAGGGAAGGAGCCAATCATTGTCAGGTTCAAAATATCAAGGTCACTGTAACTGAATAAAAGTAATGTTTTTGTACAAAACAGTTGATTTGTACATCACAAATGAACCTACCCTAGCACCTATCACCACCATTATAAAGGTGCTTAGAACCCTATATATACTAATGATTATAATATATACCATAATTTCAAATAAACCTGCAATAGGAAAACATCAAGGTGGAGGGGTCTCAACTTCTACTGTGGGCAAGAATGAAGTCTCTTGATTTCAGCTTTAAAATGTTAGATCAAGGTAACTGTGCCTTAAAAAGCAAAAATCGTTTCCACACAATAACATTTATTCTATGTCACTTACCAAGAGAAAACTTTGTAATTGGTTTTCAATTGCAATGTTTCTATTTGTTGTTTATATAATAGGATCATTATCAAAGGAAGTAAACATGTTTATCTTAAACCGTGTCTAGGATAGGAATTCCCCATTAATACACCTAGTTTTCTAGATGCTTCGCATGTTTTCATTATAATCTTAGTAATAGATTTTGTCTTGTTGACAACTTGGAATATTCTAGAATATAGCTTTGGTCCCTCATACTGGCCTATTTTTGTGTCGTAGCTTTTTATATAATGGTGTTTGCTTGAATGTACTCACTGTTGCATTGTCATCTTTTTTGGAGAAATCACATTGTTGTGTTCAGTATTTCATACAGGTGTATTTTTTATTCAAATTATTATTCACTGGAAATACAAAGTACTCATCTATACTATTCTTGCACTTGAATATTAATTTGAAATTGTATTCATTTCAGACATGTGTGTTTTATTATTGCCACATATCAAAGACTGTTAGCACATTGCTATGCTACAGGACACTGTCACATTATCATATTCAAGACAACAGGCACGTGAACACATCCAATATTGGAGCGTATTTGAAATACCACAGGAATTTACTTGGAGCTTTATACATTTGGACTTGTGATAAAACTTTTAGCACTATTTGGGACTTAATTCAGTAGTAGACTTTTTTAAAAACTTTCTCTTTGTATTCTATAGATATTATTTGTCGACTGTTACAACACTTGTTTGGTTTTGTTCATTTCTATTGTGTAATTTAAGACCATATATTATTAACAAGAAGAAAGAAATTGATTTGGCGGTCAAAATGTCAAAATATAATGTCATTCAAAGAAAGAAGATCAATGATTAGTTAGTTATTTATGAATGACAGTTGCCAAACTGTGGATGGATTGTACAGGGTCAAAGATCGTGGTAACTTTGGTAAAAATGAAAAATGCTTCTGCAGAACAAAACATGAATAGCTTACAGTTTATAAATAGTGTGGACAGCTTGCACTTGGGCAAAGAAGAAACATTGACTTTGGAGTCAAAAGGTTAGTTTGAATGAAAAAAGAAAAGTGGTTTCAGTTGAATATCTTTAGTTCTCCACCATCTTTAGTTATTAAACATTGTGGCTGGTTTCTACTTAGAATAAACTGTATATAATGAATTGGTCCAATAGTGTAATGTCAAGGTTACATTTTGTGTAATGTCAAGGTTACAGTAAGTGAAGGAAAACAATGGTTTATATGCAATGACTCAAGTAACTTCTGCATCACAAACTTGGTTGCTATTAATAATTCTGAATAAAACATGACAACATTGGATCTTTCGCGCATATTTCGACCAAACGTAAATATTCAAGGTCAGGTTCATTGAAACTAAAAGAAGAAACATGGTTTCTTCATAATAACTTCAGTTCTAAACTATGTATTTCGAGTTAAGTTTGTGTAAGGCTTGCATACAAAATATGGATGAGACCCATTGATATTAGGATAAAAAGGTCAAAGTTCACGTTGATTGTGGCTCATAGAAACAAATGTATTTTTTGAATACTATTTGATGAGAAGTTCCTTATATAAGCTTTGTGGATAGTTTGCACTTAGTGTACAAAGAAACCTATATGTTGTTTTGTTTGATTGCTTGAATGCCATCACAATTCTAATAAGAAAATTAGCTTTTGTACATCAAAAGTAATTACCACCTTAATTGACAACTTGTACATTGAGCAGGGTTTGAGGTAATTGAAAACCGTTGGTTTGTTGTTGTTATAGAGTTTAAAGCCATTTTTAAGCACAAGATAGGCGAAACGTGGACATATTAATGTTCTCTGCATATATTTCTTAATACTGAACTTTCCACTGTGTGACAATCAATACAAATCATATGTTAATCTAATATACCTTCAAAGATGCCTTTATGGCGAAGTTCTTGAGCAGCAGAGGGGCTGAGCCCACCACTTTTTGGGATGCATCGTATAATGTATTCCTATAGAACCCTTAAATATTCAAAATAATCAGTAATTATCGAGGCTGCATCATCGATAACTTCCATCGATAACACCCATCGATAACATCATCAAGGTCAAACCCCACCATTTTTCGGGATGCATCCGATAATGTGACTCTATAGAATCCCTAAATCGTCAAAATAATCAATAATTGTGAGGCTGCATCATCGATAACACCCATCCATAACATCATCGAGGCTGAGCCCACCATTTGGGGATGCATCCGATAATGTGACTCTGTAGAATCCGTAAATGAAAATAATTAGTAATTGTGAGATTGCATCATCGATGGAAATGAAAAATCCTTTGGATTTTCAACGAAGAATTTTCAATGGGAGTAAAATGTTTAGTAATCCCGATGATAACAATTATATTAACCATAAATACGATCCAGTCCAACGCGATATCGTGTCCGAGGATCGTGTATGTTTATTGTGATAAATCCATGTGGGGTAGCTCGAGCACCACTAAAGAAATTTTGAGATCGATTATAGTCCATGTCGGAACACCATGTTTGCCAAATGTTTCTAAGAGTATGAGTATCAACTCCGTTAAGCACACATAATAAATTACAATTATCTTTGATCACTTTTGGTATTTGTGTATAACGTTGAGTTACATATATCACGTCGGAGTTTTTGTGACGCCCTCGGGAGAATATCCTAGTGGGATTCTTTGATTATCCAACATCACATCGTCGTACACAACTAAATTGTTAACGCATGTATCCAAGTCTTCCACGGATGGAGCATCGTCGATATCTGTGATAAACTCAATAACACTTCCACCGTAAGCTTTTGAAACGGTTTCGTCGTAATCTTTTAACACTTGATAGCAATGTTGATCATCTACGCTCGGGGCGACTAAATATAATTTATCCCAGGTGAGATACTTCATTATCATCGTGAGTAGCAACTGAGTTTTACCACTTCCGGATGGTCCAATGATAATCATTCTGATAGAGTTTGGTAACAACGGATGATGTTTTACTGGTTGTTGTTTCTTTAACGCTGAGAAATCTATCACTTCCATTTGTTAATATAACAAATATATTATGGATCTATTTTGTGTGAAATGTAAGGCGCGTACACAAACGTTAAACCTGACAAATGGTACCACGAAAAATAATCGAAATGCAGTTACTGGACGATGTGAGGTATGCGGTACAAAAAATATCGATTTGTGAAAATCCTCTGAACTTGCAAAAAAAAGGAGGTGATATCACCACTAAGTTAGCTAAACTTCAAGGGGTGCCGTGGGCAAAGTATCCAGGAGAAAAACATCTTCCAGGGTATAGTTATTGTGGACCGGGAACTCGATTAGATATTCGACTCGATGATCAAAACCACCCCAAACCTGGTGAATCACCAATAAATGCTATCGATGAAGCATGTCGGGTGCATGATATAGCGTACCGGAGCGGTGATTTACAACAACGTCATCTCGCAGATGTAAAATTAATTCACTCGTTGAATACCATCGCTGACAAATCCTTCAAAGAAAAATTAGCTTCGTGGTTGATAAAATCTGCCATGAAAGGTAAATTAGTGTTTGGTGCAAGTATATAACATGGAAAAATTTTATTATTCTCCGACAGGATATTACACGGGTAAATCTGCTTTAAGCAAATTAGCTAGTGCCGCTAAAGTTTCACGTGATGTTGCTGCAAATTGGTTGGCTCGACAAGCAATATGGCAAATTTATCTACCTGGTCCAACATCAATCAAATATGGATCATTTGATGTTCATGTTCCAAATGAGGTTCATCAAGCTGATATATTATATTTACCACATGATAAACAAAAACGTGTTTACAAATACGCGTTGACGGTTGTTGACATTGCCAGTAGATATAGCTGAGCCGTTATCAACAAAATCATCATCAGAAGTTGCTGTAGCGTTTAAAAAGATCTATCGACGAGGTCCTTTACGTTGGCCAAATTTGTTACAGGTTGATCCTGGCAAGGAATTTTTCGGTGAAGTATCATCATTGATGGCTCAACATAATGTTGTAATTCGACGAGGACGTGCTGCAATTCATCGTCATCAAGCAATTGTCGAACGATTCAATAAAACCCTCGCTGATAAATTATTTTATTATCAAACAGCAAAGGAATTTATTCAGCAGGATAGATCCCGTGAATGGGTAAAACGACTTCCTGATGTGATTTCATCACTTAATAATCAGATAACTTCACCGATAAATGACAAACCGGCTATCACGATAACAAAAAAATATATACCTGGAAAATGTCATTACATAAAGATACGCCATTACCGTGGAATGCTACTGTGAGATGTTTATATGAATCTGGTGAACTTGAAGGTGGTGTCAGATGGTCAACAGATCCTATATGGAGTATTACTACTCATAAAGTATATTCTATGGTGTCATCAACATATAGACCAACGTATTATAAATTGGATCCAACTGCACCTCAACGAAGTTTTACTTGAGAACAGCTTCAAGTTATTCCAGATGATACTCAATTACCACCGAAAAATTTACGATGATGTTAGTTGTGATAGTGTAACTGCTACTCGTCTAAGTTGATTTATTTTTCTTACTCGTGATACAGCCAAATAAATTTAATTATGCCATTCGATGAAATCATCAATGATCCACATTATTGTATCTGTGATAGTTAATCCTTGTGATGAATGTATCGTTGTAGCATATCCTAATCGCCATGGAAAATTAATCTCATTTATTGCTTCTCGAACCACCGATAAATAATCAACAACAATATCATTTAACACAAGTTTTTGTTGTTGTTGTCCTGGTATATACGCAAGGATATTTTGTCGTCGAGTGTCTTTAGGTCGATAACATAGTGGAACAGGTACATCAGGAAATTTACTTTTATGAAGATAAAATAATTTTCTCACGATGATATCTCTAGTGGCTTTTCTACTAGCTACAACTATATCAGATGGAATCCAGGTGTTATAAAATTCATCTAGTGGTGTTGCTGGTATTACTTCACGTAATTTCACTCCTTGATTCTTACTATTTGTACATCTTATCGCGGTTTTCAACGTGGTTAATTCTTCATCGAGAGATCTGCGATCAATTGTCATTTCTTCGTAATAATCCACGTATGATTTTAACCAACAATGCGGAGATATATTTTCAAATGGTGGTGGTTGTCCATTATCTCCACATAACACCACGGTGGTATTTTTTGTATTTAGCCAGTCAAGAAACATTTTTATTATTTTTTTTGGCACCGTACAAATTTCATCCCACATTAATACATCAGGGATAATTTTAGTTCCCATTCGTTCTGGTGTTCAGTTGCCTCCACTGTATCTGAAAAAGCTATGATATGTATTTGTGATAATTCCCTTTTCGATAAAATCTCTGTCAAGTCGATGAATTGGGGTCAACGCAATTAAATTAGATCCACGAAATTACTCAATCACTCGGGTTGTTTTTCCACAGCCACCTGGGCCGTTCAAATAAATAAGTTTATGTCGTGCAATAGCGTCGTGTATACTCGGAGATGTTGAGATTTTCTCGATGCTATCACCGTGGTATTCTGGTTTGTCCTCTACATCTGCGTGTTCCCGGTATATATGTAATTCTTCATTTTTAACACGCCATGTTCCCCATGTTGTACCATCGCCGAGATATTTTACAACTTCATCGTGGTATTTTTTGTGATAATAAATTGAGTCGACGGCTACTCTCTGTGCGATACTAGGAAATCGATTTATCATAGAGAATAAATTTATAGTTACATAGTTGTATGATCTTAAATGGACATATTGCGGCATTTCATTATTGAAATATTCTACAATTGTTCCGAATGACTCCCATGATGATAACTCCGCACTAGTTTGTCTATAAAATACTCCCTTGGACACTGCGTCGTCGATGATAAATTTTAATTCACCAGGATCTAATACCAATTTAGCAGTTTTACGTCTACGGATTTCATTTTCAGAGGAGTTTTCTCCTTGTGTGATTTTTCCAATTATAATTCTTCCCATTGCTTTACATTCATTAATTATCGTATCACGAAGAAATTCTATCTCGTATCTAGGAAATGTATCCGGTGTTGGTAGCCAAATATCAGTTTGTCTATCACAGCTAAATATTATTTCAGATATAGTCAACGATGTTAGCACACCACTATCTAACATCCATCTCAGTAGCACCGTTGGGGCCCATCGTTTTTCATGTAAATGTCGTCCAATCCATAAATAACACACAGGATGTAGTCGTTCAGCAAGTTTAAATGAAATCACTTCAGCAAAACCCGTTAAGGTATAATCAGGTAATGGTCCATTAACAGCTCTTCGTACCATTTTATGTGTTGGTAGACCAAATTGTTCAAAATATTTATTACATTCACCACCACCAAGAAAAATTCCTGGGTAACATGCAATTATATCAACGGATATCATGTTATTTAAATCATATTCTGTATTCTACAAACCACCATGACCATATTCGATACAACTCGCTTTAATATCCTTGATAAATGTTTTCTTAGTTGGACGCCATGAGTTTTTTTTCTCTGGCAAATTGAGCTGCAATTGATGAAATTGTAAAACTTGACGTTGTAAGTTTTGTAATTATCGGTTGAGTATCTTCGGAAGATTTTCCATTGACGTATTTACTGGCAAATTTGTCCATGGATTGTTGCAATGATTCTTTTCGATAGATTTCCCCTGCTGCGGTTATTAATTGATCATATTGTTCACCATCACTGGATAATAACCATACATTTACTGAGTTATCATAATTATTTTTGATCCAATCGAACATATCACCGTGATAATATCGTACAGTTTTATCACGTGGAAAATCTCCTTCGTTGATTCTCCACGCATGAAAATTATGATCGATAATCTCAATAGGGCTTCCCGCTTTACGATAACAACCAGAACTATAAAATATTCGATCCGAAAGCATCTTCACAATAATTGCCACTTTTAACTTTTTCTCCAATAATTCAATATCGGTTCTTGTTGCACCTGTGCCTTTTTCAATGAAATATTTATTCCACGCGGTAATCTTCGCGAGTCCAGCAGCAGTGAGACCGGTTCCTCTTTTTGATGTTTCAAAGTGTTTTATTAATTGTTCGGTTACACAATTTAACGTTGATGACAATCTCATTCCAGCGACTTCATGGTGTTTAGGAGTTTCTACTGGAAATATTCCATACGTGATGACGTTAAATGGATATGCTATGTTGTAGTATTGGTTGTCAATACCAACTAGCGCCATTGGGTTTGTGTCTCTGGCTAAAACAAATAATCGCTTATTATATGCTACTCGGCGACGATGATGAAATATCTTCCATGTTGATGCAGATTTTCCGAAAAGTATATCGATGACATCTAACTGTTTTCGCATTTTTCGCGATGTTTTTTTCTCAAACGTTGTATAAATAACATCGACGGTGTATTTTGCGATTATTAGTAAAATCTATCATCGTTGTAATATCGATGGCGCGTTCTTCCGTTAATGTGTTATACTCGAAATTTGTCATATACGTCGAATATGTATATGACGCACCATTCAACCGATGTTGATATTTTGCCTCACGAATACTTCGAATAATTTTAGATTTATAACGTTTTGGAGATATTTTTTCATCTAGGTCATATCGGATTCGTCTCCGTGACGGGGTTTCTATTATTGAAATCTTTGATAATTTTGTCATATAAATAATATGCAAATCAGTATTCAATTAAACATTTGGACATCGGATAATGACATTAAATAAATGTTCATGGAGGCATCCTCGCAATGCTGGATGTTGTGATCGACGTTGTATTGAAGAATATTGTGCGTTACATAATTATGTAAAAGGTTCCACTGGGGTGTTAACTTGCATTAACTGTTCCAAGGGAGTTAAAGGAAAGACGCGTTTATGTGGTGATTGTGGCAATCACAGATTTAAAGAACTAGCCAGATATTATAAACGTCGATACAACATTGTAAGTACCGAACAGAATTATGTAACTGTTAATTATCGAAAATAACAAATTAAACATTGATTTTTTATATGGAAATATGAATCAAATAATATTTACATCTCACCCGATTTACACCAATTACGAGGCTTCTCGTGACGGTATTATCAGACATCGTCGATTTAAGAAAAATATTGGTTGTATTATCAACACAGGTTATTTGGGAATCTGTATCTATTTTAACGAAAAAGTACAAACATTATTTATCTCATAGATTTATTTATGAATGCTACAATGGTTTGATTCCAGCAGGTTTAGTCATCGATCACATTAATCGGGATCGACTCGATAACAGACTGGATAATATTCGTGTTGTAACTCAACGAGAAAATAATTTGAATTCTACACCGAAAATTAAATTACAACAACGAAAACCTGTTATAGGTATCATGGATATTGAAGAACTGTATTTTCCTTCAGCGAATTTCGCTGGAAAATATTACGGTGTTAATCACCGATCTGTCATCTATGTTTCTGATAACATTTGTCTCTCTGCATATTCGAAACGATTTCATTGTAGAGTTTCTTTTTTATGCATGTAAAATTATGCATATCATTTATAAACAATTAAACATAAGATTTTATATACGTATATGAACGACGAAAATATTGCTCAGCTGAGTAACGAACTTGACAAACTTCTTCCATTGATTCCTGCCGGCAACACATTTACCAGTGAATGGCTTGAACAAGAATATCTTGGTGTTACATCAATGAGAGATCAAGGAAAACCATCTTATCGAAATGAATATAGAATCATAAAACTTCTCATTGAGGCACGAACAAAAGTATTGCTGAAAAACAAAGATAAATTAGCATTGTTTGTCCCGCAGGTAAAATAATTACAGCTATTGAAGATGAACTTAAAGAAACATATAACGAGCGAGCACAAGCTAAAGCTGTTAATGCTGAATTGGAGAAGTTGTTAAATGCACCATTGTAAAATCCATTGAAATTGCTTTGTTGAAAATCTTCGATTTTCCATTTCCATTGCAAAAATCAAAAAAAAAAATTCAAAATTATTTTTTTCAATTATTTTTTTCTCCGTGAAAATATATCAACGATTTTTACTGTGATTGTATTATTGTAATTGCTATGGTAATTACCAAAGTACTCGCAATCACAATAAAATTGCGGTTTTGAAAAATTTCCCTTTTTTTTTTTTCGTTTCCCAACGATGGAGTATTATCAATATTTCCCTATCAGGGGGTATCATGGGTAACATTGACAAGTAACAAACACAAGTAACAAACACAGATAAACAACATCGGAAATGGGAAATTTATATTGAAAATTAAAGATGTTTTGGAAATGGGAAATCTTATCAGGAAATGAAAAAAAAAATCTCTGGTAGCGGGAAAATCTATGTTCGGTGAAAAAAATATTTTCTGAAAATATGTAAGATTTCCCATTTCCGATGTTGTTTATCTGTGTTTGTTACTTGTGTTTGTTACCCATGATACCTCCTGATAGGGAAATAGTGATAACTTTGTTTGTTGGGAAATGAAAAATCAGGGAAACAAAAAAAAATATTTTTGTTTATATAACATGCCAAACAAAGCAAGGTATTTAACGGCACAAGATGAAAAAAAAATCATCGAATCATGAGGAAAAATAAGACCGGTTCACATAGCGAAACAATACAGGATTTCACTTCGACGTGTATATAAAATTTGGAAAGAATTTTACCCTGATGAGAAATTCATTGCGGGATATGCCGCCACGGAACGAGGAGCACATCTAACAAAATACATAGCGGAGTTAGATAAAAAAAAAAACAATATTAAAAAACGCTGAATTCTAGCAAGGTCGTCAACGATTCAAGGAATACATTGCAGCGACAGAATTACTTAAAAAAGAAAGGGATAACGCCCATAAGAGATTTAAGATTGAAAAGTATTTGAGGAGTATGTGAAACCAATCGACGTAATAACACTCGAAACGGAAAAATTAGCTCAGTTAGAAACTATGCAACAGCAGTTAACGGAACACATTTCCGCAAAAGAACAAACGATATCAAAATTAACCCAAAAAAATAAAGATCTTGAATTGGAAATAGAAAATCTTACAGATTTTCAACAAAGGATTTCAATGGAAAATCCAAGGGATTTCACTGAAAATGAGAATTGCTCTGCATTTTCAAAGAATTTTCCAATTAAATCATCGAACACAGCGAAGGAATTATTTGATGAATCACGATAAGCTGATTTTTATGATTAAAAATGGAAAATCAATGATTTTCAAAAACTATTTTTTTAGCTCATCAACAGATATACATGAGTAAGCGTATTGTATTATTTGATCGCGGTTTAATCTCACCGCGATTATAACGTTTTGTTGAAGTTGTAACAGTTGATAATCCGTCAATAAACATTTCTCATTGCCCAGGTTATCTAATACAATACCAACGTAGAACTCGCTTTGTGATTTTCCGCTGAGGATTTCTCTGATAGCGTGTTCAAGAAGATCTTTATTATGGATTGACACTAAAACATGTTGATACGAAAAAGTAAAACTGTTATTTGGAAGTTTATCATTAACGGTTCTGATCGCACATTTAGCCAGCTGTAGCAACATCTTAATTGCGTTAGCGCTATCTCAGATGCTGCCAGAGAAGGGTTAAATTCAACGCTGAATTCTGGTGTTTTCGTTACCAGCGAGATCAACTTTGTCTTTGTCGTGGTAGTATTTTCTGCTATTCGTTGAAGCAGTTCTTGTGACGATGACATTATTATTATTATTATTATTATTATTATTATTATTATTATTATTATTATTGTTATTGTTGTGCTCTAATTTCGACATTGTTGAATCATACAACCGAACCATCTTCGAGAATTCCTCTTCGGATATAATTGTATCATCGAGGGATGAGGAAATCATTGAAGATAATTGCGAGTTTGCAGTTGATACAATATGAAATTTGATTATATAATCATTCAATTTTCGCTGAGAACACGATGATATTTTTTTTGTTATTCCTGTGAATATTCCAGCGATAGTTGTTGCCGCGGATATACAAATTGGAATTACTACTGGAGCTATCATTGTAACCGATGATAGTATTATTCCAGCGCCAGCGATCACACCAGATACCGAATACACGGTTACATCAACTATGGCATTTCTCCGATGATATTTTTTATTTTTATTTGATAATCCTCAATGAGCGTTTTAAGTTTAGTTTATAATTGTGCTACCTGATCATAGCGATATTGCTGTGGAGTTGTTATTGATGATGATGTCATTGATGACGTTGTCATTTTATTTTAAAAACGCTGGTATTTTCAATTGAAATCCTTCGGATTTCCATTTTCAGTTTAATTGTTTACTTAAATCAGCTACAAATTCAACATACCATGACATTGAAACCCTAGCTAGATTATTATCCGTGGATGTTATCGTGAATTGTTCAATCGTATCCTTGTCGATGATTGTTGATATCGTATTATTGACTCCAGATGAACTCGACGATGATATATTAAACAGAGTGGTGTTACTAGTGTTAATCGATAAATTCCCTTTATGGTTGCAGTAACGTGTAAAATATTATTTGTAGGTGTCCACGTATATGATCCGTATTGAATCGTGTATACTACTTTGTTGGTTTTCTCATGAGGAATTTTTGTTTTTTCAACTATTGCTATCATCCTTATCGCATCCTCTTTGATGGCGTTGGTGGTAGTTTTGAGATCATCGATGGATTTTTTTATATCTGGGAGTTTCATATCGAGTTTATCAAGTGGAGATCCGAGAAATTTATCAACAATGTTTTTACGAAAAGTTGAAAACTGTTTTACATGTTCTTCATATTTGGATTGAAGTGTTGCTAGTTCCAACATAGAATTTTTATCTCTGTAAGCTTCGGTGTAGTCACTCGCGGAACACCAAAGAAATTATTTATGGGAGTTTCAATGGCATCAATGATATCCTGTTGGAGTTGATTAAATTTGGTTATATGATCGTAATAATCGTCACGTAGTTTTTTCATATCAATGGCGGAGTCACCAGCGGTGACTTTAACGTCATCGATGATTTTTTGTAATCCCGTTATAGCATTTATTTGATCATATAATTTTTTTAATTCATCTAAGTTTGCTATCGATGAGATAGCTTATTTTTTACTTGTCCGATAGTAACTGTTTCGGAAGGACGTGATACTGATCTTCCAAAAATATCTGCCATGTTATATATTACACGTTTCTCTTTAAGTGATTATGAAAATTCTTAGAATTTTTCATCATCGTATACTCGTGGATGGCTTTGTGAGGTAATTTAGAACTCGTCGCGATAGCTGTTAGCGCGTTAAGAACCTCTCGTCCACAAATAGGAGGATCTGTTAATGTCTGCGTGGGTAACGTTGAATACCAAACTGGGATTTTGGAAAATTCACATACATATTTGAGAAATTCATTTGGAGGTGGTAATCCATATGAGTCAAAATAAATAATCGATGTTGGATATATTGCGTAACAAAACCAATGAGTTCCTGGTCCGGTGTTATCGTCGAGATTAATTATACCGGTTTCTTTGATATATGGTTGTGTTGGTAATTGATCTTTCATGAATACACCTCTGAAATGTTTTATTGGGAGTTTTTTTTACTGCGTCGAGTAAATCAAACTTTGACATTGTAAATCCATAGAATTTTTCATTTAACTGGGGTAATGTCTTGTGAATCGACTTCCTGGTAGTCTGAATCCTTTTCCCTTTTTTTTAGTTCTAACTGATCCATCGGTTGCTTTCTTTAGACCCTTACCAAACGCTTTATTAACAACATTAGAAGCAAGTGCTCCAGCTGCTCCAGTCCCTAACGCTCCAAGATGTGCAGGGGCTGCTGATGCAATCAATCCTGGAATTGCAGCTAACAGCGGAAATATACCACCGGTTTTAATCATATCGTTGACAGCAGCTTGTGAAAAAGTCAATCTGATTCCTGTTTTAGCTTTCAACGCTTTATTAAAATGACCAAGTTGAGTTTTCGTCAGCGATAACTTAACTGATCCACCTGTCATCGCGTCTTGTTTAAGCGTTATCGTTGTACCACACGCAGTAGAATTTTTCGATTGAAGTTTCTTTATCTGACCATGTGTCAGGGTGACATTAACATGATTGTACGACATTTAATTTAGATAGTGATCATCTAATTGTCCCATTGAAATTTATAAGATTTTCCATTACATATTTTTGAAAATATTACATATTTTTGAAAATATTACATATTTTCCACCGGTGCATCAACGACTCGCAATTTTCCACCACCACATTCAAGTGTCATAGATTTATCACTTTAGAATAACAGCAATTGCTCTAAATCCTCCAAGAGCATCACCGATACGAGCCTGAAATTTTACATCAACAGTCGAGTGTTTGGATAGATCAAGATGTTGCAATGAAAAGTAGTAAATCGGATACAATTCTTTAAAATCCAACTGTGATATTTGTAGTCCAGTATCAACGTTTTGATAACGACCCATAAACGACCACAATCGATGATAAACCCGTCCTATTTGATTGTTACCGTAATCGAGATTAAGTTGCTCTGCTGGTTCTTGCTGATTACTTATTCTCAATGATACCTCACTGACGTCACATTTATCAAATATCATATGAGACCGCAACTGTAGACTATCATTTGGAGCTGCTGTTTTTTTAGTTCTATTAATATTTTGTAGCACAACAAAGATATGTCTCGGTGCGGAAACATTTTCGTTAACGCAAGTTGCCAAGTAAAAACACCAACTACGTTACTGGTTGTTGTAGCTGTTGTAATATCAGACCAACTCAGTAATGATCTTCCTTCTTGATCCATAAAAGATAGCAACCCTGTTTCAACAGTCAACGATGGTGTCATAATTGGCATCCATAACGCTAACTTTGTCAATTCTACATTACCATCTCTAATAGGATCAGCACCATGCCAAAGAGCATAATCATCAGTTGATCTTCGTGTGAGCACTACAGTATGACTAGCACCAAAGATAACTCTTCGTAGATCTCGGCAAAATCCAAATATATGCGACAATGGAATCACACATGAAAATCTACCCTCGTCGTCTATGTTTCTTTTTCGTGCTGCAAATCCTACGTTGTGCTCGGAATTAGTGTTTACAACAATAGCTTCAACATCAGCATCATGAGCAGCAGCTGAAACCTTTTTTGGTCGTCTTAACATAAATGGATTATGATTAGCGTAATCGGTAGTATCCTTCGCAAACATCATTGAATGACCCGCAGATCTAATAAAATCATCAGAATATCTAGCTAAACCTACAATTGTGGTTGCAACATCAACATCGTTATCAATGGATTCGATTCTAGTAGAATTAATCATATACTGAGCGCTGTTAAATAACGCCATTATACCATTGTTGACAAACCCGATTGGAATATCTTTGAGATTATCACCGGCGACAAATGGGGTATTATCATGTTTTGTTAGTCGTCCCTCTACTTCGATGAACGCTTCACACGGCAAAAAGTATTTAGATGTATCATCAAATCTAAGTTCAATTCGTGATCTTACATTTGCATTTTGAGTTTGATACGAAAAATACTGATAATCGCGTATAGAATCGTTTTTACGTACCGGAGCATCTACATCAAAAGCATCATCGATTTCTTGTTTAAACATTTATACTATAACGTAGTTGATCTAAATGTTTAACCGTTTCAAACTGGAGCCAGCAATTAATCTCAACCTCGCTTTTGCTATTTTATTAATTGCGCTACCTATTTTAGGCGGCATTTGATCAGTAGACTGTAATTTCACTGGTTTTCTTCCTCTCGCCAACGACATAAGCTTTTCTTTAGCGGCGTCCAACACATCAAATGCTTTATTACCAGCCTCTGTACCAACTTTATCACTGAGAACCCCAATAGCTTTTGACGCTATTTCTTTGCCGATCGGTAACAGCTTTGGAGCAACTCGAGTAAATAATCCAGTGACAACATCACCGAGTCCATTTCCGTAAGTCACCTTGCATACTGGTAATTGTGAATTTGCGACATAAACAGGTCTTGATCTGTTCATACTACGATGTACTATCATTTTATTTAAATGCTATTTATCTAATCGATGATCAATTGAGCGATCAATCGTGGTGATTAATCACTATAATAATCATCAGTAAGTTCATCGATGAAACTACGATATAATTGCATATCCATAACATGATCTTGAAATAACCGTTGACAGATTTCAGTAGCTTCATTAATTATCTCCGGAGAATTATTTCCAGCTCGTTTTCCTCCAATGAGAACTTCTAATATAGATATATCATCGAGGACACTTCTTGAACAGGGTATTAAATTTCGAGAAATTCCACCGCCGTGATAACCCATACCGGATTTTTCAGGTATATCAGCTTCAGGTTCTTCTTCTCGTTGAGGATCTTTCACAAGAGGATCCTTTTGTATTCGTCTTTCTCGCCCTCGTCCTCGTCCTCGTGGACTTGATTGTATACGTTTTTGTTGTTCTGCTCGTTCTTGTTTTAATCGTTCTCGTTACTCTTTCTCTCCTTGTTTTTCTTCGGTTTTTAGTCGTTGTTGTTCAGATACTAACAAACCACTTTTTTCCTGATTTTCGAGATATTCTCGTTCAACAGCAGTCAAATATTCCTGATATATGGGATCATTATTATCAATTTGTGGTAGTTGATTTTTAATTTTGTAAACTGATTTAGCAAAATCACCTACGTTTTTTATATAACCTTTATGTGTAGGTTTTAAATAATTTTCTTTAGTGTAATATCCCAGCGCAGCAAACTTTATTAAGTCAGCTATATCATCTTAATCAATCTTCGCTAAAGTTTCCTCGGTAAATCTATCTCGTTGATCTTGAACTCGTTCATCATATTTTCTAGGAGGTTTTACCTCTGGTTGTGCAACCGCAGGTTGTGATTTTCTTTTATCGCGGTTAAAACTTCTCCAGTTGCCGCAGTTATAGGCTTAAATAATTGTTCAGTATCAGCGGTAAAATTTAACTTTGCTTGTTGCCTAGCTTGTAAATTATCTCTAAAAGAATCTCTCACCTGGAGAAATTTCTTAATCGCAGCCAACTGTTATCTAGTTAATCTGGTTATTTGTGCTTTTCCGATATTTGCCATTTATATAATCGTAGACTTAATTGTTATCATCGGGATTACTAAACATTTTACTCTCATTGAAAATTCTTCGTTGAAAATCCAAAGGATTTTCCATTTCCATCGATGATGTAACCTCACAATTACTGATTATTTTCATTTAAGGATTCTACAGAGTCACATTATCGGATGCATCCCCAAATGGTGGGCTCAGCCTCGATGATGTTATCGATGGGTGTTATCGATGATGCAGCCTCACAATTACTGATTATTTTGACGATTTAAGGATTCTATAGAGTCACATTATCGGATGCATCCCGAAAAATGGTGGAGTTTGACCTTGATGATGTTATCGATGGGTGTTATCGATGATGCAGCCTCACAATTACTGATTATTTGGACGATTTAAGGATTCTATAGAGTCACATTATCGGATGCATCCCGAAAAATGGTGGAGTTTGACCTTGATGATGTTATCGATAGGTGTTATCGATGAAGCAGCCTCAATAATTACTGATTAATTTGATGATTTAAGGGTTCTATAGGAATACATTATCGGATGCATCCCAAAAAATGGTGGGCTCAGCCCCTCTGCTGCTTCTTGCCCAAGGTTCACGGCTGCACTGTTAACAGAGCAGCATGAAACAGAACGCCGATTCACTTCCGGATCATCACCAAGGCCTTATTACTCACTGTGCACTGTCGCTAAAATACACACAGACAACCACTTTCTGAGCTGATATTCTAAAAAGATAACAATTACTATAAATCCCTACCAAAAATGCATAAATATAACTCTTATATATCCATCAAAATGAGAGAGGACAAAAATGTTCTAAATTTAGACTATAACTGCATTCGTGGGTACTGAACTAGAAGTACTAATTGTGATGCGATTCCACATGGGCCCACGTAGACAGGTGACTTGGGACAGTGAGCGCTTTAGACACTCAGTTAATCGCCTCCCCCCCCCCCCAACATTGCCTCCCCTTCTCCATTTGTTTGTAATCTCCAGTTTACCATATAATACTAGTGCCTAAATAGAGAACTACGAAATATGGGGCAGGTGTATAATGTACTGTTTGCAGTGCTGTTGTTGCATTTAGTTTATCGGACAGTTGTGTGTGCAGAAATTAAACTGGAGTCTACCGTGCTAACTTATGCCCTTGTGGTGTATACATGTTGACCATATGATCGGATATCTCATTAGATCTATGTTAATGTCTCTCTTTTTATCTTTCAGGGACTTTAGATTGCCTGTTTATGTACGAAAGAAGATACAAAGTGTATGGACTAGAGGGAGAGAGAGAGATAGGGACATTTAAGATTTACTGTTATGTTACAATCAGAGGCGTAGCAAGAGTGTTTGGAGCCTGGGGACAAGTTTTATTTGTACGCCCCCCCTCCCCAACTCTGAAACCCATTATTGCACATGCAACTTATTTCAAAGCCCATTTTGGCGCCCCCACATGTCTGGCGACCGGCGACATCTGTCCCCCTCTGCTCCCGCCTCCACCCCCCGCTACGCCTCTTGTTATAATATATGGACATGCCTTTGTCTACTAAATGTGATGACAAAATTACGTTCGTTTCAGTTATTAGTTGCGTTCATTTCTTTGGTAATGTTAATGTTATAATGGTAAAAGTGTATTAGATGCCTCTGTTAGTAGTATACCCTTACTAGCTAAGAAGGTCACTGTGATGTACATTGTATGCTTTTCGATCTGCAGTATTTGTTTCACCCATGACCTCCCTGATCGCTGTATTTTATGAGTACAAAAAGAGTTTGTAACAAATGAGAACTAGTCTCCTTGATGCCATCTATCATTCATATATATATATATATATATATATATATATATATATATATATATATATATATATATATATATATCTATATATATATATATATATGTGTGTGTGTGTGTGTGTGTGTGTGTGTGTGTGTGTGTTTGTGTGTGTGTGTGTTTTGTTCCCCGTATGTATACTGTCATATCTAAAAAAAAATCAATCTTGGCAGAGAATGTATATTAATGAATATCACACCCTCATCACAATAATATTGCACATATTAATCACCGGAACTGTTAAATTTTAATTTGAACAAGAAAATCATTTTTTTTTTTACATTTTTTTCAAAATGATGAGATTCATTCATCCAATGAAAGGAACTCCATCACCAAAATCTAAAAAGCTTCGGCTGGCGATATTGACCTTGTATTTTTCGTTTCCGAAGGAAGCTTTATTTTGTAAGAAAATGTACATATATATATAGACAGCTCTAGATAGCTCTTTCGAAAGCTCTGCTGTCAGCTACAATAAAACCAAACTGATAATAATAACGAGTTCAGAAAAATCTCTAGATATGCTAATACATTAAACTCTAATAGCGAACAGTAATTCAAAGTTCACAACGTTTCAAATCTGCGTTGTAATAAATGAATCGTTACACGATATGACATTACAAAGTCAATAAGCTTCGGACATAAAATGAAATATAAGACGAACAGAATGGAGAGCGTACACTCCTCGACAAGATCCAAAACGACCAGTGTGTCGGTTATAAATTAATCTCGCTTAAATCCATAGGAGAGTGAGTAATATTCAGGGTAAAATACCCGTGCATATCATGATTATAATGTCCCTCTTCGCAAGTAATTTCCGGCGAGATACATGTCAGTTCCGTCGCATACCTGGAAAAACACTTATTCACCCTAGATAACGATGTACGCATGTACAACGAAAACTAGTCAAATATTTCTAAGACATAACCAAGTTATTTTTTGGGACTAATTCTGTGACACAAGCCATGAACCATACACAAAGAGCGCAAAACCTTTCAGGAGAAGATGCTTCAAAATCAGAATAATAATAATGACTAAATGTTGGTCGCAAACGATACTAATCAAGAAAAAGAGTAAATTAACGTCAATTGACTATTTTATATTCATATATTATACTGCATCTATCTGAATGATCAATTTGTGAAAGAATACAAAGCAAGAAACGAGTTTACTACATGTAAAATACGCCACGAATCCACTTCAATTTATGTAAAGTACATGCGAGTAATAGAATGGAAATTCCATTTATGTCAGTGGGACACACTGGTTTAGCGTCATCTACCACTATGTCGGGTAATTCTACGCAACAATACGTCATTTCTGTAAATATCGAATAACGTGTTATTTTTGTTCAAAAAATAATTTTATATGAAAAAAGAAAGATCGTACTTTAATTAAGGAAGGTTTTATTTATAAAGTGTACAAAAATATCCCGCTTTCTACTCTAAATGCATTTCAAAATGTGATTTCAAAATGTCAACATGAGGACCTAATATATGACCTTGAACAGGTAACCCAAAAATTCTACATATTTTGCATATTTTAGAATTATACAAATAAATACATTATATCAAAGATGGAAATGTTTACCATAAAACAATACTGCATTTTAATCCGAGTTTTAAACTTTGCAAGAAGTTGCCCCACACGTACAAAGTCGTCTGCTACCCATCGTGTCAACTTGCCGCTAGAACATAAATTCTCAAGATAATCCCCCGGCGTATAGTCAGTTTCTAAATTATTTAGTAATTTCCCCGCATCAACAAGAGGTTCTAAACACATTACATCCTCTTTATTGTTGTGTCTCTTCCACATAATAGCTTATTTTGTTAATATAAAATGTTGACCTTTACTAACTTTTTTTCTTTCAAAATCGGTTTAATGTGCTTAATATATCTTGCCAGTTATTGGCAATTTTACGTTGAATTTTGTAAAACTACCTATAAACCTAACCCAATTACTCGACTGAACTGCTGACTGAAACAGTCCAAAGTATTTTATGTATATAGCCTGATGGATAAACATTACATATTTTCAAAGCTGTGCGTAGTATAGGCCGACATCTCGGGAGTCAGGAAAACAAGTGGGTGTTATCTCATGTGTTCAATATTAATTTGAACATACTATTCTGGTGAAAATGGCCTCTTTTCAAATGGTAGGCATTGCTGTATTTTACTTAAATAAATCGGTCGAATTCGGTATACATTTTGGTTCAATAGTGGAAAAGAAAACCTTGAGTGCTCAGAAATTGCCCGACAGCATTGTACATGCATGACAGAGTTCAGTAAAACTAAGACAGATCTGAATTTCCTATCGCTGAAATACATTAAAACCCAAACAGAATAAAACTACCAAAAGCAATTCTATTGCAATAAACACACATCGCACAAATAACAAAGGCAGCCCAATATGTGTAGAAACATTTGGAAGAGCTCGGTAAAACGGGGGAAAGTTGGCAAGCAAAGTACAGACGCTGAAAGAAAATGCAGCATTGTATGTTCAATCAACGTTGTCTGCATAATGAAATGTGTTGCAGTAGGATGTATGTTCTTCTGACATGATGGGTTAAGTTCACCCAACATTACCAAAGTGTTGAGGTTAGATCTGAAAATACATATTAACAAGACAAACTCTACAGGAAGTTCTCCTCAATCGCCCACATGTAAAGGTATTTATATTATTAAGACACGTGACTCCTGCATTTTAACAACCAAGCTAAGAGCTAGTCATTGCTGTAAAAGTATGTAAAGCAATCAATCAACAGGCAGCTAACACACCTCATCGGAACAATCAGAGCTGCTGAGAACACTGCCAATGTAAGGAATATAACGAATAATACAATTTACCATAAAATGTGCACGGACATCACTTCATGTGGACTCGTAAGTTACATTTGAAACACCACAAGCTATTAAAAATAAATAGCAAACACGAAACGATGGAATCGGGAACGTTACCATTCTTGACACAATTTCATTACTGTGTTTATTCCAGTTAAATACAGAATACCATGGAATATTAATATTCTAAGGATAACATTTATGATTACAAA
The DNA here is from genome assembly GCA_029339505.1 of Unio delphinus. Lineage (NCBI taxonomy): Eukaryota > Metazoa > Mollusca > Bivalvia > Unionida > Unionidae > Unio > Unio delphinus. The sequence goes on along the minus strand of JAQISU010000237.1, from coordinate 6,899,642 downwards.
ATAAAGACATAACAGTCCATTACAAACTGATTCCTGCAAAGATATGGGCATGAACACCATACATGATTAGTAACACATTACACGAACAGTTTAAATACACAAGAGAGACGCCAAGTGTTCAAGGTAGAATTTAACCGATCCAAAGCTTGGTCAGACATCGTCAGAAAGAAATCTGACAAGCTCTGCCATGCATTGGATGTTACAAATTTAGCTCTATACTACTATCGCTAAGATATTCAAGAACATGAAAGTAAGAGTGAATTTTCCTAGCAACCAAGAACTTGAATATACAAGACATGGCATCTGAGTTGTTCAATTATGTTAGTATATTACTATTCTTACAAGTAGTCATGTGGATAATGAATATAAAAAGATACAAAGTTTTAACAGAATATTGATTCTTTTGATATTCATAAGAATTATCGTAAAATGCAGCTTAACTCTCGAATGCTTATAAAACATTCATTTTTGTCTGGGATGTATGCTTTGGAAACACCCCCACTCCACCCCCACCCCCACACACATCAAAGTTAGTGCTTTCACGTGTACATTGAAACATAACGATACCCCTGGTAATGGTCCAGTGGGTTTGGCTGGTGTTGTGTGTGGAGTGAATTCTAATCTTTAATAAGACAAAGAAAGGTCAGCAACTAGCACTAGTTGATATATGCAATTGAACCACTTGTATCAACTGTCAAGATTCAAGGTCGTTGTAACCTTTTGGTCATACACTAAGAAACAAAGAAGCAAAACCAAAGAGTTTTGTAAAGCTGAACAATTAAATTCTCGAAGTAAAAATGAAAGTTGATTAGTTGTACGAATTTAACCCATACTAATTATAAAGGTTTCTACACGAGTATGAATGAATTTCACGTCCTCAAACACGCCTTTCTTCCACCAGTCTTCATTTATTGCAGTGGCATTGTTCAGAACTCGTGTGAATTCACAATAATTCTAGAATAGGATTTTAGTCCAATGCGTCCTTTCAAATCATATGCAAATGTAACATTAAACACGTCTGCTGGCTGATGTTAATTTAATAATACAGGAAATAAAATAAAATAACTTTCCAGCTCTATCTACTTATATAAATCAAAACGTCCCCGAATGCAATATTTTTCTACTCGCTATGTAACATTTCACAAAACCAAAGGACATAAAACAATCTACTGATCAACCCATTTAATGGGAAATAACTTCATTCTTCTAAAAACCAACCTGACCTCACTAACCAATGAGACATTACTCCAAACATATCAACAGGTCTAATATAAAGACTGAAGTTAACATTTCCATGTCTATTAACAGCACAAAATCTTTAAAATAAAATATATTCTCATTGACAAAAAGGAATTAGCTGTTATATATTTTGTTATAGATTATCGCTACAATTTACAGCCATGAATACAAAATTACACAATATAGTCATAGTCGTGTAGCAAATGTTAAAACTATATAGATAGACATAACATAATGAACTTAGTTATAGTACCAGTCACATAGGTCATGTAATCAGTGATAATGTGCTTAGACAGTTTTATGCAGTCAATCACCAGGGTGATTACGTTATAGTACCAGTCACATAGCTCATGTAATCAGTGATAATGTGCTTAGACAGTTTTATGCAGTCAATCACCAGGGTGATTACGTTATAGTACCAGTCACATAGCTCATGTAATCAGTGATAATGTGCTTAGACAGGTTTATACAGTCAATCACCAGGGTGATTACGTTTAAGCATATTTCATCGCACGTTACGACGTAAGAGGGAACTTGCCTGTTTGTATTATAACACAGAGACAATGTCGTCATTTATAAACATATCCGGAGAAACACCTGCAGGAAATAGGATCAGATCACAAGTCCAACAGATTGGAGACATTTATTTTGTATTAATCTTCTGTATGATATTTCTTATCTTTCACTTCTGCTCGCACATAATTACTACTTTTCTATGCACATAAATGACGTAAGATGGCTGTCAATTTAGATTCATTTTTGTTAAATTCTACATCATGCTAAATTATCATTTTGAAGAAATGTCATATGTAGAAGCCAAGAATAAAACATTGTTTGTTACTCCTATAGCTGAACATCCGTACCAGAGATGACTGACGACGCACGCGACTTCTTATTCACGCGATCGTGCTTTCCCCCTGCACTAGTAATAGTTTATTCCAGGATCGAATTTTTTGGACCCATTGTAATGTAGAACTGCCTAAAAGTCAATAGCGATTGATACATTTTGTCTCCAAATGTTCTTGTGACAAAATGTAGATCACTAAAATATCACAACTGAATAAGCTTTGCTATAACTATATTACAATTTCATTGTGAAAATAAAATTATTTTTCAACCTCATATCAGTAAATGAGCTTTTATGACCCGTGTGACTTGTACTATATTCTGAAAAAGAAGCCTGATACCTATGTTAATAAAGTAAACATGATCAAGGATCTGAAATGTGGTAAAATTTATTCATAAACGTATTGAAAATGTAAATATAACAGAACTTGATTAGGTTCCTTCCTCCTAGTCACCAAGTCCAGATCATATATCTTATAGGTAACGATCAACCTACAAAACCGTCACCTTATTTATCTGTCAACTTGTTTATCTGGACACTGTGCCATATCTGGTATGGATACAAGGTTTAAAGTCTATCAGATACAGTAAGTATCCGTGTAAAGTTGGATCTAGAATCAAAGATATGTTATCTATATGCTTTGTAATGATCAAAGTGATTACATATATAGTACTGTAAATGTTACACTTCAAAGTATAATTGGTATATTTAATATTAACAAAGGTCTTCCTACATACACAGGCAATTGCATTTTTTTTTCTCTAGCTGAAAGATTTGTGTTACACATTATATTTGGTCACAAATATAAAATTCAGAAAGCAGAATTCGATTTCCATCATGTTCCCTTTTTTTTTTGAAAGAGCATAATTTTATCACCATGAGGAAGCCTCTTAAGATATAACAAATGACTTAAAGAGCATAACTTTATCACCATGAGAAAGACTTTTAAGATATAAGAAAAGACTTAAAGCGCATGTTGTATGACTGTGTGAACGTTATCTGTAAGTTATAATAAAGCATTTAAAGAGTATATTTTATCACTGAGAAAGTCATTTTAAGTTATATCAAGCATTTAAAGAGTATATTTTATCACTGAGGGAAAGTCATCTGTAGGATATAACAGCTAAAGAGCATAATTAGATCACCATGAGAAAACCTCTTAATATATAACAAGCATTTAAAGAGAATATTTTTATCACTGTGTGAATGTCATCTGTAAGATATAACATAGTTAAAAAGCATAATTTCATGATTCTGATAAAGTCAACTTAAGATATGGCAAAGTTAAAGAGCATATTTAGATTACTATAAGAAAGTCAACTTAAGATATGGCAAAGTTAAAGAGCATATTTAGATTACTATAAGAAAGTCAACCTAAGATATAACAGAGTTACAGAGCATAATTTCATGATTCTGTTAAAGTCAACTTAAGATATAGCAAAGTTAAAGAGCATATTTAGATTACTGTAATAATGTCACTCTAAGATATAACAGAGTTACAGAGCATAATTTGATCACTGTGATAAAATCGTCTTACGATATAACAACGTATATCATATATTTGATTACTGTGATAAAGGCATATTAAGATATAACAACGTATAGCATAATTTGATTACTGTGATAACGTCATCTTAAGATACAACAGCGTATTTGAAGAGCATAATTTGATCACTAAGAAGGTAATGCCTCATCTTTAAAATGTACAAAAAGCATTTAAAAAGCATAATTTAGTGACTGAAGCATTTACATCTCACTCGTATCGAATGATTAAAATTCGAGAAACATTGTTTGGTCACTTTCATAACTTTCTGTTTTAATAGCAGCATATAACAAGATACAAGTGTAATAAGGCAATGGTACAAGAAAACAATTTTGTCAATTTGATGACTTCATGACTATATCGTAATAACGTACGGACGAATTCAATTCCTTTTTCTGCATATCATTTCTCGTAATGCCTCTTGAAAGTGCACATCCAAAAAGGCATACACAAAAGTATTAATCGCGTGATATCTGAAATACAATCGGAAAAAGAAGAAATAAACCGCTCGTTGTCCTGTTGAAAGCTTCCTCAGAATGTCGTCTTCACTGGCAATCAGTGAGAGCAGAATAAGATAAATAACGGTGGTAATAAAGAAGACGGCTGAAAAAATAAACATTATTAATGTCTTTCGTTCAATCTGCGGGTGTTCCTGTGCGGATGATTTAGAGAGGAGCTGCATACCCTCGCCTACAGTATCTGTGGTACGTGCTCTGTGCCGGCCTCTTCGGATTTCATGACAAATTAGACAATATAAGGTGGCCATTACAGTCATGGGTATGGCTATCATTACTGATGTCGTGCTCGAGTAAATAAGTGGCTCTTCTATGTTTTTGAATCTGACGTCTGTTTCACATGATGTCACTTTCGCCATAACATTTTCTGTTGGAGATGGGACATTGTAACTTTGCACTCCCCAATAAATTGATACAGGTGTTGCGACTATGACAGCAATCACCAAAGCACAAATGCACAAGAATATTGCTACCTTGGGTCTAATTTGCCAACCGGAAGTTTACAGACTTTTCTATATCTGTCAATCGCTATCAGCATCAGGTAAAAGGCAGAGGCACATACCGTGAATACGTTAAAGAATGACTTAACCTTGCAGATCATAGGCACATTATAGGTGTACCAGAAACTCTGTGTAACCATCTCTCCCGGCATGGTGGTTAGACAACTCGTCAGGTCAATTAAAGCTAAAAACAGCACAAAATATTTATAGTTACATTTGTGATACTTAAATGAAAACATGTATAACCAGTAAGTTCCCAAGGAATCCAACACAAGCTAAAATACCAACAAAGACAGTCACAGGTAGAACAACTATTGCAAAGTCACTGTTAAGTTCTTCAGCAAGGTCGCTGTTCTGTGCAAAAGTTGCCATCTTTAAAACGGAATATGCGGTCATGAAATCCTGCCAGCAGATCAATATATAATATCGGCACCTTCTGAAGTCAGTTATGACTGTTCTCACTTATATGTTACCTGGTAATTATGTTGTTGATAATTGTTATCTCAACCAACAAAACCAGGAAGTAAAATCTGCAAAAATTGTCCTGCCCGTCGAGACATGATATTAAAAACAAATTGGAATAGAAGCACGGGATTATGATTGGGAAATCCAAGTTGTTGCGCACAATTTCTCGAGAAACGGCCTATTCCAAGTTGAACCTATTAGCGTCAAATGCCACCAGCAGGCATTCACAGGTATTCCGGAAACAGCTATGTTTCATTTCAATTTATTGTTTTTGTTATTTTGATCATGGGGACAATTTAATAGGATTTGCAAATTGGATTACATCAAGTCTTCATCCATACATATATATGTCTATGATTGGCACTGGTATGTATGTTTTTAGTGTATTTTGAAAGATTAATACCTTGTAATGTAGGTATATTACAGGGCCAAAGTTCTTGTAGTAATTACAAGTCCTATTTCATACACTGATCTTGAAGAGAATTGCTTATAATAAATAACTGATAGAACAGATTTTTGGGAAATGTCTGCTTTATTTTCACTATTGTTGCATACCATTCATATGCATAATTCCATTCTCAAACAAAGCAATTTTCCATTATGATTTTACTTCTATGAATAAAGAAAACAATATTTACATTTATGTATGAATTAACAAATGTTTACATTTGTATTCGAAACATTCTTGTAAAAACATTAAGTATGATAATTGGTGAATAACAATTTGCAGTTATTTACGGGTACATACAAAATTGTATTAAATGTTCAAACATAAGGTGGAGCTTGTTATATATATATATATATATATATATATATATATATATATATATATATATATATATATGTATATATCATTATACATATATACATATAAATAAATATATATATATCTATATATATATATATATATATATATATATATATATATATATATATATATATATATAATATATATATATAATATATATATATGTACATCCATCCCTCCATCCATCCATCCATTTGTTCTCTAGTTGATTTCCATTTTCCATAACATAAGTCATATTCCCCTCCCCGCCATCTTCCATTTCCAAACTTTGTAAAGAGCTTGCATTGGGTAAGGAAGGTGCCAATCATTGTCAGGGTCAAAACATCATGGTCACTGTAACTGAAGAAAAGTAATGTTTTTCTACAAAGCAGTTGATTTGTACATCACAGATGTGCTTACCCTAGCACCTATCACCACCATTATAAAGGTGCTTAGAACACAATATATACTAATGATTATAATACATACCATAATTTCAAATAAACCTGCAATTCCACACAATAACATTTATTATACGTCACTTACCAAAACAAAACTTTGTAATTGGTTTTCAATTGTAATATTACAAATTGTTCTTTAAATATTAGGATCATTATCAATGGAAATAAACATGTTTATCTTAAACCGTGTCTAGGATAGGAATTCCCCTTTAATAAACCTAGTTTTCTAGATGCTTCGCATGTTTTCATTATAATTTAATAATAGATTTTGTCTTGTTGACAACATGGAATATTCCTGAATATAACTTTGGACCCTCATTCTGGCCTATGTTTGTGTCGTAGCTTTTTATATAATGGTGTTTGCTTGAACGTACTCATTGTTGCATTGTCATTTTTTTTTTTGGGGGGGGGGATGAATCACATTGTTGTGTTCAGTATTTCATACAGGTGTATTTTTTATTCAAATTATTATTCACTGGAAATACAAAGTACTCATCTATACTATTCTTGGACTTGAATATTAATTTGAAATTGTATTAATTTCAGACCTATGTGTTTTATTATTGCCACATATCACAAAGTGTTAGCACATTGCTATGCTACAGGACACTGTCACATTATACTCAAGGCAACAGGCGCGTAAACACATCCAATATTGGAGCGTATTTGAAATACCACAGGAATTTACTTAGAGCTTTATACATTTGGACTTGTGAAAAAACTTTTAGCACTATTTGGGACTTAATTCAGAAGTAAACTTCTTTTTAAACTTTCTCTTTGTATTCTGTAGATATAATTTGTCGACGTTTACAACACTTGCTTGGTTTTGTTCATTTCTATTGTATAATTTAAGACCATATATTATTAACAAGAAGAAAGACATTGATTTGGCGATCAAAATGTCAAAATGCAATGTCATTCAAAGAAAGAAGATCCATGATTAGTTAGATATTCATGAATGAGACAGTTGCCACACCTTGTGCATGGCTTGTACAGGGTCAAAGATTATGGTAACTTTGGTAAAAATGAAAAATGCTTCTGCAGAACAACATAAATAGCTTACAGTTTATAAATAGTGTGGATAGCTTGCACTTGGGCAAAGATGAAACATTGACTTTGGAGCAAAAGGTTAGTGTGAATGAAAAAAGAAAAAGTGGTTTTAGCTGAAAAACTTTAGTTCTCCACCATCTTTAGTTACCAAACATTGTGGATGGCTTCTACTTAGAATAAACTGAATATAGTGCATTGGACTGATAGTGTAATGTCAAGGTTACAGTAATAGTGTAATGTCAAGGTTACAGTAAGTGAAGGAAGACAATGGTTTATATGCAATGACTCAAGTAAATTCTGCATTACAAACTTGGTTGCTATTAATAATTCCGAATAAAAAATGACAACATTGGTTCTTTCGCGCATATTTTGAACAACGTAAATGTTCAAGGTCAGGTTCATTGAAGCTAAAAGAAGAAACATGTTCAGTTCTATACTATGTATCTCGAGTTAAGTTTGTGTAAGGATTGCTTACAAAGTATGGATGAGGCCCATTGATATTAGGATAAAAAGGTCAAAGTTCACGTTGATTGTGGCTCATAGAAAAAAAATGTATGTTTTGAATATTAATTGATCAGGAGTTCCTTGTTTAAGGTTTGTGGATAGTTTGCACTTAGTGTACAAAGAAACCTATATGTTGTTTTGTTTGATTGCTTAAATACCATCGCAATTCTAATACGAAAATTAGCTTCTGTACATCACACGTAATTACCACCTTAATTGACAACATGTACATTGAGCAGGAATTGAGGTAATTGAAAACCATTGGTTAGTTGTTGTTATAGGGTTTAAAGCCATTTTTTAAGCACAAGATAGGCGAAACATGGACATATTAAGCAATTAATTTTACTAAATGTTCTCTGCATATATTTCTTAATACTGAACTTTCCACTGTGTGACAATCAATACAAATCATATGTTAATTTAAAATACCTTCAAAGATGCCTTTATGGCGAAGTTCTTCTCAAAGGTTCACTGGCATTTTTTTTAGTGAGGCTGCACTGTAAACAGAGCAGCATGAAATAGAACGCCGAGTTCACCTCCGGATCATCACCGAGGCCTTATTACTCACTGTGCACTGTCGCTAAAATACACACAGACAACCACTTTCTGAGCTCATATTCTAAACAGATAAACAATTACTATAAATCCCTACCAAACATGCATGAATATAACTCTTATCTATCCATCAAAATGAGAGAGGAAAACAATGTTCTAAATTTAGACTATAACTACATTCGTGGGTACTGAACTAGAGGTACTAATTGTGATGGGATTCCACATGGGCCCACGTAGACAGGTGATATTGCAGTGACTTGGGACAGTGAGCGCTTTAGACAAGACACTCAGTTAATCGCCCTCTCCCCCCTCGCCTCCCCCTCCTCCATTTGTTAGTAGTCTCCAGTTTACCATATAATACTAGTGCCTAAATAGAGAACTATGAAATATGGGGCAGGTGTATAATGTACTGTTTGCAGTGCTCTTGTTGCATTTAGTTTATCTGACAGTTGTGTGTGCAGTCATAAAACTGGAGTCTACCGTACTAACTTATGCCCTTGTGGTGTAAACATGTTGACCATATGATCACGATATATTCATGGATCAATGTACTCGGACATCTCATTAGATCTATATTAATATATCTCTTTTTATCTTTCAGGGACTTTAGATTGCCTGTTTATGTACAAAAGAAGATACAACGTCTATGGACTAAAGAGATTGATAGGGACATTTAAGGATTACTGTTATGTTACAATCAGAGGTGTAGCAAGAGTGTTTGGAGCCTGGGGAAAAGATTTAATGTAACCCACCCACCCCCCATCAACTCTGAAACCCATTATTACACATACAACCTATTTCAAAGCCCATTTTGCTGCCCCCACTAGTCTGACGACCGGCGACATATGCCCCCTCTGATCCCGCCCCCACCCCCACCCCCGCTACGCCTCTGGTTATAATATATGGACATGCCTTTGTCTACTAAATGTGATGACAAAATTACGTTCTCTTCAGTTATTAGTTGCGTTCATTTCTTTGGTAATGTTAATGTTATAATGGTAAAATTGTATTAGATGCCTCTGTTAGTATTATACCCATACTAGCTAAGAAGGTCACTGTGATGTACATTGTATGCTTTTCGATCTGCAGTATTTGTTTCACCTATGACCTCCCTGATCGCTGTATTTTATGAGTACAACAGAGTTTGTAACAAATGAGAACTAGTCTCCTTGATGCTATCTATCATTCATGTATGCGTGTGTGTTTGTGTGTGTGTGTGTGTGTGTGTGTGTGTGTTTTGTTCCCCGTATGTATACTGTCATATCTAAAATCATGAATCTTCCCAGAGAATGTATATTAATGAATATCACACCCTCATCACAATAATATTGCACATATTAATCACCGGAACTGTTAAATTTTAATTTGAACAAGAAAATCATTTTTTTTTCATTTTTTTTTAAGTGATGAGCTTCATTCATCAAATGAAAGGAACTCCATCACCAAAATTTGAAACGTTTACAAAATGACTGTTCATCGATGATGTTCGTGGATGATTTTATAAATGAACTGGACATCCATAAATGGGATTAAACTTAACAGGATCATTAAATGATTAATTAAGCCTATTAATAATTCAACTTCATATATCTTTCTATATAACTAGTTCTTACCAGAAACAATACCTAAATCATAGTTAGAGAATATAAATCTAATTACATTATACGGTTGAAGCAGTGAGATACAAAGATAAAGTTTAATCTTACATCCTGTTTATGCTAAGTGAGTGGATCAATGATATTATGTTATTTGTCATATATAAATACGAATATGTTCAAGCATAATTGAATAATCATAATGGTCCAATCAATGCAATCGACATAATGTACTGCTGCTGATCAATGATCAAGTGTGACTTACCAGGTGATAAAAATTCAGCGTCTACTGGGATAGGTATGAGCAGTTCAATTTATCTGGACTAAAGCCCTTTGTCATTATAACTCGAATAGAAGAAGAAAACCAGGGGAGGGATATCAGAATGGGAAAGATTATTCATTTATGAAACAAAGTGGAAGGATTGCATAAGAAAGAAGAACTGAGAAAAGGAGGGGAAATTTTGGAGATATAATGAAGAGAGATATTTTATTTTATGTTTAAAAAAGAATTAATTTTAAAATGTATTCAAACATAATAATAAGAATTATATAAATCTGAGATTATTGACAATACCGTCATAAATAATTATCCCCAAAACGTGAAGTGCAAAGGCTTGTGCGATAATTTCATCTCCAGTGAGAAAATAGAGAAAATAAAAAGGTGTCACTGACTAAAGGATAAGTCACCATGGACAAATCTCACCACGGAATTATATTGAATATTCCAGGGCGAGATATCTCCGATCCTAGAATCACTGTACACCATTATATTTCATGTGGAAGGGGTAATTATACTTATTTATCAAGAAAAGTGAGACAGAGTAGACATGTTAAAAGAAATCAGATCTATCTTCTAAATATTGACTATAAAATTGTCCAACAGTAACAAAAAAACGGTATGGAAAAAATAATTGTAAACCAATGTTGTGGTGAGGAATGAAGAGACATCGAAAACAATTAAAGAATATATAAATGAAACGGGCCAGAAGAGAGCTATGGTACCCTTCGACGACGGAAAAGGCTTTAACAGATTGGAACAAAACTATATAAAAAGTTTTAGAAAAATTTGGTTTCGGAGAAATCTAAATAACAAGAACCGAAATTCAGTAAAAAGGAATAACTTCAAGAGTGCAGGTAAATTGTGATGTCCAAAATAAATTTGAAACCCATAGGTCAGGATGTCCTCTGTCCATGATGTTATGCGTATTGTCAGTTTAAATCCTCTGTCATAAAATAAGGAATAACCAGGAAGTTGAAGGTATCCTGATCCCTGATTTAAGGTATGCAATAAAAAATGCTCTAACATGCATATGATTGCACAAATTTGAAGATATAAATTTATTTTTGCATCTACACAAAGAATTTGAACGTTTTGTTAAAGCGTCAAGAGGTAAGATCAATCAAGTCAAAAAGGCAACAGGACGGGCGGTCACCCCGGACTCCCACCTCACTAGAGGTCACTGGCCATACTCTGACATTTATATGTATAAAAGGTAAAGGCAAGTAGAAGGGTTTCGAACATAATTCGCTAACGGTGTTAGTGTTTAGTGATAACATCAGACAACATATATACAATTATGCCAACGACAACTTCACGTCTGCGATATTTTTTACAAACCTTTACATGTACTGTAAGCAACTTATTATATTTAAGTAGGTGATAGTTTAGCGATTAATTCAAAACACCAATGATAAATCAAGCCGAGTCTTTTTTCTTCAGGTTTCACTTCAAATGGTACTTTGTCATTTTGATCTAGCAAAACTAACATAGATCCAGAAGATCCGCCTGACCGTGTCAAGGGATAACACGGTAGGTATTGTAGCATATATTGTAAATACATTAACACCTAGTACTGACAACCTGTATATACCGGTAAGCGGGATGTCTAATACACATTTTAAGCGGTGACCAATATGCCTGTCCAGACGCTACAGTATATACAGCACCTATCGATGATCGTTTTCATGTCAGAGAGCTAAATACCAACGACTGCTGGATTTCCAAAAAAAATCATTAATGTTTCTACTAATGTTCTTCGAAAGTTCATAAATAATTGTATTTTTATTTTTTTTCAGCAGCATTGATTAAATCACAATTAAACAGTGTAAGTAGCATGGAAGTGTTCCGGGAAGTCTCAGGCCTTTCCCATATGTACGAGTCCCTGGTAATCTTAGTCCTGTTCCTCTTTTATAAAATCCCTTTCCTGTATATTTATCAACAACCATTTTACCAAGACATTGGGCAGCATCACTAAAAACACCCAGTGCAGCTGTTTTACAATGGTTGGGGCTGCAGAAGCTATTAACGCTGGTAAAGCTGCAAAGAGTTGAAATATACCACCTGTTTTAATTGGGTCTTTAATGGAAATTGAAGAAAGATTGTAGTTGAACCCCGGTCTTTGATTCGAAAGCTTTGTTATAAGGTTTGAGCTGAGTTTTAGTTAACGATATTTCGTTTGGAACACGACTTGCAATATTTTCCCTTTCTTAGATGTTTATTTGTTCCGCATTTAATTGCAAGTTTTAATTGTACGTTTTCACCTGACTTGGGACCAATGTGACCTTAACGTAAACATATGATATTATAATAAGAGCGATTTAATTACATGTATTCTTTTGGGACATCAAACCAACTCCTTCAAGCTACATCGATTTATCAGAGTATGACAGCGATTGCTCTAGAACCACCAGCGAACATTCGAGCTACGCGAGCCTGGAAGTGTATATTAACAACTTATTGCCAGAACAAATCTAAATTCTCCAGTAAAACAAATTAGATATCGGATATAATGTTGTGAAATCTCACTGTGATATCTGAAAACTAGTATCTATATTTTGATCACGTCCAATAACTGTCAGTAAACGATTATATGCACGTACAACGTGATTATTTTCAGAATTAAGCAAAGCTTACGAAGGTTCTTAATGTCCATTCATCCTCAAAGGAACCTCAGAAACTCCACGTTTGTCAAACACCATTGTATTTCGTTCTAGCGAATTTACTCCAGCATTTGCCTGAAACGCAGTGAATATATGTCGTGGTAAAGAAACACCTGGCTGTGATGCTCTATGCCATGTAAATAACTCAGCAGCATTATTTGGAACACTACCTGTAGTCATCGTCAACCATAATATTGGTTTACCACCTTGATCCATGGAATAAAGTAATTTTGTTTTTCGGCGAGCGATGAATTAATTACTGGCATCCACAGAGTTGGGTCGCCAGATTGCATCATTGTCGGTTGCTTTTCTTACAAGTATAACGGTGTGTTTAGCACCAAAAATGACTTTTCTAACATTTCTACAAAATCCAAAGATGTGTGATAGTGGAATTGCACATGAAAATTCTTCATCGCGTTCAACATTGATCTGCGTGCTAAGAATCCAAAGTTGAAATTGTCATTCATCGATGCAACAAGGCCCCCTGCTGCGTATATTGTTACGTTTATGCCTTCTGGTTGTTCAATTGTATCCTTTTGTAAACAGTATTAATGGACTAGTTGATCTCGAGTAATCATCAAAATATCTTGCCAGACCCAATATCGTTGAACCAACTTCGACGTTTTCGAGATACGATTAAATATTTTCCCCCGTCAATCATGTATGTGGTACTGTTAGATAATTACATAACACCGTCGTTAACAAAACAAACTCGATCACCAATTCAGTGTGCTGTTTCAACTGCCTTCAAAAGTATGCCTTCGAACTCAAGAAACGCCTCAGCGGTCATAAAGATATATACTTGTATCCTAAACCTGTAATGTTATTATTCCACGTGCGTTAGATACACGTGCATCATAAGAATAACATTGATAATCACGTATAGACTCATCCATGAGTACTGGTGGATCCATATCAAAATGCTGTATCCGATATATTTTTAAACATTTTATTATAATTATTATCGTCTAACACGAAGACCACTTCCAGCTATCAGTATAGCAGTTACATTTTTTTATCGTACACTGGCGTATTCCGCCATTTTTTATATTTGGAACTAGATTCATTATTGTACCAGCATGTAAAGGCATTACTTCAGTGCTGGGTAATTTTACTGGTTGAGGTTTTCGTCGTATTAATCGCGCTAGTCTATCCATTACTGACACGAACGCTTTAACGGCATAATTAACAATAGCACCAGGAGCCTTGTCACAATCAAAATCGATAGATTTCATTCCTAATTGTTTTGCAATCGGTATTGCCTTTGGAGCAATTTTTCTAAATAAACACTTGAAAAAAATCATGTCCATCACAGTAGTTTTTTTTTGTAAGTAATCGCGAATTTATCACTCTGACTATGATCGGTTCACGTTGAACATTGTGTATAATCATCTTATTTGTTATTTATTTATTTAATCATTGTGATAGTCATCAGAAATTTCATCAATAATAAAACGATAAGCAGTTATTCTATCATGTTGCTTGTTAAATAATCGTTGACAAATATCAGATATTTCATTAATTATATCTGGAGAATTATTACCGGCTCCTTTTCCTCCAATCAGATTTTCTAATCGTAAAAGATGTTGCGCATGGAATAAGACCAATTCCTTTGAGTAGAAATTCCACGTCCAGCTATTTCTTTCGTTTTTATTTTTACTTGGTTAAAATGATTCCCTCCTTCGTCTAATTTCTTCAGATTCCAAATCTTCCCTTTCTTTTTCACTTATGGATTGGAATGGTTGATGTGACTGTAATTATTCAATATATTTATTTATCCTATCAATAAATGCAATTTGTTTTGGATCATTACTTTTGATGTTTTTTGTTTTTGTAATATATTTTAGGCATCCACTTGTGCCAGGTTTCACGATTTACATAGATAATAGCGTACTTAGTTTCAGAAATCTTCGTTTGATTATCATAACTACGCACGGCAGGTATATATAATCTTCCCTCTTCACTATTTCTTCTGTAGGAAATACTCGTAGCAATAGATTAATCATTTTATTTAGTTCCGATTTTTTGCTTACTCTGGTTCTGCTTTACGGTCATTTATATCACCTTTTCCAACACGAGCTTGTTCAATACCTTCAAGTATGTCTTCCTCTCTGCCAGGTGATTGAGAAATAGCTATTTCACATGAAGTCTTCGAAAAAGTCATTTTGTTTGTTTAGTTTTCTGATATTTTGTCAGTTGCAATGGCAGTTTATTTTAACACAATCTCAGTAACCTTTGATACTGGTTTTAAAAAACAGTCTAAACCATCTACAAATTCCATCTGAGACTCCTGGCGTTCTTGTAGTTTTCGTCTAACAGAAACCACGTACAGGAAGAAATTTCTTTATTGCATCTAATCTTTATCAAGCTGAATAAAATTAAATAACTGGTGTTATATAATTGATATATAAAACTGATCTAATTACAAAACCAGAGAGGGTGCGACCTTAGTGAGACGTCATATGGGTCAATAAAACGCGCGTACAAATTTTAGAAGAAGAAAGAAAAGGCAAACACTCTCGATTATATAGCAGCTTCGGCTGGCATTATTGACCTTGTATTTTTCGTTTCCGAAGGAAGCTTTATTTTGTAAGAAAATGTACATACATATAGACAGCTCTAGACAGCTCTTTCGAAAGCGCTACTATCAGCTACAAAAACCAAACTGGTAATAATAACGAATTCAGAAAAATCTCTAGATATATGCTAATACATTAAACTCTAATAGCAACTTGTAATTCAAAGTTCACAACGTTTCAAATCTGCGTTGTAATAAATGACACGTTACACGATATGACATTACAAACTCTATTAGATTCGCATATAAAATGAAATATAAATTTAATACTCACCCATATGGCTGAAGAACAGAATGGAGAGCGTATACTCCTCGACTAGATCCAAAACGACCAGTGTGTCGGTTATAAATTAATCTCGTTTAAATCCATAGGAGAGTGAGTAATATTCAGGGTAAAATACCCGAGCATATCATGATTATAATGTTCCTCGTCCCAAGTAATTTCCGGCGAGATACATGTCAGTTCCGTCGCTTACCTGGAAAAGCACTTATTCACCCTAGATAACGATGTATGCATGTACAATGAAAACTAGTCAAATATTTCTAAGACATAACCAAGTTATTTTTTGCCTAATTATGTGACACAAGCCATGAACCATACACAAAGAGCGCAAAACCCTTTCAGGAGAAGATGCTTCAAAAGCAGAATAATAATAATGATTAAATGTTGGTCGCAAACTATACTAATCAAGAGAAAGAGTAAATTAACGTAAATTCACTATTTTATTTTCATTTATTATACTGCATTTATCTGAATGATCATTGTGTGAAAGAATACAAAGCAAAAAGCGAGTTTACTACATATAAATTACGCCACGAATCCACTTCAATTTATGTAAAGTACATGCGAGTAATAGAATGGAAATTCCATTTATGTCAGTGGGACACACTGGTCTAGCGTCATCTACCATTATGTCGGGTAATTCTACGCAACAATACGTCATTTCTTTAAACATTGAATCACGTGTTAATTTTGTTCAAAAAGTTATTTTATGTGAAAAAAGAAAGATCGTACATTAATTAAGGAAGGTTATATTTATAAAGTGTAAAAGATATACCGAATTTCTACTCTAAATGCATTTTAAAATCTGATTTCCAAATGTCAACATGAAGACTATATGACCTAGAACCGGTAACCCAGAAAATCTATTTACTATGTATATTTTAGAATTATACAAATAAATACATTTTATCAAAGAGGGAAATGTATACCTTAAAACAATACTGCATTTTAATCGGAGTTTTAAACTTTGCAAGAAGTTGCCCCACACGTACAAAGTCGTCTGCTACCCATCGTGTCAACTTGCCGCTAGAACATAAATTCTCAAGAAAATCCCCGGCGTATAGTCAGTTTCTAAATTATTTAGTAAATTCCCCGCATCAACAAGAGGTTCTAAACACATTACATCCTCTTTATTGTTTTTGTGTCTCTTCCACATAATAGGTTATTGTGTTAATATAAAATATTGACCTTTACTAACTTTTTTTTCTATTAAAATCGGTTTAATTTGCTTAATATCATTTGCCAGTTATTGGGATTTTTACGTTGAATTTGAAAAACTACCTATAAACCTGACCCAATTACTCGACTGAACTGCTGACTGAAACAGTCCAAAGTATTTTATTTGTAAAGCTTGATGGATAAACATTACATCTTTTCAAAGCTGTGCGTAGTATAGGCCGACATCTCGCGAGTCAGGAAAACAGGTGGGTGTTATCTCATGTGTTCAATATTAATTTGAACATACTATTCTGGTGACAATGGCCTCTTTTCAAATGGTAGGCATTGCTGTATTTTACTTAAATAAATCGGTCGAATTCGGTACACACTTTGGTTCAATAGAGGAGAAGAAAACCTTGAGTGCTCAGAAATTGACCGATAGCATTGACCTGTACATGCATTACAGAGTTCAGTAAAACTAAGACAGATCTGAATTTCACTATCGCTGAAATACATTAAAACCCAAACAGAATAAAACTACCAAAAGCAATTCTATTGCAATAAACACACATTGCACAAAAAACAAAGGCAGCCCAACATGTGTAAACATTTGGAAGAGCTTGGTAAAACAGGGGAAAGTTGGCAAACAAAGTACAGACGCTGAAAGCGGATGCAGCATTGTATGTTCAATTAACGTTGTCTGCATAATAAACTGTGTTGCAGTAGGATGTATGTTCTTCTGACATGTTGGGTTAAGTTCACCCAACATTACCTAAGTGTTGAGGTTAGATTTGAAAATAAATATTGACAAGACAAACTCTACAGGAAGCTCTCCTCAACCGCCCACATGTAAAGGTATTTATATTATTAAGACACGTGACTCCTGAATTTTAACAACCAATCTAAGATCTAGTCGTTGCTGTAAACGTACGTAAAGCGATCAATCAACAGGCAGCTAACATACCTCATCGGAAAAATCAGAGCTGCTGAGAACACTGCCAATGTAAGGAATATAACGAATAATACAATTTACCATAAAATGTGCACGGACATCACTTCATGTGGACTCGTAAGTTACATTTGAAACACCACAAAATAAATAGCAACCTCGAAACGTACTAATTCAGTGATGGAATCGGGAATGTAACCATGCTAGACACATAGTTTCATTACTGTGTTTATTCCAGTTAAATACATAATAACAAGGAATATTAATATTCTAACAATAACATTTATTATTACTATATAAAGACATAACAGTCCATTACAAATTGATCCCTGCAAAGATATGGGCATGAACACCATACATGATCAGTAACACATTACACGAACAGTTTAAATACACAAGAGAGACGCCAAGTGTTCAAGGTAGAATTTAACCGATCCAAAGCTTGGTCAGACATCGTCAGAAAGAAATCTAACAAACTCTGCAATGCATTGGATGTTACAAGTTTAGCACTATACTACTATCGCTAAGATATTCAAGAACATGAATACGAGAGTGAATTTTCCTAGCAACCAAGAACTTGAATATACAAGACATGGCATCTGAGTTGTTCAATTATGTTAGTATATTACTATTCTTACAAGTAGTCATGTGAAAAATGAATAAAAAAGATACAAAGTTTTAACAGAATATTGATTCTTCGGATATTCGTAAGAATTATCGTAAAATGCATCTTAACTCTCGAATGCTTACAAAACATTCGTTTTTGTCTGGGATGTATGCTTTGGAAACACCCCACTCCACCCCCACAACAACACACATTAAAGTTAGTGATTTCACAGGTACATTGAAACATAACGATACCCTTGGTAGTGGTCCAGTGGGTTTGGGTGGTGTTGTGTGTGGAGGGAATTCTAATCTTTAATAAGACAAAGAAAGGTCAGCAACTAGCACTAGTTGATATATGCAATTGAACCACTTGTATCAACTGTCAAGATTCATGGTCGTTGTAACCTTTTGGTCATACACTAAGAAACAAAGAAGCAAAACCAAAGAGTTTTGTAAAGCTGAACAATTAAATTCTCGAAGAAAAATGAAAGTTGATTAGTTCTATGAATTTAACCCATACTAATTATAAAGGTTTCTACACGAGTATGAATCAATTTCACGTCCTCAAACACGCATTTTTTCCAGCAGTCTTCGTTTATTGCAGTGACATTGTTCAGAACTCGTGTGAATTCACAATAATTCTAGAATAGGACTTTAGTCCAATGCTTCCTTTCAAATCATATGCAAAGGTAACATTAAACACGTCTGCTGGCTGATGTTAATACAAGAATACAGGAATTAAAATAAAATAACTTTCCAGCTCTATCTACTTATATAAATCAAAACGCTCCCAAATGCAATATTTTTCTACTCGCTATGTAACATTTCACAAAACCAAATGACATAAAACAATCTACCTATCAACCCATCTAATGGGGAATAACTTCATTCATCAAAAAACCAACCTGGCCTCACTAACCAATGAGACATTAGTCCAAACATGTCAACAGGTTTAATATATAGACTGAAGTTAACATTTCCATGTATATTAACAGCACAAAATCTTTAAAATAAAATATATACTCACTGACAAAAATAATTAGCTGTATAATATTTTGTTATAGATTATTGCCACAATTTACAGTCACGAATATGACTTAAAAAGTATAAACCGTTTCCACACAATAACATTTAATCTACGTCACTTACCAAGACAAAACTTTGTAATTGGTTTTCAATTTCAATATTTCTTATTGTTGTTTAAATATTAGGATCATTATCAATGGAAGTAAACATGTTTATCTTAAACCGTGTCTAAGATAGGAATTCCCCAGTAATAAACCTAGTTTTCTAGATGCTTCGCATGTTTTCATTATAATCTTAGTAATAGATTTTGTCTTGTTGACAACTTGGAATATTCTAAAATTTAACTTTGGATCCTCATTCTGGCCTATTTTTGTGTCGTAGCTTTTTATATAATGGTGTTTGCTTGAATGTGTTCATTGTTGCATTGTCATCTTTTAGGAAAAATCACATTGTTGTGTTCAGTATTTCATACAGGTGTATTTTTTATTCAAAATATTATTAACTGGAAATACAAAGTGCTCATCTATACTATTCTTGGACATGAATATTAATTTGAAATTGTATTAATTTCAGACATGTGTGTTTTATTATTGCCATATATCAAAGACTGTTAGTATATTGCTATGCTACAGGACACAGGTCAAATTATCATATTCATGACAACAGGCACGTGAACACATCCAATATTGGAGCGTATTTGAAATACTACAGGAATTTACTTGGAGCTTTATACATTTGGACTTGTGATAAAACTTTTAGCATTATTTGGGACTTAATTTAGAAGTAAACTTTTTTAAAACTTTCTCTTTGTATTCTAGGGATATAATTGTCGAATTTTACAACACTTGCTTTTTTTTGTTCATTTCTATTGTGTAATTTAAGACCATATATTTTTAACAAGAAGAAGGACATTGATTTGGCGGTCAAAATGTCAAAATGCAAGTTCATTCAAAGAAAGAAGATTAATGATTAGTTAGTTATTTATGAATGACAGTTGCCAAACCTTGTGGATGGCTTGTACAGGGTCAAAGATCGTGGTAACTTTGGTAAAAATGAAAAATGGCTCTGCAGAACTACATAAATAGCTTACAGTTTATAGTGTGGATAGCTTGCACTTGGGCAAAGAAGAAACATTGACTTTGGTGTCAAAAGGTTAGTGTGAATGAAAACAGAAAAGTGGTTTCAGCTGAATAACTTTAGTTCTACACCATTTTTAGTTACCAAACATTGTGGATGGCTTCTACTTAGAATACACTGTATATATTGAATTGGTCTGATAGTGTAATGTCAAGGTTACAGTAAGTGAAGGAAGACAATGGTTTATATGCAATGACTCAAGTAAATTCTGCATCACAAACTTGGTTGCTATTAATAGTTCTGAATAAAGCCTGACAACATTGAGTCTTTCGCGCATATTTCGACCAAACGTAAATGTTCAAGGTCAGGTTCATTGAAACTAAAAAAAGAAACATGGTTTCTTCATAATAACTTCAGTTCTAAACTTTGTATCTCGAGTTATGTTTGTGGAAGGCTTGCATACAAATTATGGATGAGGCCCATTGATATTAGAATAAAAAGGACAAAGTTCACGTTGATTGTGGCTCATAGAAACAAATGTATTTTTTTAATACTAATTGATCAGGAGTTCCTTGTATAAGCTTTGTGGATAGTTTGCACTTAGTGTACAAAGAAACCTATATGTTGTTTTGTTTGATTGCTTGAATGCCATCGAAATTCTAATAGGAAAATTAGCTTCTGTACAGCACACGTAATTACCACCTTAATTGACAACATGTACATTGAGCAGGGTTTGAGGTAATTGAAAACCATTGGTTAGTTGTTGTTATAGGGTTCAAAGCCAGGTTTAAACAGATCAGCATGAAACAGAACGCCGATACTACTTCCGGATCATCACCAAGGCCTTATTACTCACTGTGCACTGTCGCTAAAATACAAACAGACAACCACTTTCTGAGCTCATATTCTAAAAAGATAAACAATTACTATAAATCCCTACTAAAAATGCATAAATATAACTCTTGTATATCCATCAAAATGAGAGAGGAAAACAATGTTCTAAATTTAGACTATAACTTCATTCGTGGGTACTGAACTAGAAATTTTAATTATCATGCGATTCCACATTTGCCCACGTAGACAGGTGATATTGCAGTGACTTGGGACAGTGAGCGCTTTAGACACTCAGTTAATCCCCCCCCCCCATCGCCTCCCCCTCCTTCATTTGTTAGTAGTCTCCAGTTTACCATATAATACTAGTGCCTAAATAGAGAACTATGAAATATGGGGCAGGTGTATAATGTACTGTTTGCAGTGCTCTTGTTGCATTTTGTTTATCTGACAGTTGTGTGTGCAGGCATAAAACTGGAGTCTAACGTGCTAACTTTTGCCCTTGTGGTGTATACAAGTTGACCTTATGATCACGAGTTATTCATGGAGCAATGTATTCGGGCATCTCATTAGATCTATATTAATGTCTCTCTTTTTATCTTTCAGGGACTTTAGATTGCCTGTTTATGTACAAAAGAAGATACAAAGTATATGGACTAAAGAAAGAGATAGGGACATTTAAGGATTACTGTTATGTTACAATCAGAGGCGTAGCAAGAGTATTTGGAGCCTGGGGACAAGCTTTAATGTTACGCCTCCCCCCCTCCCCATCAACTCTGAAACCAATTATTGCACATACAACCTATTTCAAAGCCCATATTGGCGCCCCCACTAGTCTGGCGTTCCGTCCCCACCCCCCGCTACGCCTCTGGTTATTATATATGGACATGCCTTTGTCTACTAAATGTGATGACAAAATTACGTTCGTTTTAGTTATTAGTTGCGTTCATTTCTTTGGTAATGTTAATGTTATAATGGTAAAATTGTATTAGATGCCTTTGTTAGTATTATACCCTTACTAGCTAAGAAGGTCACTGTGATGTACATTGTATGCTTTTCGATCTGCAGTATTTATTTCACCCATGACCTCCCTGATCGCTGTATTTTATGAGTACAACAGAGTTTGTAACAAATGAGAACTAGTCTCCTTGATGCCATCTATCATTCATGTGTGTGTGTGTGTGTGTGTGTGTGTGTGTGTGTGTGTGTGTGTGTTTTGTTCCCCGTATGTATACTGTCATATCTAAAATCATGAATCTTGGCAGAAAATGTATAGTAATGAATATCACACCCTCATCACAATAATATTGCACATATTAATCACCGGAACTGTTAAATTTAAATTTGAAAAAGAAAATCATTTTTTCCATCTTTTTCTTCAAAATGATGAGCTTCATTCATCAATTGAAAGGAACTCTATCACAAAAATTTAAAAAGTTTACAAAATGACTGTTCATCGATGATGTTCGTGGATGATTTTATAATTAATAGGACATCCATAAATGGGATTAAACTTAACAGGATCATTAACTGATTAATTAAGTCTATTAATAATTCAACTACATATATCTTTCTATATATCTAGATCTTTACCCGAAACAATACCTAAATCATAGTTAGAGAATATAAATCTAATTCCGTTATAGGGTTGAAGTAGTGAGATACAAATATAAAGTTTAATCTTCATGCTAAGTGAGTGGATCAATGACATTATGTTATTTGTCATACATAAATACCAATATATTCAAGGATAATTGAATAATCATAATGGTCCAATCAAATGCATTCGACATAATGTACTGCTGATCAATGATCAAGTGTGACTTACCAGGTGATAAAAATTCAGCGTCTACTGGGATAGGTATGATCAGTCCAATTTATCTGGACTAAAGTCCTTTGTCATTATAACTCGGATAGAAGAAGAAAACCAGGGGAGGGATATCAGAATGGGAAAGATTATTCATTTATCAAACAAAGTGGAAGGATTGCATAAGAAAAAAGAACTGAGAAAAGGAGGGGAAATTTTGGAGATATAATGGAGAGAGATATTGTTTTTTTTATGTTTTTAAAAAGAATTAATTTTAAAATGTATTCAAACATACTAATAAGAATTATAACAATCTGAGATTATTGACAATACCGTCATAAAAATTATCCCAAAACGTGAAGTGCAATGACTTGTGCGATGATTTCATCTCCAGTGAGAAAATAAAAAAGGTGTCACTGACTAAAGGAAATTTCGACATGGACAAATCTCACCTTGGAATTATATTGAATATTCCAGGGCGAGATATCTCCGATCCTAGAATCACTCTACACCATTATATTTCATGTGGAAGGGGTAATTATACTTTTTTAATCAAGAAAAGTGAGACAGAGAAGACCTATAAAAAAATCAGATCTATCTCCAAAATATTGACTATAAAATTGACTAATAGTAAAAATACAGTATGGAAAAAATAAATGTCAATCAAAATAGTGGTGAAGAATGAAGAGACATCGAAAGCAATGAAAGAATATATAAATGAAACGGGCCAGAAGAGAGCTATGGTACCCTTCGACGACGGAAAAGGCTTTACCATATTGGAACAAAACTATATGATAAAAAGTTTTAGAAAAAATTTGGTTTCGGAGAAATCTTAATAAAACGAACCGAAATTCAGTAAAAGTAATAATTTCAAGACTGCAGGTAAATTGTGATGTCCAAAATAAATTTGAAACCCATAGGTCAGGATGTTCTCTGTCCATGCTGTTATACGTTTTATCAATTTAAATCCTCTGTCATAAAATAAGGAATAACCAGGAAGTTGAAGGTATCCTGATCCCTAATTTAAGGTATGCAATACAAATGCTCTAACATGCAGATGGTTGCACAAATTTGAAGATATAAATTTATTTTTGCATCTACACAAAGAATTTGAACGTTTTGTTAAAGCGTCAAAGGTAAGGTCAATCAAGTCAAAACGGCAACCTTAAAGGGCGATCACCCCGGACTCCCACCTCACTTAAAGGTCACTGGCCATACTCTGACATTTATATGTATAAAAGGTAAAGGCAAGTAGGAGGGTTCTCGAACATAATTCAATAGCGGTGTTAGTGTTTAGCGATAACATCAGTCAACAAATATACAATTATTTCAACGACAACTTCACGTCTGCGATATTTTTTAAAAACCTTTACATTACTGTAAGCAACTTATTATATTTAAGTAGGTGGTAGTTTAGCGATTAATTCAAGACACCAATGATAAATAAGTTATAGTATCATTCACATAGCTCATGTAATCAGTGATAATGTACTTAGTTGTATGCAGTCAATCACCAGGGTGATTACGTTAAAGCATATTTCATCGCACGTTACGACGTAAGAGGGAACTTGCATGTTATTTATTTATTTATTAATTATCTCATATCACTAAATGCGCTTACATGACCCGTGTGACTTTTATTATAATATGAAACAAACCCGAGACCTATGTTAATATAGTAAACCTTCTTATGTCACTAATATAACCGAGACACGTTTGTGTACATGTGTAGCTGGTGATCGATGCTACAGATAAAGATGATTAAATAAGATATGTCGAGCCAGAACTGATATAAAGTAAAGAACACTATCATAAAGGATCAGAAATGTGGTAAAACTTTATTCATATTGAAAACTTAAATATAACAGAACTTGATTAGGTTCCTTCCACCTAGTCACCAAGTCCAGATTCTATATATTATAGCTAACGGTCAACCTACACAACCGTCAACTTATTTATCTGTCAACTTATTTACCTGGACACTGTGCCATATATGGTATGGATGCAAGGTTTAAAGTCTATCAGATACAGTAAGTATCCGTGTAAAGTTGGATCTAGTTTCAAAGATATGTTATCTATATGCTTTGTAATGATCAAAATTATGACATATATAGTACTGTAAATATTACACTTCAAAGTATAATTGGTATATTTAATATTAGCAAAGGTCTTCCTACATACACAGGCAAATGCATTTTTCTCTCTAGCTGAAAGATTTGTGTTACACATTATATTTGGTCACTCATTTTAAATTCAGAACGCAGAATACAATTTCCATCATATGTAAGGTATAACAGTTAAAGAGCATAATTTGATCACCACGAGAAAGCCTCTTAAGGATTTTTATCACTGTGCGAATGTCATCTGTAAGATATAACAAAGTTAAAAAGCATAATTTGATCACTGTGATAAAATCATTTTAAGATATAACACCGTATAGCATAATTTGATGAATGTAATAAAATCATCTTAAAATATAACAACGTATTTGAAGGGCATAATTTGATCACTGAAAAGGTACTGTCTCATCTTTAAAATGTAAAAAAGCATTTGAAAAGCACAATTTAGTGACTGAAGCATTTACATCCCACTCCTAACGGATCGTAAAATTCGAAGAACATAGTTTGGTCACTTTTATAAATTTCTGTTTTAATATCAGCATATCACGAGGCATTCAAACGGTACAAGTGTAATAAGACAATGGTAGAAGCAAACAATTTTGTCAATTTGATGATTTCATGACTATATCGTAATAACGTACGGAAGAATTCAATTCCTTATTCTGCATATCATTTCTCGTAATGCCTCTTGAAAGTGCACATCCAAAAAGACATACACAAAAGGATTGATCGCGTGATGTATGAAATACAATCGGAAAAAGAAGAGATAAGCCACTAGTTGTCCTGATGAAAGCTTCCTCAGAATGTCGTGTTCACTGGCAATCAGCGAGAGCAAAAGAAGATAAATAACTGTGGTAACACAGAAGACGGCTGAAACAATAAACATTATTAATGTCTTTCGTTCAATCTGCGGGTGTTCCTGTGCGGATGACTGAGAGAGGAGCTGCAGACCCTCGCCTACAGTATCTGTGCTAAGTGCTCTGTGCCGGCCGCTTCCGATTTCATGACAAATTATAAAATACAAGGTGACCATTACAGTCATGGGTATGGCTATAATTACTGAGTAAATAAGTGGCTCTTCTGTGTTTTTGAAGCTGTCGTCTGTTTCACATGATGTCACATTTACTGTAACATTTTCTGTTGGAGATGTGACATTGTAACTTTGCACTCCCCAATAAATCGATACAGGTGCTGCGACTATCACAGCAATCAACAAAGCACAACTGCACAATAAGTCTGCTACATTGGGTCGAATTTGCCAACCGGAAGGTTTACAGACTTTTCTATATCTGTCAATCGCTATCAGCATCAGGCAAAAGGCAGAGGCACATACCGTGAATACGTTAAAGAGTGACGTCACCGTGCAGATCATAGGCATATTATAGGTGTACCAGAAACTCTGTGTAACCATCTCTCCCGGCATGGTGGTTAGACAACTCGTCAGGTCAATTAAAGCTAAAAACAGCACGAAATATTTATAGTTACATTTGTGATACTTAAATGAAAACACATATAGAACCAGTACGTTCCCAAGGAAACCAACACAAGCTAATATACCAACAAAGACAGTTACAGGTAGAACAACTTTTGCAAAGTCATTGTTAAGTTCTTCAGCAAGGTCGCTGTTCTGTGCAAGAGTTGCCATGTTTGAAACGGAATATGCGGTCATGAAATCCTACCAGGAGATCAATTTATGATATCAGCACCTTCTGAAGTCAGTTATGACTGTTCTCACTTATATGTTACCAGGTAATTATGTTGTTGATAATTGTTATCTCAACCAACAAAACCAGGAAGTAAAATCCTGCCCATCGAGATATGATATTAAAAACAAATTTGAATAGCAGCACCGGATTATCATTAGGAAATCCAAGTTGTTTCGCATAATTTCTCGTGAAATGGCCTATTCCAAGTCGAACGTATTAGAGTCAAATGCAACCAGCAGGCATTCACAGGTACTCCGGAAACAGCTATGTTTCATTTCAATTTAATATTTGTGTTATTTTGATCATGGGGACAATTTAATAGGATTTGCAAATTGGAGTACATCAAGTCTTCATCCATACATATATATGTATATGATTGCCACTGGTATGTATGTTTTAGTGTATTTGGAAAGATTAATACCTTATAACGTAGGTATATTACAAGGCCAAATTCATACACTGATCTTGAAGAGAATTGTTTATAATAAATAACTGAGAGAACAGATTTTTGGTAAATGTCTGCTTTAATTCCACTATTGTTGCATACCATTCATATGCATATTTCCATTCTCAAACAAAGCAATTTTCCATTATGAATTTACATGTATGGAAGGAAAAGAATGTTTACATTTATGTATGAATTAACAAATGTTTACATTTATATTTGAAACATTCTTGTACAAAAATTAAGTATGATAATTGATGAATAACAATTTACAGTTATTTACGGGTACATACAAAGTTGCATTAAATGTTCAAACATAAGGTGGAGCTTCATATATATATATATATATATATATATATATATATATATATATATATATATATATATATATATATATATATATATATATATATATATATATATCATTGTATATGTATATATATATATAAATATAGCATTTTATATATATATATATATATATATATATATATATATATATATATATATATATATATATATATATATATATATATATATATATATATATATACGTCCGTACCTCCATCTATCCAATCCATCCATCCATCCATCCATCCATTTGTTGCCTAGTTGATTTCCATTTTCCATAACATAACTCATATTCCCTTCTCCGCCATCTTCCATTACCAAACTTGGCAAAGAGCTTGCATTGGTCAAGGAAGGAGCCAATCATTGTCAGGGTCAAAATATCATGGTCACTGTACTGAAGAAAAGTAATGTTTTTGTACAAAACAATTGATTTGTACATCACAGATGTGCCTACCCTAGCACCTATCACCACCATTATAAAGATGCTTAGAACACTATATATACTAATGATTATAATATATACCATAATTTCAAATAAACCTGCAATAGGAAAGCATCAAGGCGGAGGAGGTCTCAACTTCTACTGTGGGCAAGAATGAAGTCTCTTGATTTCAGCTTCAAAATGTTATATCCAGGTCACTGTGACTTAAAAAGTATAAACCGTTTCCACGCAATAACATTTAATCTATGTCACTTACCAAGACAAAACTTTGTAATTGGTTTTCAATTTCAATATTTCTAATTGTTGTTTAAATATTAGGATCATTATTAATGGAAGTAAACATGTTTATCTTAAACCGTGTCTAAGATAGGAATTCCCCAGTAATAAACCTAGTTATCTAGATGCTTCGCATGTTTTCATTATAATTTTAGTAATAGATTTTGTCTTGTTCACAACTAGGAATATTCTAAAATTTAACTTTGGACCCTCATTCTGGCCTATTTTTGTGTCGTAGCATTTTATATAATGGTGTTTGCTTGAATGTGTTCATTGTTGCATTGTCATCTTTTAGGAAAAATCACATTGTTGTGTTCAGTATTTCATACAGGTGTATTTTTTATTCAAAATATTATTAACTGGAAATACAAAGTGCTGATCTATACTATTCCTGGACATGAATATTAATTTGAAATTGTATTAATTTCAGACATGTGTGTTTTATTATTGCCGTATATCAAAGACTGTTAGCACATTGCTATGCTACAGGAAAAAGGTCAAATTATCATATTCATGACAACAGGCACGTCAACACATCCAATATTGGAGCGTATTTGAAATACTACAGGAATTTATTTGGAGCTTTATACATTTGGACTTGTGATAAAACTTTTAGCATTATTTGGGACTTAATTTAGAAGTAAACTATTTTAAAACTTTCTCTTTGTATTCTAGGGATATAATTGTCGAATTTTACAACACTTGCTTGGTTTTCTTCATTTCTATTGTGTAATTTAAGACCATATATTATTAGAACTACATAAATAGCTTACAGTTTATAAATGGTGTGGATAGCTTGCACTTGGGCAAAGAAGAAACATTGACATTGGTGTCAAAAGGTTAGTGTGAATGAAAACAGAAAAGTGGTTTCAGCTGAATAACTTTAGTTCTACACCATCTTTAGTTACCAAACATTGTGGATGGCTTCTACTTAGAATAAACTGTATATATTGAATTGGTCTGATAGTGTAATGTGAAGGTTACAGTAAGTGAAGGAAGACAATGGTTTATATGCAATGACTCAAGTAAATTCTGCATCACAAACTTGGTTGCTATTAATAGTTCTGAATAAAGCATGACAACATTGAGTCTTTCGCGCATATTTCGACCAAACGTAAATGTTCAAGGTCAGGTCCATTGAAACTAAAAGAAGAAACATGGTTTCTTCATAATAACTTCAGTTCTAAACTTTGTATCTCGAGTTAAGTTTGTGGAAGGCTTGCATACAAATTATGGATGAGGCCCATTGATATTAGAATAAGAAGGCCAAAGTTCACGTTGATTGTGGCTCATAGAAACAAATGTATTATTTTGAATACTAATTGATCAGAAGTTCCTTATATAAGCTTTGTGGATAGTTTGCACTTAGTGTACAAAGAAACCTATATGTTGTTTTGTTTGATTGCTTGAATGCCATCGAAATTCTAATAGGAAAATTAGCTTCTGTACATCACACGTAATTACCACCTTAATTGACAACTTGTACATTGAGCAGGAATTGGGGTAATTGAAAACCATTGGTTAGTTGTTGTTATAGGGTTTAAAGCCAGGTTTAAACAGATCAGTATGAAACAGAACGCCGATACCACTTCCGGATCATCACCAAGGCCTTATTACTCACTGTGAACTGTCGGTAAAATACACACAGACAACCACTTTCTGAGCTCATATTCTAAAAAGATAAACAATTACTATAAATCCCTACTAAAAATGCATAAATATAACTCTTGTATATCCATCAAAATGAGAGAGGAAAACAATGTTCTAAATTTAGACTATAACTTCATTCGTAGGAACTGAACTAGAGGTACTAATTGTGATGGGATTCCACATTTGCCCACGTAGACAGGTGATATTGCAGTGACTTGGGACAGTGAGCGCTTTAGACACTCAGTTAATATTCCCCCCCCCCCCGAAAGCCTCCCCATCCTCCATTTGTTAGTAGTCTCCAGTTTACCATATAATACTAGTGCCTAAATAGAGAACTACGAAATATGGGGCAGGTGTATAATGTACTGTTTGCAGTGCTCTTGTTGCATTTTGTTTATCTGACAGTTGTGTGTGCAGTCATAAAACTGGAGTCTAACGTGCTAACTTTTGCTCTTGTGGTGTATACATGTTGACCTTATGATCAAGAGTTATTCATGGAGCAATGTATTCGGGCATCTCATTAGATCTATATTAATATCTCTTTTTTTATCTTTCAGGTACTTTAGATTGCCTGTTTATGTACAAACGAAGATACAAAGTATATGGACTAAAGAAAGAGATAGGGACATTTAAGGATTACTGTTATGTTACAATCAGAGGCGTAGCAAGAGTATTTGGAGCCTGGGGACAAGATTTAATGTTACGCCTCCCTTCCCCCCCCCCCATCAACTCTGAAACCCATTATTGCACATACAACCTATTTCAAAGTCCATATTGGCGCCCTCACTAGTCTGGCGTTCCGTCCCCACCCCCCGCTACGCCTCTGGTTATTATATATGGACATGCCTTTGTCTACTAAATGGATGACAAAATTACGTTCTCTTCAGTTATTAGTTGCGTTCATTTATTTGGTAATGTTAATGTTATAATGGTGAAATAGTATTAGATGCCTCTGTTAGTAGTATACCCTTAAAAGCTTAGAAGGTCACTGTGATGTACATTGTATGCTTTTCGATCTGCAGTATTTGTTTCACCCATGACCTCCCAGATCGCTGTATTTTATGAGTACAACAGAGTTTGTAACAAATGAGAACTAGTCTCCTTGATGCCATCTATCATTCATGTGTGTGTGTGTGTGTGTGTTTTGTTCCCCGTATGTATACTGTCATATCTAAATCATGAATCTTGGCAGAAAATGTATATTAATGAATATCACACCCTCATCACAATAATATTGCACATATTAATCACCGGAACTGTTAAATTTAAATTTGAAAAAGAAAATCATTTTTTCCATCTTTTTCTTCAAAATGATGAGCTTCATTCATCAATTGAAAGGAACTCTATCACAAAAATTTAAAAAGTTTACAAAATGACTGTTCATCGATGATGTTCGTGGATGATTTTATAATTAATAGGACATCCATAAATGGGATTAAACTTAACAGGATCATTAACTGATTAATTAGGTCTATTAATAATTCAACTACATATATCTTTCTATATATTTAGATCTTTACCCGAAACAATACCTAAATCATAGTTAGAGAATATAAATCTAATTCCGTTATAGGGTTGAAGTAGTGAGATACAAATATAAAGTTTAATCTTACATCCTGTTCATGCTAAGTGAGTGGATCAATGACATTATGTTATTTGTCATACATAAATACCAATATATTCAAGGATAATTGAATAATCATAATGGTCCAATCAAATGCATTCGACATAATGTACTGCTGATCAATGATCAAGTGTGACTTACCAGGTGATAAAAATTCAGCGTCTACTGGGATAGGTATGAGCAGTCCAATTTATCTGGACTAAAGTCCTTTGTCATTATAACTCGGATAGAAGAAGAAAACCAGGGGAGGGATATCAGAATGGGAAAGATTATTCATTTATCAAACAAAGTGGAAGGATTGCATAAGAAAAAAGAACTGAGAAAAGGAGGGGAAATTTTGGAGATATAATGGAGAGAGATATTGGGTTTTTTATGTTTTAAAAAGAATTAATTTTAAAATGTATTCAAACATACTAATAAGAATTATAACAATCTGAGATTATTGACAATACCGTCATAAAAATTATCCCAAAACGTGAAGTGCAATGACTTGTGCGATGATTTCATCTCCAGTGAGAAAATAAAAAAGGTGTCACTGACTAAAGGAAATTTCGACATGGACAAATCTCACCTTGGAATTATATTGAATATTCCAGGGCGAGATATCTCCGATCCTAGAATCACTCTACACCATTATATTTCATGTGGAAGGGGTAATTATACTTTTTTAATCAAATAAAGTGAGACAGAGAAGACCTATAAAAAAAATCAGATCTATCTCCAAAATATTGACTATAAAATTGACTAATAGTAAAAATACAGTATGGAAAAAATAAATGTCAATCAAAATAGTGGTGAAGAATGAAGAGACATCGAAAGCAATGAAAGAATATATAAATGAAACGGGCCAGAAGAGAGCTATGGTACCCTTCGACGACGGAAAAGGCTTTAACATATTGGAACAAAACTATATGATAAAAAGTTTTAGAGAAAATTTGGTTTCGGAGAAATCTTAATAAAACGAACCGAAATTCAGTAAAAAGTAATAATTTCAAGAGTGCAGGTAAATTGTGATGTCCAAAATAAATTTGAAACCCATAGGTCAGGATGTCCTCTGTCCATGCTGTTATACGTATTATCAATTTAAATCCTCTGTCATAAAATAAGGAATAACCAGGAAGTTGAAGGTATCCTGATCCCTAATTTAAGGTATGCAATACAAATGCTCTAACATGCATATGGTTGCACAAATTTGAAGATATAAATTTATTTTTGCATCTACACAAAGAATTTGAACGTTTTATTAAAGCGTCAAAGGTAAGGTCAATCAAGTCAGCACGGCAACCTTAAAGGGCGATCACCCCGGACTCCCACCTCACTTAAAGGTCACTGACCATACTCTGACATTTATATGTATAAAAGGTTAAGGCAAGTAGGAGGGTTCTCGAACATAATTCAATAGCGGTGTTAGTGTTTAGCGATAACATCAGTCAACAAATATACAATTATTTCAACGACAACTTCACGTCTGCGATATTTTTTAAAAACCTTTACATTACTGTAAGCAACTTATTATATTTAAGTAGGTGGTAGTTTAGCGATTAATTCAAGACACCAATGATAAATCAAGCCGAGTCTTTTTCTTCAGGTTTCACTTCAAATGTTACTTTGTCGTTTTTATCTAGCAAAACTAACATAGATCCAGAAGATCCGTCTGACTGTGTCAAGGGATAACACGGTAGGTATTGTAGCATATATTGTAAATACATTAACACCTAGTACTGACAACCTGTATATACCGGTAAGCGGGATGTCTAATAAACATTTTAGGCGGTGACCGATATGCCTGTCCAGACGCTACAGTATATACAACACCTATCGATGATCGTTTTCATGTCAGAGAGCTTAATATCAACGACTGCTGGATTTCCAAAAAAAATCATTAATGTTTCTACTAATGTTCTTCGAAAGTTCATAAATAATTTTATTTTTATTTTTTTCAGCAGCATTGATTAAATCACAATTAAACACTGTAAGTAGCATGGAAGTGTTCCGGGAAGTCTCAGGCCTTTCCCATATGTACGAGTCCCTGGTAATCTTAGTCCTGTTCCTCTTTTATAAAATCCCTTTCCTGTATATTTATCAACAGCCATTTTACCAAGACATTGGGCAGCATCACTTAAAACACGAAGTGCAGCGGTTTATACAATGGCTGGGGCTGCAGAAGCTAAACGCTGGTAAAGCTGCAAAGAGTTGAAATATACCACCTGTTTTAATTGGGTCTTTAATGGAAATTGAAGAAAAATTGTAAGTTGAACCCCGGTCTTTGATTCGAAAGCTTTGTTATAAGGTTTGAGCTGAGTTTTAGTTAACGATAATTTGTTTGGAACACGACTAGCAATATTTTCCCTTTCTTAAATGTTTTTTTGTTCCGCATTTAATTGCAAGTTTTGATTGTAATTTTTTCACTTGACTTGGGGCCAATGTGATCTTAACGTAAACATATTATATTATAATATGAGCGATTTAATTACATGTTTTCTTTTGGGACATCAATGACTCTCATTAGTTCACCAACTCCTTCAAGCTACATCGATTTATCAGAGTATGACAGCAAATGCTTAATACCACCAGCGGACATTCGAGCTAAGCCAGCTTGGAAGTGTATATAAACAACTGATTGCCAGAACAAATTTAAATTCTCCAGTAAAATAAATTAGATATCGGATATAATGTTGTGAAATCTCACTGTGATATATGAAAACCAGTATCTTTATTTTGATCACGTCCCATAAATGTCATTAAACGATGATATGCACGTACAACGTGATTATTTTCAGAATTAAGCAAAACTTGAGAAGGTTCTTGATGTCCATTTATCCTCAAAGAAAACTGAGAAACTCCACGTTTGTCAAATACCATTGGATTCTAACGAATTGTCTCCAGCATTTGCCTGAAACGCAGTGAATATATGCGTGTTGAGAATCCAAAGTTGAAATTGTCATTCATCGATGCAACAAGGCCCCCTGCTGCGTTGATTGTTACGTTTCTGACTTCTGGATGATCAATTGTATCCTTTGCAAACAGTATTAATGGACTAGTTGATCTCGAGTAATCATCAGAATATCTTGCCAGACCCAATATCGTTGTACCAACATCGACATTTTCGAGATACGATTAAATATTTTTCACAGTCAATCATGTATGTGGTACTGTTAGATAATTACATAACACTGTTGTTAACAAAACGAACTCGATCACCAATTCAGTGTGCTGTATCAACTGCCTTCAAAAGTATACCTTCGAACTCAAGAAACGCCTCAGCGGTCATAAAGATATATACTTGTATACTGAACCTGTAATGTTTTTATTCCACGTGCGTTAGGTACACGTGCATCATAAGAATAACATTGATAATCACGTATAGACACATCCATGAGTACTGGTGGATCCATATCAAAATGCTGTATCCGATACATGTTTAAACATTTTATTATAATTATTATCGTCTAACACGAAGACCACTTCCAGCTTTCAGTATAGCAGTTTCATTTTTTATCGTACACTGGCATATTCCGCAATTTTTATATTTGGAACTTGATTCATTATTGTACCAACATGTGAAAGCATCACTTCAGTGCTGGGTAATTTTACTGGTTGAGGTTTTCGTCGTATTAATCGCGCTAGTCTATCCATTATACTGACACGAACGCTTTAACGGCATAATTAACAATAGCACCAGGAGCCTTGTCACAAACAAATTCGATAGATTTCATTCCTAATTGTTTTGCAATAGGTATTGCTTTTGGAGCTATGTTTCTCAATAAACACTTGAAAAACATCGTCATGTTCATCACAGTAGTTTATTTTGTAAGTAATCGCGAATTTATCACTCTGACCATGATCGGTTCACGTTGAACATTGTGTATAATCATCTCATTTTTGTTATTTATTTATTTAATCACTGTGATAGTCATGAGAAATTTCATCAATAATAAAACGATAAGCAGTTATTCTATCATGTTGCTTGTAAAATAATCGTTGACAAATATCAGATATTTCATTAATTATATCTGGAGAATTATTACGTCATTTGGGTAAATAAAACGCGCGTACAAATTTTAGAAGAAGAAAGAAACGACAAAACTAAAGTAACAAAAACAACTATCCCAATTAGAGAAACTCTCGATTATTTAGCAGCTTCGGCTGGCGTTATTGACCTTGTATTTTTCGTTTCAAGAGGAAGCTTTATTTTGTAAGACAATGAACATACATATAGACAGCTCTAGATAGCTCTTTCGGAAGCTCTACTGTCAGCTACAATAAAACCAAACTGGTAATAAACGAATTCAGACAAATCACTAGATATATGTTAAACTCTAATAGCAACTTGTAATTCAAAGTTCGGAACGTTTCAAATCTAGTTGTAATAATGAATCATTACACCATATCACATTACAAACTCAATACGTTTCGCATTTAAAATGAAATATAATTTTAACACTCACCCATATGGCTGAAGAACAGAATGGAGAGCGTACACTCCTCGACAAGACCCAAAACGACCAGTGTGTCGGTTATAAATTAGTCTCGCTTAAATCCATAGGAGAGGGAGTAATATTCAGGGTTTAAAAAAAGTGCATATCATGATTATAATGTCTCTAGTCGCAAGTAATTTCCGACGAGATACATGTCAGTTCCGTCGCTTACCTGGAAAAGCACTTATTCACCCTAGATAATAATGTACGCATGTACAACGAAAACTAGTTAAATATTTCTAAGACATAACTAAGTTATTTTTTGGCCTAATTATGTGACACAAGCCATGAACCATACACAAAGAGCGCAAAACCCTTTCAGGAGAAGATGCTTCAAAATCAGAATAATAATAATGACTAAATGTTGGTCGCAAACGATACTAATCAAGAGAAAAAGTAAATTAACGTCAATTGACTATTTTATATTCATATATTATACTGCATTTATCTGAATGATCAATGTGTGAAAGAATACAAAGCAAGAAACGAGTTTACTACATGAAAAATACGCCACCAATCCACTTCAATGTATGTAAAGTACATGCGAGTAATAGAATGGAAATTCCATTTATGTCAGTGGGACTCACTGTTCTAGTGTCATCTACCACTATGTCGGGTAATTCTACGCAGCGATACGTCATTTCTGTAAACATTGAATCACGTGTTTTTTTTGTTCAGAAAATAATTTTATATGAAAAAAGAAAGATCGTACATTAATTAAGGAAGGTTATATTTATAAAGTGTACAAAGATATCCCGCATTTCTACTCTAAATGCATTTGAAAATGTGATATTCAAATGTCAACATCTATATGATCTTGAACCGGTAACCAAGAAAATATATTTACTATGTATAGTTTAGAATTATACAAATAAGTAAAATATATCAAAGATGGAAATGTATACCATAAAACAATACTGCATTTTAATCAGAGTTTTAAACTTTGCAAGAAGTTGCCCCACACGTACAAAGTCGTCTGCTACCCATCGTGTCAACTTGCCGCTAGAATATAAATTCTCAAGAAAATCCCCGGCGTATAGTCAGTTTCTAAATTATTTAGTAATTTCCCCGCATCAACAAGAGGTTCTAAACACATTACATCCTCTTTATTGTTGTGCCTATTCCACATAATAGCTTATTTTGTTAATATAAAATATTGACCTTTACTAACTTTTTTTCATTCAAAATCGGTTTAATTTGCTTACTATCGCTTGCCAGTTATTGACATTTTTACGTTGAATTTTGTAAAACTACCTATAAACCTGATCCAATTACTCGACTGAACTGCTGACTGAAACAGTCCAAAGTATTTTATTTATATAGCCTGATGGATAAACATTACATCTTTTCAAAGCTGTGCGTAGTATAGGCAGACATCTCGCGAGTCAGAAAACAAGTGGGTGTTATCTCATGTGTTCAACATCAATTTGAACATACTATTCTGGTAACAATGACCTCTTTTCAAATGGTAGGCATTGCTGTGTTTTACTTAAATAAATCGGTCGAATTCGGTATACATTTTGGTTCAATAGTGGAGAAAAAGCCTTGAGTGCTCAGAAATTGCGCGACAGCATTGTACATGCATGACAGAGTTCAGAAAAACTAAGACATATCTAAATTTCGTATCGCTGAAATACTTTAAAACCCAAACAGAATAAAACTATCAAAAGCAATTCTATTGCAATAAACACATTTTGCAGAAATAACAAAGGCAGTCCAACATGTGTAGAAACATTTTGAAGAGCTCGGTAAAACGGGGGAAAGATGCCAAGCAAAGTACAGACGCTGAAAGCGGATGCAGCATTGCATGTTCAATCAACGTTGTCTGCATAATTAACTGTGTTGCATTAGGATGTATGTTCTTCTGACATGATGGGTTAAGTTCACTTAACATTACCTAAGTGTTTAGGTTAGATTTGAAAATACATATTAACAAGACAAACTCTACAGGAAGCTCTCCTCAACCGCCCAAATGTAAAGGTATTTATATTATTAAGACACGTGACTCCTGAATTTTAACAACCAAGCTAAGAGCTAGTCGTTGCTGTAAACGTACGTAAAGCGATCAAGCAACAGGCAGCTAACATACCTCATCGGAACAATCAGAGCTGCTGAGAACGCTGCCAATGTAAGGAATATAACGAATAATACAATTTACAATAAAACGTGCATGGACATCACTTCATGTGGACTCGTACTAAAAGTGCATATTAAAATAAATAGCAAACTCGAAACGATGGAATCGGGAACGTTACCATTCTTGACACAGTTTCATTACTGTGTTTATTCCAGTTAAATACGGAATACCATGGAATATTAATATTCTAAGAATATCATTTATTATTACAAAATAAAGACATAACAGTCCATTACAAACTGATCCCTGCAAAGATATGGGCATGAACACCATACATGATCAGTAACACATTACACGAACAGATTAAATACACAAGAGAGACATTAAGTGTTCAAGGTAGAATTTAACCGATCCAAAGCTTGGTCAGACATCGTCAGAAAGAAATCTGCAAACTCTGCAATGCATTGGATGTTATAAGTTTAGCTCTATTTATCGCTAAGATATTCAAGAACATGAAAACAAGAAAGGATTTTCCTAGCAACCTAGAGCTTGAATATACAAGACATGTCATCTGAGTTGTTCAATTATGTTAGTATATTACTATTCTTACAAGTAGTCATGTGTAAAATGAATAAAAAAAGATACAAAGTTTTAGCAGAATACTGATTCTTCGGATATTCGTAAGAATTATCGCAAAATGCATCTTAACTCTCGAATGCTTACAAAACATTCGTTTTTGTCTGGGATGTATGCTTTGGAAACACCCCACTCCACTCCCACCCCCACACACATTAAAGTTAGTGCTTTCACGTGTACATTGAAACCTAACGATACCCCTGGTAATGGTCCAGTGGGTTTGGGTGGTGTTGTGTGTGGAGGGAATTCTAATCTTTAATAATACAAAGAAAGGTCAGCAACTAGCACTAGTATATATATGCAATTGAACCACTTGAATCTACTGTCAAGATTCAAAATCGTTATAACCTTTTGGTCATACACTAAGAAACAAAGAAGCAAAAGCAAAGAGTTTTGTAAAGCTGAACAATTATATTCTAGAAGTAAAAATTAAAGTTGATTAGTTCTATGAATTTAACCCATACTAATTATAAAGGTTTCTACACGAGTATGACAGTGTGAACGTTATCTGTAAGTTATAACAAAGCATTTAATGAGTATATTTTCTCACCGAGAAAGTCATCTTAAGTTATATCAAGCATTTAAAGAGTATATTTTATCACTGAGAAAAAGTCATCTATAGGATATAACAGTTAAAGAGCATAATTTGATCACCATGAGAAAGCCCCTTAATATATAACAAGTATTTAAAGAGTATACTTTTATCACTGTGCGAATGTCAACTGTAAGATATAACATAGTTAAAGAGAATATTTTTATCACTGTGTGAATGTCAGCTTAAGATATAGCAAAGTTAAAGAGCATATTTAGATTACTGTAATAATGTCACTCT
The DNA here is from genome assembly GCA_029339505.1 of Unio delphinus. NCBI lineage: Eukaryota > Metazoa > Mollusca > Bivalvia > Unionida > Unionidae > Unio > Unio delphinus. The sequence goes on along the minus strand of JAQISU010000237.1, from coordinate 6,859,692 downwards.
AAGATATAACAGAGTTACAAAGCATAATTTGATCACTGTGATAAAATCATCTTAAGATATAATAACGTATAACATAATTTGATCACTGTGATAAAATCATCTTAAGACATTACAACGTAGAGCATAATTTGATCACTGTGATAAAATCATCTTAAGATATAACAAGGTATAGCATAATTTGATTACTGTGTCAATGTCATCTTATGATAAAATCATATTAAGATATAAAAACGTATATCATATATTTGATCACTGTGATAAAATCATTTTAAGATATAACAACGTATAGCATAATTTGATTACTGTGATAAAGTCACCTTAAGATATAACAACGTACAGCATAATTTGATTACTGTGATAAAGTCATCTTAAGATATAACAACGTATATCATAATTTGATTACTGTGTCAATGTCATCTTATGATAAAATCATATTAAGATATAAAAACGTATATCATATATTTGATTACTGTGATAAAGTCATCTTAAGATATAACAAGGTATAGCATAATTTGATTACTGTGATAAAATCATCTTAAGACATTACAACGTAGAGCATAATTTGATCACTGTGATAAAATCATCTTAAGATATAACAAGGTATAGCATAATTTGATTACTGTGTCAATGTCATCTTATGATAAAATCATATTAAGATATAAAAACGTATATCATATATTTGATCACTGTGATAAAATCATTTTAAGATATAACAACGTATAGCATAATTTGATTACTGTGATAAAGTCACCTTAAGATATAACAACGTACAGCATAATTTGATTACTGTGATAAAGTCATCTTAAGATATAACAACGTATATCATAATTTGATTACTGTGTCAATGTCATCTTATGATAAAATCATATTAAGATATAAAAACGTATATCATATATTTGATCACTGTGATAAAGTCATATTAAGATATAACAACGTATAGCATAATTTGATTACTGTGATAAAGTCATCTTAAAATATAACAACGTATAGAATAATTTGATCACTGTGATAAAGTCATCTTAAGATACAACAACGTATAGCATTATTTGATTACTGTGATTAAATCATCTTAAGATATAATAACGTATAGCATAATTTGATCACTGTGATAAAGTCATCTTAAGATATAACAACGTATAGCATCATTTGATTACTGTGATAAAGTCATCTTAAGATATAACAACGTATATCATAATTTGATTACTGTGATAAAGTCATCTTAAGATATAACAACGTATATCATATATTTGATTACGGTACTGTGATAAAGTCACCTTAAGATATAACAACGTATATCATATATTTGATTACTGTGATAAAGTCATCTTATGATAAAATCATCTTAAGATATAGTAATGTATATCATATATTTGATTACTGTGATAAAGTCATCTTAAGATATAACAACGTATATCATATATTTGATTACTGTGATAAAGTCATCTTATGATAAAATCATCTTAAGATATAGTAATGTATATCATATATTTGATTACTGTGATAAAGTCACCTTAAGATATAACAACGTATATCATATATTTGATTACTGTGATAAAGTCATCTTATGATAAAATCATCTTAAGATATAACAACGTATATCATAATTTGATTACTGTGATAAAGTCATCTTAAGATATAACAACGTATATCATATATTTGATTACTGTGATAAAGTCACCTTAAGATATAACAACGTATATCATATATTTGATTACTGTGATAGTCATCTTATGATAAAATCATCTTAAGATATAATGACGTATAGCATCATTTGATTACTGTGATAAAGTCACCTTAAGATATAACAACGTATATCATATATTTGATTACTGTGATAAAGTCACCTTAAGATATAACAACGTATATCATAATTTGATTACTGTGATAAAGTCATCTTAAGATATAACAACGTATATCATATATTTGATTACTGTGATAAAGTCACCTTAAGATATAACAACGTATATCATATATTTGATTACTGTGATAAAGTCATCTTATGATAAAATCATCTTAAGATATAGTAATGTATATCATATATTTGATTACTGTGATAAAGTCATCTTAAGATATAACAACGTATACCATATATTTGATTACTGTGATAAAGTCACCTTAAGATATAACAACGTATATCATATATTTGATTACTGTGATAGTCATCTTATGATAAAATCATCTTAAGATATAATAACGTATAGCATCATTTGATTACTGTGATAAAGTCACCTTAAGATATAACAACGTATATCATATATTTGATTACTGTGATAAAGTCACCTTAAGATATAACAACGTATATCATAATTTGATTACTGTGATAAAGTCATCTTAAGATATAACAACGTATATCATATATTTGATTACTGTGATAAAGTCACCTTAAGATATAACAACGTATATCATATATTTGATTACTGTGATAAAGTCATCTTATGATAAAATCATCTTAAGATATAGTAATGTATATCATATATTTGATTACTGTGATAAAGGCATATTAAGATATAACAACGTATAGCATAATTTGATTAATGTGATAAAGTCATCTTAAGATACAACAGCGTATTTGAAGAGCATAATTTGACCACTAAGAAGGTAATGCCTCATCTTTAAAATGTACAAAAAAGCATTTGAAAAGCATAATTTAGTGACTGAAGCATTTACATCTCACTCGTATCGAATGATAAAAATTCGAGAAACATAGTTTGGTCACTTTTATAACTTTCTGTTTTAATAGCAGCATATAACAATATACCAGTGTAATAAGTCAATGGTAAAAGAAAACAATTTTGTCAATTTGATGACATCATGCCTATATCGTAATAACGTACGGAAGATTTCAATTCCTTATTCTGCATATCATTTCTCGTAATACCTCTTGAAAGTGCACATCCAAAAAGGCATACGCAAAAGGATTGATCGCGTGATGTATGAAATACAATCGGAAAAAGAAGAAATAAACCGCTCGTCGTCCTGATGAAAGATTCCTCAGAATTTCGTCTTCACTAGCAATCAGCGAGAGCAGAATAAGATAAATAATGGTGGTAATATATAAGACGGCTGAAGAAATAAACATTAATAATGTCTTTCGTTCAATCTTGGGGTGTGCCTGTGCGGATGACTGAGAGAGGAGCTGCAGACCCTCGCCTACAGTATATGTGGTACGTGCTATATGCCGGCCTCTTCGGATTCATGACAAATTAGAAAATACAAGGTGGCCATTACAGTCATGTGTATAGCTATCATTACTGATGTCGTGCTCGAGTAAATAAGTGGCTCTTCTGTGTGTTTGAAGCTGTCGTCTGTTTCACATGATGTCACATTCACCATAACATTTTCTGTTGGATATTTGACATTGTAATTTTGCACTCCCCAATAAATTGATACAGGTGTTGCGACTATCACAGCAATCACCAAAGCACAAATGCACAAGAATATTTGCTACCTTGGGTCTAATTTGCCAACCGGAAGGTTTACAGACTTTTCTATATCTGTCAATCGCTATAAACAACAGGCAAAAGGCAGAGGCACATACCGTGAATACGTTAAAGAATGACTTCACCTTGCAGATCATAGGCACATTATAGGTGTACCAGAAACTCTGTGTAACAATCTCTCCCGGCATGGTGGTTAGACAACCAGTCAGGTCAATTAAGGCTAAAAACAGCACGAAATATTTATAGTTACATTTGTGATACTTGAATGAAAACACATATAGAACCAGTACGTTCCCAAGGAAACCAACACAAGCTAATACACCAACAAATATAGTTACAGGTAGAACAACTTTTGCAAAGTCACTGTTAAGTTTTTCAGCAAGGTTGCTGTTCTGTGCAAGAGTTGCCATCTTTAAAACGGAATATGCGGTCATGAAATCCTGCCAGCAGATCAATATATGAAATCAGCACTTTCTGAAGTCAGTTATGACTGTTCTCACTGGTATGTTATCAGGTAATTATGTTGTTGATAACCAACAAAACCAGGAAGTATAAACTGCAGTAATTTTCCTGCCCGTCGAGATATGATATTTAAAAAAAATTGTAATAAGAAGCACGGGATTATCATTAGGAAATCCAAGTTGCTACGCACAATTTCTCGAGAAATGGCCTATTCCAAGTTGAACGTATTAGCATCAAATGTCACCATCAGGCATTCACGTGTACTCCCGAAACAGCTATGTTTCATTTCAATTTATTGTTTTTGTTATGTTGATCATGGAAACATTTTATTAAGATTTTCAAATTGGAGTACATCAAGTCTTCATCCATACATATATATGTCTATGATTGCCACTGGTGTGCAATTTTTTGTGTGTATTTGGAAAGATTAATACATTATAGTGTAGGTATATTACAAGGCCAAAGTTCTTGTAGTAATTTCAAGTCCTATTTCATACACTGATCTTGAAGAGAATTGTTTATAATAAATAACTGATAGAACAGATTTTTGGAAATGTCTGCTTTATTTCCACTATTGTTGCATACTATTCATATGCATAATTCCATTCTCAAACAAAGCAATTTTCCATTATGATTTTACTTCTATGGAAAAAAGAATGTTTACATTTATGTATGAATTAACATTCTTGTACAAAAATTAAGTATGATATTTGATGAATGACAATATATATATAAATCCATTTGTTCCCTAGTTGATTTTCATTTTCCATAACATAACTGTGAAGGGGAAAATTTCAGGCGATCTAATAATAATAATAATAATAATAATAATACATTAGTTGAGGCCAGAGAACCATTAGTTAGATTTATGGAGACAAGCCCGTGTCAAAGGGTGTTCTGTCTAGTATAGAGTTATTCCTTTATTTGTTACTAATTAGAACCTTTGTATATTCAGCAGCCAGACTGACTGCTAGAGACATTTTAACGTGTCATTTTCATGGAAAAGTGTCAGACGTGAGAAAACGCAGCAATTTTGTTACTTAAAAAAACCAGGTCACTTCACGAAATTTCATAGGATTTAATATCCCCTCATCGAAATCAGAAATTAGTCATACATAAATACCAATATGTTCAAGCATAATTAAATAATCATAATGGTCAAATCAAATGTATTCGACATACTTTACTGCTGATCAATGATCAAGTGTGACTTACCAGGTGATAAAAGTTGAGCGTCTACTGGCATAGGTATGAGCAGTCCCATGTCAATCCAATTTATCTGGACTAAAGCCCTTTGTCATTATAACTCGGATAGTCTAAATATATTTCTTACTTCAACACCCAGACTACGCCAATATGGTCAACAATAAATATGTAAATTTGGTAGATGGGAAGGAGATGTTAAAATGGACGACAAATGGAGATCTCTCTGGCACAACCATTGGACAGCAGGCAAATGATCCAGGGACAAACACATCCCCATTATCTCAGCTAGGCAAGAGACATACAATAAACAAGTCCCTAAGATGGACACGACAGAAATCCTACAGAAAAACGATTCCAGTTCCAACAGGGACCTAGAATGGGAACATTTTGAGTCCCAAAATATTCTCCCAAAAAGTACAAGATAAACCAGATGAGAATATGCAAGAAGAAAACATTATATCTACCTCAAAACCTTTTAGTTGAAGAGGGGAGTGTCTCCTCAGATGACGAGGAAGAATAAATATCAGAGAAAGAAGGTTGGAGAGACCTGAGTTTTAAAACCGATTACCTCAATCTCAGCTACAAGAAAACCCAGAAAATTTCCTCATTAGGAGACTCGTCACCAGGGAGTGGATCTCCCCCAACAGAGGCTTTTCAAAAACAGACATCTAAAACAATACCACCTGTAAGGACTACAATTCTAGAATAAAGAAACAAAATTCAAGACAGCCGACAAGGAAACGGTTAGTATAAACGGAGACAGGGCTCAAAAGGAATTTACTCTAGTGGAATGGGCATGGGAAAGGTCTGAAATTAAAACGGTTTTGAAATAATAGATCGGATATAATGTTCTGAAATCTCGCTGAGATATCTGAAAACCAGTATCTATATTTTGATCACGTCCCATAAATGTCATTAAACGATGATAGGCACGTTCAACAGGATTATTTTCAGAATTTAGCAAAACTTCTTTACAAGTTTCTTGATGTAAATGCATCCTCAAAGAAGCCTCAGAACTCCAAGTGTGTCAAACAGCATTGGATTTCGTTCCTGCGAATTTACTCTAGCATTTTCCTGAAAAGCAGTGAATATATGTCGTGGTTAAGAAACACCTGGCTGTGATGGTCTTTGCCATGTAAATAACTCAGCAGCATTATTTGGAACATTTTCTGTGGTCATCATTAACCATGATAACTTTGATTTACCACCTTGATCCATGAAAGAAAGTAATTCTTTTTCAGCGAGCGATGGAGTCATTACTGGCATTCACAGTGAACGTTTTGTCAATCTTAGTGCGTTGGGTCGCCAGATTGCATCATTGTTGGTTGCGTTTCTTACAAGTGCGACGGTGTGTTTAGCACCAAAATCACTTTTCTAACATTTCTACAAAATCCAAAGATGTGTGATAGTGGAATTGCACATGAAAATTCTTCATCGCGTTCAACACTGAACTGCGTGCTCCGAATCCAAAGTTGAAATTGTCATTCATCGATGCAACGGCGTCTCCAGCTGCGTTCATTGTTACGTTTCTGCCTTCTGGTTGATCAATTATATCCTTTGCAAAACAATATTGATGGACCAACTGATCTCGAGTAATCATCGGAATATCTTGCCAGATCCACTATCGTCATAGCAACATCGACATTTTCGAGACACGATTCAATATTTTTACCCCGTCAATCATGTATGTAGCACTGTTAAATAATGTTGTTGTTGTTGTTGTAGAGTTTAACGCCATTTTTCAGCACACGATACATGGCGGCCAGTATTATTGGTGGAGAAAGAACCCGGGAAAAAACCCTGAAAGAACCACCGACCCCGAGAAGCTACTGGCAAGCTTTCTCACATAACTACATTAGTCGAATCTTAGACTCGAGTCCACGCAGAGGTGAGATGGCAGTGATCCGTGACACTCGGGGCCCCTGTTAAATAATGACATCACACCGTTGTTAACAAAACCAACTCAATCACCAATTCAGTGTGCTGTATCATCTGCCTTCAAAAGCATACCTTTGATCTCAATAAATGTCACCGCAGGCAAAAAATATCTACTTGTATTCTGAACCTGTAATTCGATTATTCGACGTACGTTATGAAACACATGCATCATCAGAATAATATTAATAATCACGCACAGACTCACCTTTGAGTACTGACGCATCCATGTCAAATGCTGGATCAGATATCAGACTAAGCAGTTATGTTTATTCTTAGTACACTAGCAAATTCCGCTAATTATTTTTTTTTTGCATCTTGATTTATTATTTTATTATTGAAGGCATCACTTCAGTGCTGGGTAATTTTACTGGTTGAGGTTTCCGTCGTATTAATCGCGCTAATCTATCCATTATTGCCGCGAACGCTTTACCGGCATAATTACCAATAGCACCAGGTGCCTTTTTCACGAACAAAATCGATAGTTTTCATTCCTAATTGTTTTGCAATCGGCATTGCTTTTGGAGATATCCTTTTAAACAAAAACCTGAATAACATCGCAAAGTCCATCACAGTAGATTGCTTTGTAAATTGGTAATCACGAATTTATTGCTCTGATTGGATCGGTTCACGTTGAACAGTGTGTAAAATCATATTATTTGCTATTTATTTATTTAATCACTGTGATAGTCATCAAAATTTCATCAATAACAAAACGATAAACAGTTATGTCCACGATGCCGCCTATTAATAATCGTTGACAAATATCAGATGTTTCATTAATTATATCTGGAGAATTATTACCAGCTTATTTTCCTCCAATCAGATTTTCTAATCGTTACACATCAGAAAGGATTTTATTTGGGCATGGAATAAGACCACTTCCTTGAGTAGAAGTATCACTTCCAGCTGTTTCTTCCGTTTTTTCTTACTTGGTGAAAATGATTCTCACCTTCGTATAATTTCTTCAAATTCCAAATCTTCCCTTTTATTTTTCACTTATTGTTTGGAAAGGTTGATGTGATTGTAATTTTTCGATATATTTATTTTTCCCATCAATAAATGCAATTTGTTTTGGGTCATTACTTTTGATGTGTTTTGTTTCGTAATATATTTTATACATCCACTTGTGCCTGGTTTCACGATTTACTTAATTATTCGCGTACTCATGTTTCAGAAATATTTCTTTTATTATCATAACTACGCACGGCAAGTTCATATAATCTTCCCTCTTCAGCATTTCTTATGTAGGAAATACTCGTATCAATAAATGTATCGTTTGATTTAGTTCCGATTTTTGCTTGCTCTGGTTCTGCTATACAGTCAGTTGTATCACCTATTTCAGCACGAGCTTGTTCAATACCTTCAAGTGTATCGTTCTCTCTGTCAGGCGGTTGAGCAGTAGCTATTTCACCTGGAAGTCTTTGTAAAAGTCTTTTTTTTTTGTTTAGTTCTTTCTGCTATTTTGCTAGTTGCAATGACAGTTTATTCTAATGTATAACAAAGAACTTCAGTAGATTCTACAACTCTCTCAGTAACCGTTGTTACTGGTTTAAAAATTGTTCTGAACCCTCTACAAATTCCACCTGAGACTCATAGTGTTCTTGTAGTTTTCATCTGACAGAATCACGTATAGGAAGAAATTTCTTTATTGCATCTAATCTTTCTCGAGCTAATCTAGCTATATAAGATTCCATAGCTTGTGCTATATTACTGATATATAATAATGATCTATGTACAGAAGCAGAGAAGGTGCGACCTCAATAAGACGTCATATGGTTCAACAAAACGCGCGTATAAACTTAAGAGCGAATAAACTAAAGTAACAAAAACAACTAACCCAATTAGAGAAATTCTCGGTTAGTTAGAAGCTTCGGTTTGGCGTTATTAACCATGCATTTTTCGTTTTCGTAGGAAGCGTTATTTTGTAAGCAAATGACGTTTCAGAAAGGTCGGTTTACAATCTCTGCTGCTCTCCACCATTTAAACTGGCTGCCATGCATAGCCTATCTTATGCTGAAAAATGGCCTTAAACCGAACAACAACAAAAACACACACATGCATACGAAAATACGACATAATTTTGGACTTAATTTTGAACTGTTTGATTTTTGTCCCATTTTCAGACCTGGTAAACTTGGAATACTATTGTAAAAAGAACATCTACATTAAGAAAGTTAATGTGAATGTTTTTAAATGGCGCTCGAGGCGACACACAAGGCTATGTTTAGAGATAAGGATTATTATGACGATGAATCAATACAGTAATGTGGATTCTTATACACGACATAGCCAAGGTGCCCTTGAATTAGTCAGAGAATGAGAAACCCTTCAACGATATAAAAAAAAAAAAAACATTAGTCTTTTGTGTTCAGTTTTGTAGCACCTACAATTGTTTGTTATTCTGAAAATTCTTAAGGAAATTGAAACACAAAACAAAAGACTTTTTTTTTTACTGAACAAATTTTTTTTTGTAATTAAATTACGAAAAGACTACCTGGGAGCAATTTGACATAATGCCGATCGTACCATATCATCTTTAGCACACAAATAATATAGTAAATACACTGGATTTCAACTTTGGCAAAGATGATTTTAAACAATCAGGGAAAGGGAATTCGCCTCGGACAAAAGTCTCTGTTGGTCAGAGAGCTATTGCAACAATTAAGAATGTGTTACATCAAACCTGTCTTTTTAAAATTTTGTCAAACACCTCAAACAGTGCAAGTTGCAAAAACAAATGAAAATCCATGCACCTACCAATCAGAGTGCTCATGTGGCCAAAGTGGTGAGAGCATCAGCCTTGGATGCGTAATGTCGCGAGTTCGAACCCCGGCTGAGTTATGCCAAATACTTATAAAAATGGTAACAGCTGCCTCGCCAGGCGCTCAGCATTAAGAGGTTGGTGTTAGTACTGGTCGGCTTGGTGTCAGGATAATGCAATTGAGCTGGACACTGTGCTACATGGGGCACGATGCCTCAGTGCTAGACAATAATATAACTTTTCACACTACAGACATCAAAGCGGTATGACTGAAAACTTGTTACGCATGAAGTTCTGACAGCGACCGTTTACCGTTCATGTTCTGGCAACCTATTATTACTACAATCGCTAATTTTATCAATCAGATGAAGTATTATAAAGTATATTTGGCGAATAAGCAGTGTGGATGAAAATCATCAGTGTGTACCGAAGGACTTGATTCAGTTTGAAATTTTTTTAAAGCTGTATTTTCCATTGGCTAATTCAAAGGTTACCAGAAGATGACCCCTAAGCGGTCGTCGTCATATATTCAAAATAGGACAGCGAAGATCTGATTTTGCGCTGCATGAACCTTTTTCTTAATAACTATATAATAGAACTGATGAAAGTTTACATATCAACCGTATAACACCCGTCGATAATGTGATAATACAGAGGTAGTGTCAAATCCTTTTATGATGATATTTTCTCATGCTATTACTTTTTATTTTATTTAGGGTCAACAGGTCGCCCCATTGCCCTCAACATATTCATGCATGTACGCACATGCGTATGTACTTACGAATGATACGCACGCATGCACATATGTGTTTGTGTGTGAGTATATATACGTTGAAATAAACTAGTTGAATATAATAAATTTAAAGGTTTAATTCCTGTAGAAATAGCAAAACAAAGTTTTGCAAAAAAAAATAAGATTTTTGTTTTATTTGTTTGTCTTGTCTATGTTTTGTGTTTACCTTTCAAAAGACTAATTATGAGTCGAAAGCACTCAGTCGACTGCCCTGTAGACCTTTAGTTTGGTCTGGATGCTGATGCCTCTTCTATTCCAGACATTGGCATACAATCTACCGAAAGTTATACTGGCTCTGGCAATGCGATGGTTCACCTTGTTGTCAATAATGTTAACTGGATCAAATATGCATAACTGAAATAAAATAAGCAATCGTCTTTGTTCATGGGAATACGTCACGACTGTGGAGTTATAAACTCGTGACTTCGGATATTTTCTTGTACTGTCGATTTTTATAATTACATGCAGTTACTGATATACATTTAAAAATATCACCAACATTCTGTGTGACTTGAGTACTACTCTGTTTATCAGTTCTTAATGAATGTGTGGATAGAGGAGGTGACATCTTTTGGGATGATTCCTATTATGTATTATTATATTAATCTATTAACTTGATTTAGAAGATCGGCAATTGATCAGTGAAGGCATCCGGTAACATGACTGTTTCCAATGCAGAAAGGAGCTCTGCCCTCGAATGGCATCCTCAACTATTAATACTTGAAGTTTGGTGTGGAATATGGAGGAGAACTGTGTGCGCACGACGAATGCCACAGAAATTCATTCGATTCAGAGTGAGCCTGTCTTATACATATTGGACGTCAGATTAGCACCATTTTCACGTGAGTCCAAGTAGACAAGCAGCACATGTTGATATGACTATCCATGCACGAGAAGCAGCAGTAATATTTTCAATATGGTGACTGTGATAGTCATACTGGATATCAGGTCAGCACCATTTTCACTTGGAGCCAGACATCATATAGTCTTTACTTGAAAACCCCCATTTTGATATGACCATCCATTCAAAATGAGGGTGGGGTAGTGACAAGATTTTAAAGATGGCTGCTGTGGTGGCTACATTGGATGACCACATGGCACTATTTTCATATCAGACAAACTAGATCATGGGTTGAATATGTATAAAGTTTCATGGCAAATATCCCATGTAATTTTGAAGGAGTAGCAATAGCAAATGTGTGCTACTGAATGGACAGAAAACCGACTATACAGGCTCTTCTATTTGCACGAGGTTCTGTAAATCGGTACCTGATGTTACCATTTTTTAAAACAGATAAACTGGTCCTAGAAGGTGGTTGTTGAGCTATACCCTACGTACTGTATTTTTGGTTTGTATGTTTGTATAGGTTTAACGCCATTTTTCAGCAAACGATAGGATATACATGGCCGCCAGTATTAATGGTTGAGTAAGAACACTGAAAAACCTCGGAAAGAACCACCAACCCATGAGAAGCTACTGGCAAACTTTCTCACACACCCACATTGGTCGAATCTGAGACTCGAACTAACGCAGATGTGAGATGACTGATCCGTAACGGACAGCGCTTTAGACCACTCGGCCACTCGGGCCAACTATGTGCTCAACATGCCTCCTATGATGGTGGTTATGATGATAATAAATAGAAAATAATTATTGTTTTAAATTTTTGGGAGAAAACACGCTGCAGTCCGGCGAATTTTTTTATTTAGGCTGCAATCTTGCAAATAAAATGATAAACTTAACACATATACTCCATTTCATTTACCGCACAAGATAATGATGCATTTTTGTCCCTCATTTCTTAAAAATAAATTGTGCATACAAATAATACCTTCCCAACAGCAATGATAGTTTCACAGTAACACTATAAAAATACATGAAAATTATTGCTACATGATTCAGCAAGTTGAATGAACCTGAAAGTAAAAGATTACTTTTTTCTCCAACCATATTATAAAATCAATACAATTTACAATGTGGAAATAATGAATTTAAAGTTCTTAAGTGAAATGCATTATATAAATGTATCTGAAATGCATATGCTTACATTCAATTATCTGAAATGCATATAATTTTTCTTTCATTAGATGGAGAAAATCAGCATGTTCAAGAGTGTTGTCAGCATGGTTACTTGATAAAGGTTGGCAATGAAACTTCTATTTGATGCTTTCATTTGAAGTAACCCCGTTTTTTCAATGTGGTGGATTATAACAACTTTTATACAACAATGTCGGTCTACTTTTTTTTTTTTTTAGGTCTGTAGCAAAAACGTCCCAAAGCATACCAACATCCTCATAGTATCAGCATGGTAAAAGAATCTGATGTACTTTCCCCCCCCCCCCCCATCACTTTGGAAGATCATCTATAATGAGAATAGTAATTGGATTACACCATTAAAATACCTTCGTGTTTTAAACACAGTTACAGGACACAGACATGTTGGAATATTTTCCAGTACAGTGTACAAGGTTTCCCCATTTCCACAGTTTTGTAATAACTATTTCAACACTAGACATAAGCAAAATGAATTCCATAAAAAAAATCAATGAAAACACTAGTAAGGACTAGTAAAAGGTACTAAGGTAGAAGGTAGTTTTGATGTGTCCCCATAGATGTGATGTGTAATTTTGTAATTCCCTGGGTGCAATACAGGTTTATAAAGGAACAACCTTAATTCACTTACAAATTTCAAGACAAAGAAATTTTAATTTGAACCATTTATATATTTTTCACCAGCATCTAAAATAGAAAAAAAAAGAGAACCGAAAGTTTGACTTTTAGTTTGATTTTGGTGACAGGAAGAAAATGAACATTGTCATGACAATTTTACCCAAGTTGCATACAGTACATAGGTTTATGAAATTGTACAAGTAACTATCTATCTATACATTAGGAAGTACACAGCAGACTCAAATGTGCAATGGGAAAATATGAAGCAAGAAAACAGAAATGCATTCCTTCATCAACCATCATACAAAAGCAAAATAAATAACAAAAGTATCTGTATTTACAGTATTAGTACAGGTGGGCAAGAATAAAACAAAATATTTGAAACAGACCATACAAATGTCCTCAATTATGGCCCACTGCTAATTCATTAGTTCTTTATATAAATCATTTCAGTGGTGATTTATATGCACACCTGAAGGCACACAATAAATCAATCTACAATTTGACTCGCCATGTTTGTTTTAATTTTATCTGTATTGATCTGCATAGAAATATACAAACAACAATATATAAAATATAAAGAATTAACAATTGAAATGAGAGAAAACATAACAATACTGCTGAAAGCAGAAAATGCAAAATAAAAGTCATGGATTAAACAAACAAGTAACAGTCTTCAACATTTTGACATTAATGTCCAGGTGTAGTGTGTATAATTTAACCAGTCAAATAAAGATCCTATAACTACAACTAGATAGTTGCCTCATCTCTATTTCACAAAATACTTTCATTACAGTTACTTGCATAATTTCTTACTGGTTACTGATGAATCCTGCATCATAAAGTTTCCATATATAAAAGAAGACTATAATACTAAAGTTAGAAACTGCAGCTTATAAGATGTCAGACAAGTTGAAATGGAAGTAGTTTGTCTTATACATCCTAGCAACAAGGAAGCCATGTGAAAATAAGAAGTGATGGGCTGAAATATCTTGTACATGTATTTTCAACTTACAAAGGCATCCCAATGACTAATAAATTGTTGAATACATAAATTCATATGTGCCATATGTTTGAAGGAATAATTTAAATCAAGGAAAGAATTGAAGAAATACAGAACAACCTTTTTGTCTTCTTGGTACAATGATGAAAGAATGTATGTGGATTGCTGAGAAATATTGAGCAAGTAATGGAGAGCTGTTTACCGTAACAGATTCTCCTTATTTTGAATGTAAGAAGCCTGAAAACTACTACAGATCTATTAGGCAAAACTACAGAAAACAGCTGAATTGGCAAAAAAATGCATTTTAATATTTCGTTCCACTTCTAAACTTTTCGTTTAAAAATTATTTAATTTCATATAAATGCTTACTGAATGGTTCCCGTGGTAAAATATCTGAAAATTTCAAAACAGCAGTTGCGTTTTAAAAGAGAACCAGCAAAAAGATAATTGAAAATGTTCAAACATCAAATGCTAGCTAGAAGTTTCTAAAGATTTATACAGATATTTGGCCATTTATACAACAGTCTAGCAAGGAGTTCATTATGTTCATTGTTGTGTGTGTAAATTGGATTTTTCTGTTGCACATGGTGGTAGAAAAATGACACAGGAAGACATGTTGATTGCAAATCCCACAAGAAAAAGGCCAAAAATAAAAAACATTAATAAGTCTGTGTCATTCTTTAAATCCGTGTCAGACAGTGAGGAAATGCACATTATCAATGATGATAATAAGTCAGCTTTTGCCTAAGTTAATTTTGCCATTAAATACATATAAATCAATAACCTGGATTCAAAGAAAATGTTTCCAGACAGCACATTTGCAGCTGAGAAGGTAAACTATTTAGGAATATAGCTAGAAAATGAAGACTTATACTGGTTTTGGAAAAAGGAGTTTCTTTCTTGGTAAAAGAAACGTATAGTTATGTATTTTGTCAGTGTCACTGAAGACATTAAATATATTAATGGATGAAATTTTTATTTGTTTGCTTGTTTGATTAAGATTTCTAACGTAGCTTTTAAAAAAATCAGTCATATCGCTACGATGTATGTACTGAGGCAGTTTATAGTGATGTCTAGCACTGGAGCATCATGTCGCAGACATTTAGAATGATGTCCCACCCAGTCACATTATCCTGACACTAGGCTGACCAGGCCTAACACTAACCTCTTAATGATGAGCACCAAGCAAGGCAGATGTTCATACCATTTTTATGTCTTTGGTATCATTTGACTAGGGATTGAACCCATAAACTCCTGCAGCTGAGGCATTGGTATGACTTGGCCAGGGTAATAACCTAAGACCTCCTGCTTCTGCGACGGATGCCCTAACCACTAGCCCACCAGAGCAGTGATCTGGTAATGACATTCATTGACGATTCATATTAATTAATGACCATTACTTGGATAGTTGTATGTCAGTATAATCCTAAATATTTGCATCCATTACTTAAAGAGCTATAAGTCAGTATAATCCTGAAGATTTGTATTCATTACTAAATTGTATGTTGGTATAATCCTGCAGATTTGTATCCATTACTAAATTGTATGTTGGTATAATCCTAAAGATTTGTATCTATTATTAAAGATTTGTATCCATTATTTAACTGCATGTTGGTATAATTCTGAAGATTTGTCTCCCTTACTTAACTGTATGTTGGTATAATTCTGAAGATTTGTATCCCTTACTTAACTGTATGTTGGTATAATTCTGAAGATTTGTCTCCCTTACTTAACTGTATGTTGGTATAATTCTAAAGATTTGTATTCATTACTTAATTGTATGTTGGCATAATCCTAAAGATTTGTCTCCCTTACTTAACTGTATGTTGGTATAATTCTAAAGATTTGTATTCATTACTTAATTGTATGTTGGTATAATCCTGAAGATTTGTCTCCCTTACTTAACTGTATGTTGGTATAATTCTAAAGATTTGTATTCATTACTTAATTGTATGTTGGTATAATCCTAAAGATTTGTCTTCCTTACTTAATTGTATGTTGGTATAATCCTGAAGATTTGTCTCCCTTACTTCACTGTATGTTGGTATAATTCTAAAGATTTGTATTCATTACTTAATTGTATGTTGGTATAATCCTAAAGATTTGTCTCCCTTACTTAACTGCATGTTGGTATAATTCTAAAGATTTGTATTCATTACTAAATTGTATGTTGGTATAATCCTAATAATTTTGTATCCATTACTTAATTGTATATCGGTATAATTCTAATGATTTGTCTCCTTTACTTAACCGTATGTCAGTATAATCCTAATGATTTGTATCCATTGCATAAAGAGCTACATGTCAGAATGTCTCTGTTACTAAAACATATAGTTGTATGTCAGTATAGTCCTAAAGATTCATATCCATTACCTAAACAGGATTACTTTTCAAAACATTTAATGTCAATAAATTTTGATGAGACTGGAGAAAGCAACAAATATTTATTTTTTCTTCCTTGGCAAGTGCAATTGTCACATAAATTTTTTTAAGTGTTTTTTTTATACTTTTAATTCTAAGAAAGAAATGCACAGTTACTGGTGTGATAGCATGGCTTCTTCAAACAATATGGTATAAAAGTAATATACATGACGAATTAAAAAATTGTGCAAAACCCAAATGGCATAGGTCAAATATTTTCAATAACATTTCAAACCCTTGTGTCTAATTAAAAATGTCTTTCTATTTTTAGTCCTATATAAAACAAGGTATTTACCCCAAATTGATGAGTTAAATTTTGAGCCGTCCAGGTAAATTTGAGATTGTAAATATTTTCCCAAGTAAAAAATAACAATACATATGGCAAAATGATATTAGAGGCCAGATTGAATTCATATTTGATGTCCTTTTCTGGGAAGACCTACTGAGACAAAGTAGTTAACTCAAAAGTTATTAAATAAATCTCTCTTCCTAAGTATTTTGAATAATGTCAAATTGCACAAAACTCAAAACATTTGATGGATATGAACCAACAACAAAGCACAGTTTGTACATTCTTTTATGACAACAAAACCTTGACTTGAGGCAAACACCCATCCTCAGATGTGATACTTCGAAGTCTGCTGACATATTTTTATTTTAAGAAAGTTACAAGATTCCATTTTGATTCAAATCAATGTTATGAAACTTTTTCAGATTTTAAGGTGCTCTGAGAACACTGGATTACATCTTAAAAGAAGTACAATTTATCCAACAGGCTTATTTCATTATTAAACATTTCATGTTGCTAATTTTTCATAACTGCAATTCTGAGATTCTGTTATCTTGAATACTTAAATTTACTTTGTCACTATATAACCTGTATTGTGCTGATGTGCCATTAAAACCTATACACACACCTGCCTCTGACACCATTATTTGAACACCAAAATTCCTTGTGGCTTGTATCAGGTAAAATATAGTACAGTCAACCACATCTTGAGCAGCATCTTTGAGAAGTAATGAAAAAGGCTACCAAGTCTCTATTTCAGGCTTTTGATACATTTTAGTACAAATTATCTAAAGGGTTATGTTAGTATTGTTTTCTAAAAACCCATGCATGCATCATAAAAACAAAATTGTTTGAGAAGTACCTGAGAAATCCAATATTACAAATCATTAGAAAAAAAAACATACAAGGCAAAACATAAAGCTATGTGTCAAAACAAAATCTGCCCTAAATTGCTAACAGAGAGATGCTCATTTTGTACAAAATGGAAACAAGAGTTGAATGACAATTGAATACATGTGTCAAGCAATACTCATCACAAGTAAACTACAAGAGTAACAAAATGATTTAACTTAAGGCTTGTTTACTATTACAACAAAAACATGCAAGTCTTCTAAAATTAGTGCAAGTACAAAATGAAGATGTAATATGTATTAAGTTATCAGCATTCCACAAAAATTTCAACACATTGCACAAAGTTGTAAGTAAACAATCACAACTCTTACAAAAACCATCAACCCACAAAGATTTGTAAAAAAAAAATTAAAAAAATTCAAGACACACACACAACAGGACTAGCTGCACTACCAAAATTGTGTCATTAAACTTTCAATTAAAATGGGCAATAACTCTAACAAATCTCACTCAGCAAATTTATGTGTGTATCTTCAAGCAATGACTATGCCATATACCATATTTCATGGTGATTCATAAAAAAAACTGCAGGAAACGCAGCACTGATAAGTACCAGACAGATGGATGAACATTGCTTCTATATCTACAGAGGTTGTGGGATATACATATATGGTGCTGTCCTTTATCATCCTGTATGAGGATTACAGCATAATGGTGCCATGACAAAAAGGCTATACTGTAGTATCATCAATATTCGTGGGGGATCAATTTTCGTGGTTTTCGTGGTTGCCACAAACCACGAATTTAAATCCCCAATGAAAAATGAGCCACATAGGTTGATGATCCCTCCCCCAATTCCCGACCCGTTTTTTTTTCCGGGACACAGACTGAAGCAGTGGTTCTACTGCGTCATTAGCTGCCTGGTAAGCGAGAGCCTGTGCCGGGTTCTCAGCTTCTGATGGGTTAGGAAGTCCAGGAACCGAGGGTGATCTAAGTTGAATTTTACCACTCTTAAGCCACTGTGTTAACGCCATGAAAGTCATAAAGTACTGATATTGCAATTTTATGGACAGTGGTTTAAGAAGAGATCATTCAAATGTACTTTAATAACTGATTGGTCTGGTTTTGTTGGCGGCGTCGGCTTCCTTTGATCTTGAACACTCAAACGAAAACATGGCGAAACTGATTAATCCTGACGGGTGTTTGATATGTGCTCACATAGGTGGAAGTATTGTTTTAGTGTTGTTGGCTGAGTCTGCTTTGACAGATGTTAATCACTTGGTCAAAAACACGTTGTAAGTATTGAACTTGCCAGGTCTTAGATATGTACTCATACAGGTGGTAGTATTGTTTTAAACATTAATGTGACCGCCGTTTGCGTCGGCATCGTTTTATTCTTTTGTATTCTTTATTTGGGGCACTTGTAGAGGTTAAACCATGAAATTAACTACCATATAATATGCAAAATTTGACAGGCAAAACCACGAATTTATGTCCCCACGACAATGCCTTTTTTTTAATCAAAACCACGAAAATTGAGCCCAACGAAAATAAATGATACTACAGTAGATGGTCAAAATCGTATAACTTAAATGCTATACAAGGATTACAGCATAATGGTGCCAATGGCAAAAAGGCTATAGATAGTCATAATCATATAACTTAAATGCTGTATGAGGATTACAGCATAATGGTGCCAATGACAAAAAGGCTATAGATGGTCATAATCGTATAACTTAAATGCTGTATGAGGATTACAGCATAATGGTGCCAATGACAACTAAACCTATGGATGGTAACAATGGTACATCTTAACCGCTGTATGGCAAATACAACATAATGGTACCAATGAGAAGTAAAGGTACGCATAGTCACAATGTTGTAGCTCAACCGACAAATACAGCATAATGGTACCAATAACAAATAAGACTGGATTATCTGATGGTATATCTTAAATCCTTATAGCCACTTAAATCTTACATACGGTTTAACTTTGCATGTCTTCATATGAAGTCCAAACAACGAATTTACACACAGTTATTAAGGAAAGTAGGAAACAAGTTCAAAGATACAAATATGCGATGTTTAGCAAATATACATGATTGACAATACTTGTACAGTTGTCAATAAATTCTGTAAGATTAGACTGAAATTCCTTAACTTGAAAGCATTGTAACTTTTATTTGGATTTTTATAAAAATAAATTTTTTACTTGACTATAGCTTTCAGCCAATTTGATTTCCATTTCATCTGTTTTGAAATACTGCAAATTTTGATTAAATGTAATAGATATTTTTAAATAAAAGATGATTAATTGTAAAAATAATTTGACCAGAGCTGTTGTCCAAACTTGGTATTGGAGGGGTGTGTCTGATTTGGATTTTTAGCGTAGCTTTAACACTATTTCAGTCATATCGCTATGATGCATACAGTGTGGCAGTTTATATTAATGTCTAGAACTGAAGCATCATGCTGCAGATATATAGCATGATGTCCCACCCAGTCACATTATCCTGACACCAGGCTCACCAGTCCTAACACTAACCTCTTAATGCTAGCACCAAACAAGGCAGCTGTTAATACCATTTTTATGTCTTTGGTATCATTTGACTAGGGATTGAACCCATAAACTCCTGCAGCTGAGGCGGAAACTCTTACCACTAGATTACCAGAGCAGTTGGGTATTGGAAGGTAGATGATGAGAAAAATTCAGTAACAGGAGGCTAAAAAGTTGGCCCCCTGCTGTAAAAATCTTAAATACCGACAAACTACCTGAATATTAACAGTATACTAGTAATTCCAGTACACTAGTACCAGCCTAAAACTATGCTAAGAAAAAAAAACAGTATTTGACCAAAATCTGAATCAGACTAATCATGCACTCGACAATTTACAACAAATCTGAATGCATCATATAAACCATTTTCCAAACCAAAGTTTTCTAGTTGACTTGTACACTACATATTTTTTACTACCATCCAGGAAGTGGAATATTTATTTATTTATTGTAATATTTCATTATTAATTGGAATATTTATTTTTTCAAATATTTAATGATGAATAAAAAAGAAAGCAATATTGATGTAACTGACATAATGCACCAAAATCCAGTGTAACCATGATTTTTTAAACTATTTTCAAAAAGGGGAAAAAACTGTAGACAAAGAATAAACTTTCAATACAAATACACTGATACAGAAAAAAAGTGAAGTATTTATATATGAATAAATGCAGCTAGAATAAGATACCCAAATGCATCTACCATATTTACCACAATTTCAAAATATCAAAAATATCATTCTCACTAAAAAAATATATTACCTTAAAATTTTCACAAATCAAAAAGATGGAGAAGAATAGATTATAAGACATATTTATATACAAAAAAGTCAAATAATATGTTTCCAAAATGTACATTTGAAAAGCAGAACATAATTCCAGTGTAAAGAAATGCAACATATGGTGACAAGATTCATCCTACATACAAGTAAATTTGCCCATATCTGGACAATGTTTTGCCATTTTTAAGTAACTTAAGCATGAAAAACAGGTTCCTTAGATACTTTTTGATGGGGTTCTTTACTCCCTAGTCTAGACAGGTAAAAATTGAAATTTATCTTATTATTTTCATTTTCTTCCAGTTTTAAGTTGACTTCAATGCAAAAAGAAATATTTTGAATGGTTCAATTTATTTATATCAGCAACAGTGATTAATTAACCTTTGACCCTGATATGAGAAACCTCTTCCAAAACATCAATTTGGTTTTGAAGTTCTCATGGTCTTAGATTAAAAATGATTGATGTTGCCAATCTTCCTTCAATAAAGTTGCACAGAAGGTTAATACATGACAACTTGGCATCTGATTAATGTTTGTTTGTGATAACTTTCTTATTTGCAATCTGATAGAAGTGCACCAGGAACTAAGTTTGTTCTGAAGAACTACCATTGCCTTCTCAATAAGGTACTATCTTACTGCAACAGAAACCAATGTTGCTAAAGAGATAACAATTCTGCAATTTGATATTTTCACAGAAATTAAAAGCCTATGAACCTCAGTAACATCTACAGATGTACTAGACCTGCCAACCCTTATGATTTTGCTGTTAGTCTTACGAAAATAACCCTTCAAATTGGGATTTAGCAAATAACAGCAAAAACTACAATAATAAGATTGTTGTGTGTGAGTGTGTATGATTAGGATTTTTTAACGTACCTTTAACAATTTTTCAGTCATATTGCTATGATGTCTGTAGTGTTGCAGTTTATAGTGATGTCAAGCACTAGGGGCATCATGCTGCAAACATGTAGCATGATGTCCAACCCAGTCGCTTTATCCTGATACTAGGTCGACCAGTTCTAACACTAACCTCTTAATGCTGAGCGCCAAGCAAGGCAGCTGTTAGTACCATTTTTGTAAGTTATTGGTATGACTCGGCCAGGGATCGAACCCACGACCTCCCGCTTTTGTAGCGGACACTGTAACCGCTAGGCCACCAGAGTGGAAGACTGTTGTAAAATCTGGATAACTGGCTCATTCAAGTCTGATTTGGACCTGGGTTACATATACAGATTTAGTGAAATTAATCAAGGAACCAGACTAACTTTACAGTAGTACCTCAGGCATTTTAAACTGCACACATGCGTTTCATGCAAAACATATTCATGATTAAATTGTTCATTTTAGAAATTTTTATAAATGGTCTCCAACTAGCAATATATGTTGGAGACAAACAAGAAAATAAGCCTCTTAAAAAGTGTTAATAATCAGTTCAGAAGAATAAAAAGGAATATTCAGATTCTTGTCATTAAAATCTGGAAGGGACACAGTTATATTTATTAAACATCATATGTGGATTTTGTGTATGTCTTGTGGCAGGATATATCAATGCTGTCATGTGTATTCAAATAAAATTTTCAAACATATTTTGAGATGGTAATAAGCCATTGAGTAGCACAGGGTTTGGAATTGACATTTGTGGTGCAGTTGTACTAGAGGCAAATAAGGTATACATGTACTTTACAAACGTTTCAGTTGAACATAATACTGTTGCAGCATCAGTTTCAAATACCAAACATTTAAAATAATATTTTCCATTTATACAATGGCAGTACATGATATTTTGTTAAACATTACTGAAAACTAGTCAAACTTACAAAAAAATATAAAATGCCTTACTGAGACAGTCTTATTAGGTTTGGCAGGACTAATATATAATACATAATTGAACCGTATCCTTTTCCACTGAATTAAATTACACACAAGACTTTTAAGTTATAAAATTATAAAAATAGCACAATGGAAGGCTTTACTCACTTGATCATCAATGCATTTGTTGAAGACTTCTAATGAGTGAGGCCTGTTATTGATAGAGATTCATTTCTGAAACGTTACATCGTACAACTTTTATCTGCATCACATATCTTTGATTATCCACTATGAAACTGACAGCTATCTTAATATGGTTAAATTCAGTTTTGTGGATTTCGAAAATAAGTCATATAATGTCCCGTTTTTATTTTAGAAATGGTGGCCACATTTTATGGCAAACTGAGATCGCTTGTACAAATTAATAAAAATAAACCTTCATGCCGTGATAAGTCATCAAATGAAATTGATCATTCAATTTTTGAGAAGCTCCTGACCAGCACAATGCACATGATGAAAGATGCACGAAAGACACTGAATTATAACTAGCCTTACAGGAAGGGCAGCAATAAATTAATTAGTTCCTTGAACAGCCCCAATGGATGAATACTGACAAAATAATATGACAATGTCGAGGTATTTGTAGCCTAATTATTAATAATTTATTTTAATTTACTTAAGACTACATAGGCATTGTGCATTATAATGTTAGTTGTCCAGCACAAAGGTTCCTAATGGCTCTTTTCTATCAGATTACAAAAAAAGCAAGTTACCCCCAAAAAACCATGAAAACAAAAATTTTGGAGTTAACTGCCCAAAAAATAGTTTCAACTGCAGTCCAACTTACAGCATCTGGAAGCAAAAACTGTTTCCAGACAATTGGTCATCACTAAACATCACTAATTCAAAATGCTTGCAACATCATTCTTTAACTTTCTCAGGTTGATCAGGATGCCAAGCCAATGTTATTTCTGATTGGCTAATATTCACTTGCTTTGTGCCACAAAAATGCTTAGGTATGCTTTTGCAAAGGAATTACAGAAATTACAAGCATTTAATATTTTAGGTTAGAAATGTATTGGTCAAAATCAGAATGGTCGACATCTCTACAGCATACAGAAATTTATTTTGACAGAACAAAAGATATTGCAAGGCAAAAGTCATAAATTCATGAGATACCCCCCCCCAGGGGGGGATTATTATCAGACCCTTCATTAGGTATAGTAAAATAAATATTCTTACATTATAAGGCATTTCAACAATAAGGCTTTTTACACTATGGCTTGTATATATAGCATTATAATGAGGGAGAAATTTATTTAAAATGGACTTATCTTGATTATGAATATAGCTTAATAAGAACTTCAATTAATTTTCATGCTGGATAAATAATAAAGAAGGTAAAATTGCTTCTCATGACAAACATATCTATAAATATTTTATGTGAAAATACATGACAATAAATATACAATCAGAAAGTAAAATTATTTTCATCTCAAGACATATATCGCTACATATTTTATGCGAAAATATGTGCCACAGTAAATATACAATCAAATTGTGCTACAGTATATTTTACATGTTTTACAGGTTCTGCATCCGACATTTATCACAGAAACTGCTTAGCACCTAACATGGGTTATTTATTTCTTAACTAGAAAAATCACAATGTTCATATTCAATGTATTTATATATATATATATATATATATAAAAAAAAATTTAAAAATAACTCTGCTGTATAGTTGGTCATATTTAAGAATTTACATATTCTGTACATAAACTTATTCATTACTCTAAGAGTAAGAAGACCTGCTCCTTAGAGGTTCCATATGTATTCTGCATCAGAATGAGAATCAAGAAAATATGATATTCACCGAGTCTGCTCTATACGGCATAAAACTACAAATAAGGACTAACAATACTGAACATAATATGGACCACACAACTGGCCATATTATCTGCTGATAAGAAGTGGTATTATTGTATAGACTGCGAGACACAACATCAAGTGTTGAATACACTTGTCCATAGTATATGAGAATTTGTCTCCAATTAGGCACAGATTTATTCCTCTTCTATAGATGAGCAACTTCTATTGAGAGATGAAAGACTTTGGAATCCCACTTGTGTCTCACTGGGTATAATTTTCATAGAGTTTTTCATAATTTAGAATACACACATTATGTACAAGATTCAACTTCTTTGGTTGATCCACTACGCCTATATGCACTTCCATTAATGAAACTAACAGGAGGAACTTGAACTGGAATAATGACAGCAGTTTGACTAGAGACAGCTTCGGAGATGGTGGGGATATCACTGACACTGTCGGTCCTTTCTTCAGAGGTGGATGGTTCAGAGGTAGGGGAGTTAACTCTGGATGACACTTGTTTTTCTAATTGTGCTCTTTCTCGTTTCTCCTTCAGCTGAGCTTCCATTATGACATTTGGAAATACAGTTCTGTGAATAGCTCTTATCACCAACCTAGAAACAGATAAAAAATAATATAACACTTGCACAGTAAATACGTGTTCTTCCATATGTTTCATACCCTGTCCTAGAAAAACATTAAATTTTTGTTGCAACATATATGTAATTTTGCAAACCGATTAAGGTTCATGGGACAAATGGATGGAAAATTTAGAAGTGACATTATCAAAGATAACAAAAAGTGCAGATATGTTGGATGGCTTCCATCTCTATCAGCAAATTTTCTATTTACTCTGAACTTGATCTTTAATCTTTCACCAACTTACAGGATCTTAAATAATCCATTTTAATCTATTCAGCTGACTGTAAGGCGTAAGAACCAGATATATGAAACTATAAAAAGATCTGTGTCCCTTGATTTGTCAATGCCGAGGGCTGCAGTTGTTCATAACAAAAGGAAATGTCTCAAACAATGAGCAAAACAAGAGACAAAAGTGGGCCTGATTTTGCTCATATGGATGAATGGCACTTTAACTTATGATTGCAAATTCATACATGTATTGAAACTGCGGAATATAAAAACATTTCGGGACACTTGTCTGTTAATATTGATTTCCTCCGATGCTTAGTTGAAAAGAGAGACACATACTGCAGGTGTGGGTTTGATTGCTTTTGGACAATTAATGAAATATTTGTATATGCTGCTAACAGACCTGCCCCCCATACATATGATATACATCTTTTTTCATGATGAAAATAACATTATTTACACAACCAGCTTTGGACCCTGGTCACTCCCTGACCCCTGGTGACTAGCTCCTGATTCAAAACATAGAAATTGTTTGCTGCCATCCCTTTAAAGTATATATTCACTTGCATGATACCACAAGGGGAGTTAATTTATGCAGTCAGTATGGATTTCTGGATCTCTCTTCACCTCCCTTACTTGGAAACCACTGAGATCACCACCCAAAGTAGCTATGTTTGCTCAGTAGTTTGGACATGTGACAATAGGATGCAGATTTGATTTCCACACAATTAACTGGCCTGAATCAGCTACCAAATCTCTCTAGATTTGTTTTTAAATACACAGAATTATTTGCTCTTCATAATCATATTTGGAAGTTTTGTAGGAGAAAACATCTAACGTTATTTTGTTCTTACTGAAAGCTCAAAATATAAATTTTATATAATTTGTGACTGATGGCACTAAATGTTTCAAAGTCAAAGTGTTTAAGCATTTTAATATGGGAATAATATTCTAAGGTCTGTATTGCAGGCACTTTAATATGGAATATGTGTTATGTATGTGTGTGTTTTGTTGATTTTTAACATAGCCTTAAAAATCTGAATCATATCGCTATGATGTCTGCAGTGTGACATTTATAGTGATGTCTAGCACTGGGGTGTCATGCCACATACATGTAGCATGATATCCCACTCAGTCACATTATCCTGACACCAGGCCAACCAATCCTAACACTAAGCTCTTAATGCTGAGCGCCAAGCGAGATAGCTGTTAGTACCATTTTTATAAGAATTTGGTACGACTTGGCCAGGGGATAAAACCCAAAATTTCCTTCATCCAAGGCAAACACTCCAACCACTTAGGCTACAGGATTGGTCATTTAATATGTGAATACTATTCTATGGTGTGTAATTCAGGTTTGTTAATGCTGTAATACCATTTAAAAGTAAGTATTTCAGGCACTTTAATATGTCAATACTATTCTAAGGTGTGTATTTCAGACAATTTAATATGTCAATACTATTCTAAGGTGTGTATTTCAGACAATTTAATATGTATATACTATTCTAAGGTGTGTATTTCAGGCACTTTAATATGTCAATACTATTCTAAGGTGTGTATTTCAGACACTTTTCTTTAAAAACAAAAAAGACAAGTTCACTATCCATTTGGCACCCGTTTCTTTAAAAAAATTAGACTAGTTAATAAGCTATCTTATCATTATAATGAATCTGTAAAGTTTCAAACTTAAGAAAACTGTCTGTTTTACTGGAAATGAGTCTTATACAATCAATTTAAATAGAAAATGAGGAAAGTACATACATGTCAAAGATGTCAAGTAATCCAATGCTATTCTTACATAGCATTTATCTTTAAATATGAAAAGAATATTCTCAAATTTGTATTGTACGACCAAAAGTGTAATCCTTATACAAGCAAGTGTAAGACATGATTAGGCAGAAAAAAGCCAAAGGTGTAACTGATAAGCATGTATGGACAAGCCTTCAGGGAGAGACATGAACTGAAGTGAGTTGAAAATGTTTTGGGAAAACAAAAATCATTCCCATATTGTGTGCAAAGAAAAATGTGTATGATCATATATTTTTGATGTCACGAAAAAATTTGAAAAATATTTTATAATTCTGTTTGATGCTTTCATCTAAAGTAAATAAATCATTTTCATTTGTTTGTTTGTTTGTTTGTTTGATTAGGATTTTTAACATAGCTTTAACAATTTTTCAGTCATATCGCTACGATAACTGCAGTGAGGCAGTTTATAGTGATATCTAGCACTGAGACATCATGCCGCAGACATGTAGCATGATGTCTCACCCAGTCACATTGTCCTGACACCAGGCCAACCAGTCCTAACACTAACCTCTTAATGCTGAGTGTCAAGCGAGGCAGCTGTTAGTAACATTTTTGTAAGTCTTTGGTATGACTCGGCCGGGGATCGAACCAACGACCTCCCGCTTCCGGGGCGGATGCTCTAACCACTAGGCCACCGGAGCGGTTAAATCATTTTCAATATACAAATATAAACTCTTGCAACATCAGTGTCGTAAATCTTATAAACTAGCATAATAGTTCTAATAATTATAAATAAAAAGAAAATAATCAATAAAAGAATAATAAAACATAAAGAGATTGTAATAAACACAAAAAGACAAATACTTAACTGCTGTGTATAATGTTTAAGCAAGCAAAATAATGTGCCTATTGGGATATACCATTCACGTTGGGTGATGTCAATTACAAAACTGGTTGCCCCCACCCACACTAACACACCAAAAAGTACATTTTCATTGGTATCTTTACAAATCTGAGAAGTTCCTTTTCTATTTTTGAGGTATATCAAATGTCATTCTTTAAATTCTTGATTTGTAGCAACTACAAACTCCACAAAATTGGTACCCCATGAACTAAAATGAAGTCATAGTACTTCAGATTTCTGAAAATACAGTACAATTCAATGGTTGCTACTCTATAATCAGAATTGCCATAATGTAAATTTTTCCATAATGATCTCACTTACCTTGGCAGGAGAGCTAATACACATGCGAACACTACTAAAATGGTATGTATGGGCTTGGTTATTGTATTCTGCATGACCCAGTATGGTGTGACAGGATGATCCCATGTGAAGAAAAATGAATTAATGATGATCCCAAACAACCAGAATGACAAAAAGCTCACAATCATTGAAAGCCACTGAGGCCATATCTGAAAAGAGAAAAATGAAACAAGTCCATATCATGTGACTGTATCTCAATTTCAATAATGATTAAAACCTTTAACTTCAGAGAAATAAATTGGAAAATAAGTTTAAATGTCGATTTCTACCGATATCTAGCATTATTTTCATAAATTTAATCTCTAAAATGAGATCACTGTTCCCATTATGTAAAAAATTGTTCAGATTTGAAAAAATGATTATTTGTTAAACACAAATGCATTTTCTAAAATACTTACGGTTTTGCAAACCATCAAGGACAATGTTTTTCATGTAGATTTTCTACTATATTAATTTAGGTAAAACAGAAAACCTTCTGTGAACCTAATAATAATAACTATAATAACAACTGAATAGCACATTCTGTGAATTTCTGTTGACACCATTATGAGCTCTTAAAAGTAAACAAACATAAAATCTATTACTTTTGTAACAGGGCTGTCAATTTAATAGGCAGACATCAAAGTAACCAGATTTCATTGTCCTATCATAAAAAGATGCCATCAAACTGAGAAACCTTTAGTGATGATGAGTATGTGTATTAAGTTTCACCATTTAATCTCAAGCTGTGGTGCAAAGAAAAGTGCTATGCAAAAACATAATTATGAACATGACTTTGACCCAATGTGGACCTAATTCAAAGACAGGATCCCAATGTGGTCATGATACTCTACACGGAAGCCAGTAAATCTGGTGGAGAAAAACCTGGAAAAATCCCAGGAAGAACCACCAAGCCATGGGAAGCTACTGGCAAGCTTTCTCTCATGCTGGATGCCTTGAAGCTAGATGGAATTGTGCTAGAAACTATGAGAGTTAACTTAAGGATGTAATTACAATATCATACTGATATTAAATAATAAAATGGACAAGTAACAAGTTACTAAAAGGAAAATAGTGAAAAAAGAAAAATTAAAAGAAAATCAATGCATATGTGATGATGGGTTTATCATTTTTCAAATACTTTCTAATGTAATATTTCTGTTCTTTGAACACACATTTTCCAAAGCCAAGTGCAACAAAATGCATACAAACTTAGTTTATGTTTTAAACTGTTTGGAAAGCAAAAATACCCTTTTTCAAATGTTTTTTTTTTGTAAAAAAAAAAAAAGCATCAACTCCTTACCCAACAGTGTGTCTCCATGGCCAGATGTAAAAGGACAGCTAGGACTAAAATTACCATCATTGTTGTGCCATATTCCCATATTCCAACTTCTTCACCATAGGCCTGCAGAAACAATGTACATGGTGTAAACAATTAAATATCTGTGGACACGTGAATAAATTACCATATCACTTTAATATTAACCTTTATTAGTATCAATAAATCATGTCTTCAAAACAGTTTAACCCACTTAGATTTTTAACACTTACCAAGAGACATAGCTAGGTCGCTGAATATTCAATAATAATATCTACATCAATAACTGTGCTAGCAAACAAAGGTCTAAATTTTTGGCTAGTCTAAACAAACAAAATAGAACCACACATGCTATCATATACCGCACTGGTAAACCAATGTGTATTTTGTGTTGTTGAGATTCTAAATAGGCTAAACCCACATCTGCCATCATATATTGAGCTGGCAAAACCAATGTCTACATTTTTCTGCCCCTGCTATTTTAAATAAACAGCATTGAACTGAATCTGCCATAAAAACTGTGCTGTGCAGATCAAGGTCTGTGTTTAAAGTTCTTGATATTCTAAACAAACTGTGGAACAAGATCTACTTGTGTATACTGTTGCCTGCAGACCAAACTCCATGCAATTTATAAGCAAGCAACTACTAGAATGAAAAGATATTCCAAATCCTGATATTAAATAATGACTTAAATATTGAAAATGATGTTTGAATGTTTTTAAAGCAAAATAATATCTTCATGAAACATCTACTATGTCACAAATCCTGCACTCCCAAGCTAAAAAAAATGTAAACCATGTCTTTTGGCTTGTTTTAGCTAGAAAAGTCCTAGTAGGTAATCTTACTGCAAAGGTGGTGATCAAACTAGAGTTGTCTCTCCCTGGATAGTGGGATTGATGAATAAACCCAGGTGCATAATCCATCAGTTACTACCTGAGCAAGTACATGTTCTTCCACGGGGAATGAAACTGTTACGGTCCCGTATGGTGTGCACAAATTATGAATGGGAAAGAACCCTATTTTGCTCCCAAATTTGTTTCTTCTTCTTTAAACACATTAAACATCATAATTGATTGGAGATGGGTAACAGGCAGAGGGAGTTATATCCCTTTACACCAGTTTTAGCCTTGGATCCGGTCTCTTAAAATATATGATGCAGCTTAGGGTCTCTTGTGAGATAGTCTAGGTTCAGCACATGTCAATGAAAGGATGCAATCATGAGGAAAAAACAGATCTTGCACATACAACAGAAAAAGTGTAACCCATATTGATATGCAGCTTATGAGTGATTTGGCTTGGAAAGTGGCTTTATCTGCTGTTGATACAATTCCCATCTGATCGGACTGAGCTTCTTGGGACAAAGGTCACTGAAATAAAACCTGGCAAACATCATCTCTGAATGCCATTTCATGGCTTGAATGTTAAATGTCATGGAGCAGCTGCATGACTGCCCTAAACTCATTTGCTGAAATGGGTAAGAAATTCCATCTTGTATTGGGCTAGGTCAAATAGACAACCCAAAAGGTCCAGGACAATAGAGTCTGAGTAGCAGTATCATCCCTTCCTTCTCTGATTGGTATAAACAAGTGAGTTTGTTTTGTTCTTTACTACCCTGTGGAGAATAATACATCTGTGGATCTCTGGAGGCCTCTGTAGTGAAGGAGATATGAAGGGTCAAGAAAAGTAGTTAGGAAAAATGCCAAGATGATATTCAGGACCCAAAGGTCATCAGAGCAATCTCTTCTCATTGTTTTAAAAATTTAAGGATTCTGACCAACTAAAATGTCAGATAATAGTGGCATGTTCATTACATCATTTTCTGTCTGAAGGGACAAAACATTCTTTTCTCCCTTTATCTTGTTATCAATTGCTAAGGGTCAATAGACCTTTGCCATTTGGTTTGAAGAAGGGTTTTCTTTTCTGTTGTACCTTAGAGAGGTACTTCCTGCTTCTCTGATCCCTCTTGCGAACTGAAGGCTGAAGTTTAGGTCACTGGTCTTCTATGAGGTATTACTCAATTGTGGCCTAATTTCTGACAACAATACTGAAGATAACTGCATCCTTAATAGGAATTGGTAATAATTCATCTATCCAAGTGGAGAACATTATTGTCTTACTCCCTTATCATCCAGCCGACAACTGTTTCTTTTGGGTTGGGACGACAGGATATGCAGGTCAGTGGATGCTGTCTTAAAGTACAATGATTAGGCTGTATATACAAGGCAGTGGATGCTTTCCTAAAGTACAATGATAAGACTGGATATGCACTGCAGTGGATGGTTTCCTAAAGTACAATTATCAGACATGATAAGCAAGGCAGTGGATGCTTTCCTACAGTACAATGATTAGACTGGATATGCACTGCAGTGGATGCTTTCCTAAAGAACAATTATCAGACATGATAAGCAAGGCAGTGGATGCTTTTCTAAAGTACAATGATCAGACTGGATATGCAAGGCAGTGGATGCTTTCCTAAAGTACAATGATTAGACATGATATGCAAAGCAGTGGATGCTTTCCTAAAGTACAATTAGACTGGATATGCACTGCAGTGCATGCTTCTGCAGTGGATGCTTTCCTAAAGTACAATGATCAGACTGGATATGCAAGGCAGCAGATGCTTTCCTAAAGTACAATGATTAGACATGGTATGCAAGGCAGTGGATGCTTTCCTAAAGTACAATGATTAGACTGGATATGCACTGCAGTGGATGCTTCTGCAGTGGATGCTTTTCTAAAGTACAATGATCAGACTGGATATGCAAGGCAGTGGATGCTTTCCTAAAGTACAATGAATAGACAGGATATGCACTACAGTGGATGCTTTCCTAGAGTACAATGATCAAACAGGATATGCAAGGCAGTAGATGAATTCCTAAAGTACAATGATCAGACAGGATATGCAAGGCAGTGGATGCTTTCATAAGGTACAGTGATCAGTTAATATACTGAAAAAATATATTTATACTTACAAAATAGCAGGCAAAATGAATTATTAAACTCTGATATAAGCCATCCAGGAGAACCGTAAAATAAGACCATTTGGTATATGTCTGGAAAAAAAAATAATTTACATTCATTATGAGACATTTCATAACACATAGTACAGCATCATTTATATCAAAGATATTTGCCACTAAATACAG
This sequence comes from Unio delphinus, assembly GCA_029339505.1. Classification (NCBI taxonomy): domain Eukaryota; kingdom Metazoa; phylum Mollusca; class Bivalvia; order Unionida; family Unionidae; genus Unio; species Unio delphinus. Next base: position 6,826,511 of record JAQISU010000237.1, on the reverse strand, counting down.
AACATCATCTTTTCAGTACACGTCTTAATCATGTACTCTGTACCTTTTTAGTCAAAAATATCTCCTTACTTAATTTCTTTCTTTGCTGGAAAATAATTAGAGTATTAGATAAAAAATAAACCAATTAGGACACAACGTCTAAGTATAATATGCACAAAAGTGCAAAAAAAATAGATCCAGATCTGTCATCACATTATGCACTAGTAGATCAGAGTCTAACGTCAAAGTTACCTTTGTGTGGGTTTAAGTATGCGGCTCAGCCAATGTATGTGAGAAAGCTTGCTGGTATGTGAGAAAGCTTGCTGGTATGTGAGAAAGTTTACAGTAGCTTCTCATGGATTGATGTTTCCTTCTGGGCTTTTCTCCTGGTTCTTCCTCCACCATTAATACTGGCTGCCATGTATAGCCTATCTTGTGCTGAAAAATGGCACTCAACCCTATAACAACAAAGTCAAAGTTTCGTGTGAACAAAACCAACTCTGATCCACCAGTGTATTATGCAATGACTGAGATAGTTTGTGTATAGTTGTGTGTAAATTTTCTATGACTGACCTTAACTGGCAACTGGGAAAGTGCATATTTTACAGAATGAACTGTCATATCTTCATAATTATTCATCCCATCAAGGGATTTAAAAAGTACTGGCAAAGAAAGGAAAAAAATGTAACTGAAACATTAACACAATTTTTATGACCCTACAGTCGAGTCAGTGAGTATGTTGTAGAATGAGTTGTCCTAACTTCATAATGTTTTATGCCAAGTATGATAAGAATATATTAAGTGGTGTAGGAAAAATATGCAAGTGACATTATTTTAAATCCAAATCCTTACGAAGTATTTTTATGACTGACATTCATTCCAAGATAAATTGGGCAAATGAATGAACTGTCTTAGCTTGATAATAACTCGTGCCATCAATGATATCTATCAAGGAGTTCAGAAAATGTATCCAAACAACGTTAACCAAAACCGTCCAAAACAGTAACTTTTATATCTTACTACCCACTAACAATAAATCTACATACATTATCTGCATATACTGTACATATTAATTTTATGTACCTACAATGTGTGACAAACTGCATATGGATCAATGATTCAACATTCACAGTATGTTCTGAAATAGGCTGCTAAACATTGAAGTACCAGGCTCAATGTAATATTGTAAAACAAAATGTTATATTGTTGTAAAAGTATGCAGCTACATCGTTACAATTTCTAAAAGAAATGACTTCCTGGGTCAACTGCTGACTCGGTATAGTAATCAAATGTAATTTTTATCACTGTTGTCATCAGCGCATGATAGTAGGATAAATAAATCAGTTATCGGTCATTCACATCTATCTTTTATCTAAACCTCACTGAACTTTAAATTATAACTGGCATTACTTTACTTATGCAAGAGTCATACCAAAGACTTGTAAAAATGATACTTGCAAACTTGGTGGGGCCACGAGTGGCCGAGTGGTCTAAAGCATTTTCCTTTATTGATAACTGCCATCTCAACTCTGTCTGCGTGTGTTCGTGTCTAGGATTCGGCTAATGCAGTTATGTGAGAAAGCTTGCCAGTAGCTTCTCGTGGGTCGGTGATTCTTTCTTTCCAGGGGTTTTCCCGGGTTCTTCCTCCACCAATAATACTGGCCACCATGTACAGCCTGTCGTGTGCTGAAAAATGGCGTTAAATGCTACAGCAAACTTGGTGGTCAGCATTAAAAGTTAGTGCTTGTACTGGTCTGCCTGCTGTCAGGATAATGTTACTGGGTTTAACATAAAGCTACATGTCTGCAGCATGATGCCCTAGTGCTAGAAACTATAAACTGCTACACTGCAGACATCATGGCAATATGACTAAAAATTGTTAAAAGCTACAATAACAATCCAAAACACACACACACACTGTTAGCATAATACACCAGATATATGCAGTAAATAGAGTTGGATATATTTTACATACAAAGTTTGCTGGTCCCACTTTGTAAAGTTCAGGATTTTTCATAAGGGTCGTTGCTGACAGATCTTTATCCAAAATACCATTAATAACAGGGGGGAAGGCATGGAAGACTACATGTTGGAGCATCAGAAACAAGCTGTCAATGTGTGTAGAACCGGAAAACCCACTGTAGAAGTTGAACCAATAGAATGTAAATGTGGAAACCTGTAAAAATAAAGAAGAACAAAAGCTGATAAATAGGAGTATGGTAACAAGTTTGTTTCCCCACCTCAAACCATCTAAGCAATTCTGATACAACGAAAGCAAAGAAAATGTAGATGCATTTATCTTCAATCTGTACTGATATATCTATAAAGAGTTTTATTCATCTCTGTAATTACAAACATTTGCAATCGTCAATTTTCTCCCATGACTGTGGACGCAAGATACTAACTAATGGTGTGAAAAATGCTTTGTTTTTGTTGTGTGCAAAGAATCAGTGGTCAAGAAGGTTGTACAGAATATTCAAACTAGATTGCTTAATCAATATGGCAATTTCATTGTATTGTAGAACTTGCAAGTTTCAATTTCCTTTTGAACTTTAAATTCATACAAAATAAACAACTTTCTTTGAATTATCTACCTATATTATTTTGTAGTGGTTGATTATTAAGTTTAAGATTGTCTATGTTGATGAATACTAAAAATATGGAAATATATCACAATTATATTATTTTGTAGTGTTTTGTCTATGTTGATGAATATTAAAAATATGGAAATATATCACAAGCAGCTGTTATGATTTGTGAATACAAATGTAATAGCAGAGTAAACAGTTCTGAATAACTGTGATTTTTAAATTATCACTTAATTAATCCTGTCCCAAACATCAAGACCTCTGTCCTCATAAAAGACTTATCACTTTATTAATCCTGTGTCAAACATTAAGATCACAGTCCTCATAAAAGATTTATCCATGAATTTAAGTTGCCACAAAAATATTAATTCTGCAAACAGAACTGAATTTGTTCTGATGCCCATGGTAACAAATTAATTGACAGTAGCCAATAAACAAAAAAACAACTGAAAATGACTTACCAGACTTTTGTAGAACATGAAGACAACAAATCTTGCTAGTCGATCATAAGACCAGTGTCCGTGGACAAGTAAGAGTTTCTGCAAAAACTTGAATCTGGCTATGGCAAAATCAGAGGCCATAACGGCTTGCATTCCCTCCTGTCCCGATATCCCAATCCCAACATCTGCTGTCTGGATCATGCTCACATCATTAGCACCATCACCTGCATTGCAAGAAAAAAGAATATCCAGGAATTCAAGATATGACAATTTCTTCATTATAAATGTTGAGTATTCAAACCATCTATATATAGTACTCTTCAAATATGAATCATATTAGTTGTTGTGGTACACATGCTGGATGTCAGCTTGGCATAATTTTCATTCCAATAAAGTGGACTCTATTAGAAGTCTTTGGCCAAAAAAACCCCAAGCTTTATTGATCATTCATTCATGTGGAGTAGTGACAGGATTTTTCAGACAGTGGTCATGGGTACCAATTATATATGTAATACTGGAAAAAATTTCTTTCAAAGCCAACTAGATATTAAAAAAGTCTATAGGTAAAAAACCCATGTTGATATTGCCATCCATTTGGACAGAAGCATATATAACAATGGTTTCAAGATATCAATGCAATAAATAGATTTTCAAGATTACTGCTATGTGGACATATGACTAATTAGACATCCTAAGAAATCTTCTGGTGAAAATCCCATGTTAACTGATTTTACATATTACATATTTACATATTACTGAATCAATGATGCTTCTCATTAATAAATATTATCATATATATGTTGCCTCTAATTAACAACTATTATGGAATCCATTCTGCCTCTAATAAACAACTATTATGGAATGCATTCTGCCTCTAATAAACAACTATTATGGAATCCATTCTGCCTCTAATAAACAACTATTATGGAGTCTATTCTGCCTCTAATTAACAACTATAATGGAATCCATTCTGCCTATCATTAACAACTATTATGGAGTCTATTCTGCCTCTAACTAATATTATGGAATCTATTTTGCCTCTAATAAACAACTATAATGGAATCCATTCTGTCTCTGATAAACAACTATTATGGAATCCAATCTGCCTCTAATTAATAACCAAATTTGTATGCTGCTTATCATAGATAATTTTTGTGAAGTTATAATTTGTATGCTGCTGTCTGACATCATTCTTTGGTATACATTTATGATATTAACTTTCATTGACATTTGCATGAATTTTTCTATTTTATGGAAGAAATTATAACAAACCCATAAAGATAATCCACTATACTGTATCATCAATCTAGCATTACTCACCAATGGCTAATGTTAGCTTGCTTTGGTCATCACGGACCATCTTTACAATATTTCCCTTTTGTATTGGAGTAGCTCTGCAACAGACTACAGATTTACATTTCTCTGCCAGCTTCAAAAAGTCTTTCTTCACATTTTTATCTGTTTCATCCAGGGCAAAGGCTAAAGACACACCATCAATCACCATAGCAAACTCTTTTTTTTTCTCAACATCAGTCGACTTCAAGGACCTGGCAGACTGATTTCTGAAAGAATGGGGTTTGTCCATCTCGATATCCTGTAGATGATGTTCTATCAATGCCTTTGTTTCCTCCTGTAATTTATAATACATTCAGCACAATGGTTCCACATAAAATCATAACTTATATGCAAAATGTGCAACAATGTATCCTCCCTAGAATGAGACACATCTAGCACCCAATATGTCATGTCGTGGTAATGTAACTTACATGACACCACAAGTTGACAGTATAAAATATAACATTAGGTAATAAATGAGATCAAAAGGTGAATATATCTTGTCTGCCCATAAAATAAAAAGTCAAAAATTATCCCAATATGGTCAATTCATTTACAGTGGTACCTTGACTTACGAGTGTCCCAACTAACGAGTTTTTTAGATACGAGTTGTCTCTCTCAGCCGATTTTTTGCTTTGAGTTGAGAGCTAAAATTCGGGTTATGAGCCAGCTTCAGATACCTCACCGCTAGCTGGCGCAGCGAATGTCACAGTGAACGCCACAACATCCGCCCAGCATCCCATGTCTCACTCGTTCACTTTAAGTGGTTAGCTCGCAGTGGAAGCATCAGTGTTGTGTTCGCATTTGTGCTTGCAGTTATTTTGCAAAACTTCGTTTTTCCAACCATGGACCCGAAGAAAGTTTGTGCGAAGGACATTGCTGAGAAGAAAAAGCAGATGATGTGCATTGAATTAAAGAAAGAAATTATTGAAAAACATGACCAAGGTGTGCGTGTTGTCGACTTGGCGAAGCCGTACGAGCGTAGCACTTCCGTGAGCTGCACCATACTGAAGCAGGAGTCAATAAAGGCTATCACGCCAGCCAAGGGCGTTAAAATAAAAAATAAACAGCGGACATCTCTCCATGAAAATATGGAGAAACTGCTGATGGTGTGGTTGACAGAGAAGCAGCTCGCAGGAGATACCGTGACTGATGCTATAATCTGTGAGAATGCACAAGCTATTTACGTTGATCTGCTGCAGGTTCTCTACCTTCCACCCAACACCACCCCTATCCTACAGCCAATGGACCAGCAGGTGATTTCTAATTTCAAGAAGCTCTTCACCAAGCACCTGTTTTGCCGCGGATTTGAAGCAACGGAGAGCACACACCTCAACCTTCGAGAGTTCTGGAAGGACCACTATAAGATCGTGATATGCCTCAGAATTATCGATATTGCTGTGTTTTTTGGAGGTCTGGAATGGATTAATGCCATTTCAATTCATTTCAATGGGGAAAAATGTTTTGACATACGAGTAATTTGAGTTACAAGCTTAGTCACGGAACGAATTAAACTCGTAAGTCAAGGCTCCACTGTATTTGTATGGAAATCAATTTTTGTGCTTGGCAAAAAAATGACAATAAATCGTTACCTAAATTAATGGCTTGCTGGCCCTACGTCAAAATGACTTTTCATTTAAGAGAAGTAGTGATAACAAACTATTCAAGATGGCCAGGAAGAAGTCAATATGACCAAGTATCTCATAATAGTGATAAGCTTTTGAGACTGCCATATTAGCATTCTTAAGGCACAATTTCCATATAGGACCAACAAGACCTCATATTCCCAAGTCTTTTTTAAAAGGATGAAGTCAAGATGACCAGATATGGTGATAAGATTTTTGAGAATGCCACATTAGCATTCATAAGGCACAATTTCCATTTAGGACCAACAAGATATCATAAGAACCACACGTCAATATGAATTTTTTTAAGTCTGTTTGTTTTTTAGGGTTTAAAGCCATTTTTCAGCACACAATAGGCTATACATGGCGACCAGTATTACTGGTGGAGGAAGAACCCAGGAAACACCCCAGAAAGAACCACCGACCCACGAGAAGCTACTGGCAAGCTTTCTCACATAATTACATTAGCCAAATCTTAAGACTCGAACCCACGCAGACAGAGGTGAGATGGCAGTGATCCATAACGGACAGCGCTTTAGACCACTCGGGGCCACTTTTCTGAAGTAGTATTGTTATTAATATTTTCAAAATGACCACTGTGGAGGCCATATTAGATTTCAAACCAACAAGACTCTAAAAAATCGTTTAGTGAAAACTATATCAACATGACTTTCTGTTTGGAAGGAGTTTTAATAACAGGAGTTTGCAGATATTGGTCCTTAGATCATCAACAATTTCCTTTCGGACCAACTAGACTTCATAAATTGTCATCTGATCAAATCCCCATGTTAATAGACTTTCTGTTTAGAAGGATTAGCTATAATTTTCAAGGTGGTTCCCATGTGAACCATATTTGACATCAGATTTACACCAGTTTCATTCAGAACCAACCAGACATCATTAAAAGACTCTTAATGAAAATCCCATATTGATATGACCTTTCATGCAGGAGGAAATGTGATAAGAATCTTAAGATTGCCACTGATGCATCCATAGTGAATTTCCAAGTGGCATCATTTCCAGTTAGAGTTAACTAGACCATGGGATAAATGTATGTCTCAAGTCTTATGCCAATCCTCCAAGTAATTTAGGAGGAGTAATTTAACAAACCTGTACTAATGAACAGACAGACTACAGATGAGAGATCCCGTAAGCTACCACTGGTCTCTGCAATTAAAATACATGAATAGGCCTAACAAAATTTAAAACCAGATCAATTATTTGAATACTGAGATGAATAGGAAGTATAATGGACTATAAGGCAGGTAAATAAGATGACAATCACAACTTTCTGAGAAAACAGTTAAGAGAAACGAAGAGCAATATATTTGTCTAGTCAGAAATATAATAAAATAGAGTATATATCCCCAAGTTGAGAAAAATCTACAGACTCACTCGACTATCTTTAATCTTGAAAGATCTCTAAGATACAGTGCCAAGTTTACTTGAAATTAATTAATTAGGCTGTTTTTAAGAAGAATTTGAAAATAAACTGAATGAGTGATGACGGATCAAGTGCCATATCTAAAGTTCACTTGGCTCTAATGCTAGGTCAGCTAAAAACCTATTTATCAAGTTTTGTTGAAATATGGTCTGTTAAGAAGTAACAAAGTCTGCCAATCAGATGCAAGATTACATTATTAATATTGGTAGATTTCAAGGAACCTGTTTACAACCATGATAATATAAGTTAGGTAAGCTAAACAAACCTGGTATTTTAAAACATAAAATGTAAGGTAACTCTTTATACGGAAAATGTAAATTTATCATTTGTACAATGTTGCCATATAGTATTGCTTATAGTCTATGATACATATCTAATGTAGTTCATATATTTTACTGTACATGATGTAAATACTGTACATTCTAATACATCTCACCCTACATGAGATGAGCCTTCAGCATAGCATATAAAATTTTCATAAAAGAGCTTAACATTGTTGACAATGACAAAACAACGATCATCCTAACCATCTCCAATATAATGTGATGCCTAACCGTGATATTTTTATTATGACTGCATAACGAATAAAGTTCAAAGAAATGAATTGTAGAAATGTCTTGATAGCATGTGCCTTACCAAATTGTGAGTGTTGATTGTAATCATCTCCTGAGTTTTGTCAACAAGTTTGGAGGCATAGGCCACCTGAATGGCAGTTTCTTGCTTGTCTCCAGTAAGAACCCATACTTTGATTCCTGCTTGTCGTAGATTGAATATTGTCTCCGGTACACCATCTTGAAGTTTGTCCTCAATACCTGTAGCTCCTAACAGGTCAAGGTCTTTTTCAAGGTCACATATGCACTCCAACATTTTCTCATCACGGCCCTCCATGGCTGTTTCTGCATTTTTATACTTCTTGTACCAATCGTCATATTCACCTACCCTCAAAGTCTGCGGATAAGAATTGTAATAAACTATAAAAATGTTTACAGAACACGAGTAGCCAACCAAAGTGACCTATCACAAAAACTGACAGGACAGTAGGACAGAAAAGCAAATAAGAACATTATCATATGCCCCTAATACATTTGGGCATTTAAATACTGTAATGACACATTTTCAGCAGACTCTTCAGGCTTTCTGGAGATTTACTTATCTTTTTTAATTTCCAGTAAGGAAAATAAAATAAAATAATTCAGTAAGAGAACTATGTGAATAAAGATTCTTAATCAGTAATCACTGATCACTAATATTGTCAACAGAAATTCAGATTACTGGTTATTGTAGGTTATTTAAAGTCAAAAATTAAGAATACATACTAATTTATTCTCGGCTGGAAATAATACAATTTTGTTCTAAATGATTTTTTTTTAACTCAGTATATTGAAGGGACTGGTGAACTACTGGGTGAAAAGAATTTCAAAGACCATTTCTTCCTTTAACTGCAAAGTGTTGAAACCATCTTTAATATTCTTCAGCAATAACAAGATTTAATTTCAGCTGCAGTGGTGGAGATATTGGTTGCCACATTGGCACTAATTTTTATTTAGGACCACCAAATAGCTACCTAGCAGTAGAGAGAGAGAGTAATTATGAAGAGTTTCTTCCCTTTGTTACACAGAAGGAAATGAGAACATTTTCATGATAGGTATGGATTTGAAAGGTAGCAGAGTTTATTGCCTAAAAGCATCAATGTGGCTGTGTGACATATTTTGTGGAGAAAGTCTACATATAACATTGTCTCATTTGTTTCACTTGTGTCTTGTTTCAATACGTAAACTGAAATTATAACAATAAAAGCAATGCTACAAATTCTTCGTTAAAAACTGTTCAGATACAGTCTTATGAATCTTTCATGCAACATGTACAAATGTGCCTGCTAATAATTCTAGCTTGTATATACCCAATTGGCAAGGTATTTAACTTAATTTGAATGTACAAAAAAGCATAAGGTATAAACAATATTCCCTCACCTTTTTGCCCATGCACAAGGTCCGGAGTCCCTGCATAGCATATGAAGTTATGTATTCTTCTGTCTGCTGAACAATTTGCTTCATTTCTTCATCAACTGTAATCAAAAACCTCATGTTCATGAAATAGTGAATCTTTCATTAGTCATTAAAAATATCCAAGTTAACTGATTTGAAAATTAACAGTCACTTCTTCCAGAAATGAACCTTATAATCACTTAATGCTGATGGTAATGATTATTACAAGAATAAAAGAGGGCGGTTATGAATAATACTAGAAAAAGGTATGATGGTAATGATTATTAGTAGAATAAAGAGGGCGGTTATAAATAATACTAGGATAAGTGTGGTAATGAATATTAATACTAGGATAAGTGATGATGGTAATGATTATTACAAGAATAAAAGAGGGCGGTTATGAATAATACTAGAATAAGGTATGATGGTAATGATTATTAGTAGAATAAAGAGGGCGGTTATGAATAATACTAGGATAAGTGTGGTAATGAATATTAATACTAGGATAAGTGATGATGGTAATGATTATTACAAGAATAAAAGAGGGCGGTTATGAATAATACTAGAATAAGGTATGATGGTAATGATTATTAGTAGAATAAAGAGGGCGGTTATGAATAATACTAGGATAAGTGTGGTAATGAATATTAATACTAGAATAAGTGATGAAGGTAATGATTATTAGTAGAATAACAGGGCAGTAATGAATAATACTAGGATAAGTGATGATGGTAATGATAATTAGTAGAATAACAGAGGGTGGTAATGAATAATACTAGGATAAGTGATGATGGTAATGATTATTAGTAGAATAAAGAGGGCGGTTATGAATAATACTAGGATAAGTGATGATGGTAATGATTATTAGTAGAATAAAGAGGGCGGTTATGAATAATACTAGGATAAGTGATGAAGGTAATGATTATTAGTAGAATAACAGGGCAGTAATGAATAATACTAGGATAAGTGATGATGGTAATGATAATTAGTAGAATAACAGAGGGTGGTAATGAATAATACTAGGATAAGTGATGATGGTAATGATTATTACAAGAATAAAAGAGGGCGGTTATGAATAATACTAGAATAAGGTATGATGGTAATGATTATTAGTAGAATAAAGAGGGCGGTTATGAATAATACTAGGATAAGTGTGGTAATGAATATTAATACTAGAATAAGTGATGAAGGTAATGATTATTAGTAGAATAACAGGGCAGTAATGAATAATACTAGGATAAGTGATGATGGTAATGATAATTAGTAGAATAACAGAGGGTGGTAATGAATAATACTAGGATAAGTGATGATGGTAATGATTATTAGTAGAATAAAGAGGGCGGTTATGAATAATACTAGGATAAGTGATGATGGTAATGATTATTAGTAGAATAAAGAGGGCGGTTATGAATAATACTAGGATAAGTGATGAAGGTAATGATTATTAGTAGAATAACAGGGCAGTAATGAATAATACTAGGATAAGTGATGATGGTAATGATAATTAGTAGAATAACAGAGGGTGGTAATGAATAATACTAGGATAAGTGATGATGGTAATGATTATTACAAGAATAAAAGAGGGCGGTTATGAATAATACTAGAATAAGGTATGATGGTAATGATTATTAGTAGAATAAAGAGGGCGGTTATGAATAATACTAGGATAAGTGTGGTAATGAATATTAATACTAGAATAAGTGATGAAGGTAATGATTATTAGTAGAATAACAGGGCAGTAATGAATAATACTAGGATAAGTGATGATGGTAATGATAATTAGTAGAATAAAGAGGGCGGTAATGAATAATACTAGGATAAGTGTGGTAATGATTATTACTAGAATAAAAGAGGGCGGTAATGAATAATACTAGGATAAGTGATGATGGTAATGATTATTAGTAGAATAAAAGAGAGCAGTAATGAATAATACTAGAATAAGTGATGAAGGTAATGATTATTAGTAGAATAACAGGGCAGTAATAAATAATACTAGGATAAGTGATGATGGTAATGATAATTAGTAGAATAACAGAGGGTGGTAATGAATAATACTAGGATAAGTGATGATGGTAATGATTATTACTGGAATAAAACTGGGCAGTAATGAATAATACTAGAATAAGTGATGAAGGTAATGATTATTAGTAGAATAACAGGGCAGTAATGAATAATACTAGGATAAGTGATGATGGTAATGATTATAGAAGAATAAAAGAGGGCGGTAATGAATAATACTAGGATAAGTGATGAAGGTAATGATTATTAGTAGAATAACAGGGCAGTAATGAATAATACTAGGATAAGTGATGATGGTAATGATTATAGAAGAATAAAAGAGGGCGGTAATGAATAATACTAGGATAAGTGATGATGGTAATGATAATTAGTAGAATAACAGAGGGCAGTAATCAATTAATACTAGAAAAAGTGATGATGGTAATGATTATTACTAGAATAAAAGAGGGCGGTAATGAATAATACTAGGATAAGTGATGATGGTAATGATTATTAGTAGAATAAAAGAGAGCAGTAATGAATAATACTAGAATAAGTGATGAAGGTAATGATTATTAGTAGAATAACAGGGCAGTAATAAATAATACTAGGATAAGTGATGATGGTAATGATAATTAGTAGAATAACAGAGGGTGGTAATGAATAATACTAGGATAAGTGATGATGGTAATGATTATTACTGGAATAAAACTGGGCAGTAATGAATAATACTAGAATAAGTGATGAAGGTAATGATTATTAGTAGAATAACAGGGCAGTAATGAATAATACTAGGATAAGTGATGATGGTAATGATTATAGAAGAATAAAAGAGGGCGGTAATGAATAATACTAGGATAAGTGATGAAGGTAATGATTATTAGTAGAATAACAGGGCAGTAATGAATAATACTAGGATAACTGATGATGGTAATGATTATAGAAGAATAAAAGAGGGCGGTAATGAATAATACTAGGATAAGTGATGATGGTAATGATAATTAGTAGAATAACAGAGGGCAGTAATCAATTAATACTAGAAAAAGTGATGATGGTAATGATTATTAGAAGAATAAAAGAGGGCGGTAATGAATAATACTAGGATAAGTGATGATGGTAATGATTATTATTAGAATAAAAGAGAGCAGTAATGAATAATACTAGAATAAGTGATGATGGTAATGATAATTAGTAGAATAACAGAGGGCAGTAATCAATTAATACTAGAAAAAGTGATGATGGTAATGATTATTAGAAGAATAAAAGAGGGCGGTAATGAATAATACTAGGATAAGTGATGATGGTAATGATTATTACTAGAACAAAAGAGGGCGGTAATGAATAATACTAGGATAAGTGATGATGGTAATGATAATTAGTAGAATAACAGAGGGCAGTAATCAATTAATACTAGAAAAAGTGATGATGGTAAAGATTATTAGAAGAATAAAAGAGGGCAGTAATGAATAATACTAGGATATGTGATGATGGTAATGATTATAGAAGAATAAAAGAGGGCGGTAATGAATAATACTAGGATAAGTGATGATGGTAATGATAATTAGTAGAATAACAGAGGGCAGTAATCAATTAATACTAGAAAAAGTGATGATGGTAATGATTATTAGAAGAATAAAAGAGGGCGGTAATGAATAATACTAGGATAAGTGATGATGGTAATGATTATTATTAGAATAAAAGAGGACAGCAATGAATATTAATACTAGAATAAGTGATGATGGTAATGATTATTAGTAGAATAAAAGAGCGGTAATGAATAATACTAGGATAAGTGATGATGGTAATGATTATTACTAGAATAAAAGGGCGGTAATGAATAATACTAGGATAAGTGATGATGGTAATGATTTTACTAGAATAAAAGAGGACAGCAATGAATATTAATACTAGAATAAGTGATGATGGTAATGATTATTAGAAGAATAAAAGAGGGCAGTAATGAATAATATTAGGATAAGTGATGATGGTAATGATTATTAGTAGAATAACAGGGCAGTAATGAATAATACTAGGATAAGTGATGATGGTAATGATTATTGCTAGAATAAAAGAGGACAGCAATGAATATTAATACTAGAATAAGTGATGATGGTAATGATTATTAGTAGAATAAAAGAGAGCAGTAATGAATAATACTAGGATAAGTGATGATGGTAATGATTTTACTAGAATAAAAGAGGACAGCAATGAATATTAATACTAGAATAAGGTATGATGGTAATGATTATTACTAGAATAAAAGAGGGCAGTTCTGAATAATACTAGGATAAGTGATGATGGTAATGATTATTAGTAGAATAACAGGGAAGTAATGAATAATACTAGGATAAGTGATGATGGTAATGATTATTGCTAGAATAAAAGAGGACAGCAATGAATATTAATACTAGAATAAGTGATGATGGTAATGATTATTAGTAGAATAAAAGAGAGCAGTAATGAATAATACTAGGATAAGTGATGATGGTAATGATTATTAGTAGAATAAAAGAGAGCAGTAATGAATAATACTAGGATAAGTGATGATGGTAATGATTTTACTAGAATAAAAGAGGACAGCAATGAATATTAATACTAGAATAAGGTATGATGGTAATGATTATTACTAGAATAAAAGAGGGCAGTTATGAATAATACTAGGATAAGTGATGATGGTAATGATTTTACTAGAATAAAAGAGGACAGCAATGAATATTAATACTAGAATAAGTGATGATGGTAATGATTATTAGAAGAATAAAAGAGGGCGGTAATGAATAATATTAGGATAAGTGATGATGGTAATGATTATTAGTAGAATAACAGGGCAGTAATGAATAATACTAGGAAAAGTGATGATGGTAATGATTATTGCTAGAATAAAAGAGGACAGCAATGAATATTAATACTAGAATAAGTGATGATGGTAATGATTATTAGAAGAATAAAATAGAGCAGTAATGAATAATACTAGGATAAGTGATGATGGTAATGATTATTAGTAGAATAAAAGAGAGCAGTAATGAATAATACTAGGATAAGTGATGATGGTAATGATTATTAGTAGAATAAAAGAGAGCAGTAATGAATAATACTAGGATATGTGATGATGGTAATGATTATTAGTAGAATAAAAGAGGGTGGTAATGAATAATACTAGGATAAGTGATGATGGTAATGATTATTAGTAGAATAAAAGAGAGCAGTAATGAATAATACTAGGATAAGTGATGATGGTAATGATTATTAGTAGAATAAAAGAGAGCAGTAATGAATAATACTAGGATAAGTGATGATGGTAATGATTTTACTAGAATAAAAGAGGACAGCAATGAATATTAATACTAGAATAAGGTATGATGGTAATGATTATTACTAGAATAAAAGAGGGCAGTTATGAATAATACTAGGATAAGTGATGATGGTAATGATTTTACTAGAATAAAAGAGGACAGCAATGAATATTAATACTAGAATAAGTGATGATGGTAATGATTATTAGAAGAATAAAAGAGGGCGGTAATGAATAATATTAGGATAAGTGATGATGGTAATGATTATTAGTAGAATAACAGGGCAGTAATGAATAATACTAGGAAAAGTGATGATGGTAATGATTATTGCTAGAATAAAAGAGGACAGCAATGAATATTAATACTAGAATAAGTGATGATGGTAATGATTATTAGAAGAATAAAAGAGAGCAGTAATGAATAATACTAGGATAAGTGATGATGGTAATGATTATTAGTAGAATAAAAGAGAGCAGTAATGAATAATACTAGGATAAGTGATGATGGTAATGATTATTAGTAGAAGAAAAGAGAGCAGTAATGAATAATACTAGGATAAGTGATGATGGTAATGATTTTACTAGAATAAAAGAGGACAGCAATGAATATTAATACTAGAATAAGTGATGATGGTAATGATTATTAGAAGAATAAAAGAGGGGGGTAATGAATAATATTAGAATAAGTGATGATGGTAATGATTTTACTAGAATAAAAGAGGACAGCAATGAATATTAATACTAGAATAAGTGATGATGGTAATGATTATTAGAAGAATAAAAGAGAGCAGTAATGAATAATACTAGGATAAGTGATGATGGTAATGATTATTAGTAGAATAAAAGAGAGCAGTAATGAATAATACTAGGATAAGTGATGATGGTAATGATTTTACTAGAATAAAAGAGGACAGCAATGAATATTAATACTAGAATAAGTGATGATGGTAATGATTATTAGAAGAATAAAAGAGAGCAGTAATGAATAATACTAGGATAAGTGATGATGGTAATGATTATTAGTAGAATAAAAGAGAGCAGTAATGAATAATACTAGGATAAGTGATGATGGTAATGATTATTAGTAGAATAAAAGAGAGCAGTAATGAATAATACTAGGATAAGTGATGATGGTAATGATTTTACTAGAATAAAAGAGGACAGCAATGAATATTAATACTAGAATAAGTGATGATGGTAATGATTATTAGTAGAATAAAAGAGGGCAGTAATCAATTAATACTAGAAAAAGTGATGATGGTAATGATTATTAGTAGAATAACAGGGCAGTAATGAATAATACTAGGATAAGTGATGATGGTAATGATTATTAGTAGAATAAAAGAGGGTGGTAATGAATAATACTAGGATAAGTGATGATGGTAATGATTATTAGTAGAATAAAAGAGGGTGGTAACGAATAATACTAGGATAAGTGATGATGGTAATGATTATTAGTAGAATAACAGGGCAGTAATGAATAATACTAGGATAAGTGATGATGGTAATGATTATTAGTAGAATAAAAGAGGGTGGTAATGAATAATACTAGGATAAGTGATGATGGTAATGATTATTAATAGAATAAAAGAGGGTAGTAATGAATAATACTAGGATAAGTGATGATGGTAATGATTATTACAAGAATGAAAGAGGGCCGGTTATGAATAATACTTGGATAAGTGATGAAGGTAATGATTATTATAAGAACAAAGTGGGCAGTAATGAATATTAATACTAGAATAAGTGATGATGGTAATGATTATTAGTAGAATAAAAGAGAGCAGTAATGAATAATACTAGAATAAGTGATGATGGTAATGATTATTAATAGAATAAAAGAGGGTAGTAATGAATAATACTAGGATAAGTGATGATGGTAATGATTATTACAAGAATGAAAGAGGGCCGGTTATGAATAATACTAGGATAAGTGATGAAGGTAATGATTATTATAAGAATAAAGTGGGCAGTAATGAATATTAATACTAGAATAAGTGATGATGGTAATGATTATTAGTAGAATAAAAGAGAGCAGTAATGAATAATACTAGAATAAGTGATGATGGTAATGATTATTACTAGAATAAAAGAGGGCGGTTATGAATAATACTAGAATAAGTGATGAAGGTAATGATTATTAGAAGAATAAAAGAGGGCGGTAATGAATAATACTAGGATATGTGATGATGGTGATGATTATTACTGGAATAAAACAGGGCAGTAATGAATAATACTAGAATAAGTGATGAAGGTAATGATTATTAGAAGAATAAAAGAGGGCGGTAATGAATAATACTAGGATAAGTGATGATGGTAATGATTATCACTTGGAACAATTAAATAAAATATTGTATACTGCAAAGAGTACATTTTCATATGCAGACTTTAAATTAATTTGCAGTTCATATGTATCAAGTGCATACATTTTTAAGGATTCTGCATTTTTTTGCACAGTCGTGTGGCCTGGCAGCATCTCTGCACCTGTCCATAAAGATAGAATTTGGTCAGTACTCCAGGATGATCATTATCAACATGTATGAATGTATATGAATGGGTACTACAAGCAGCTTACCTTTATATTTTTTATGTAGGACACTCAAAACTGCTGAGTCAGCACCCTTGGTATAGAGAATGATGTCATCATTCTGAGGATGTTTCACTATTATGGACATTCGCTTTCTGGTTGAATCAAACTGCAAAACTTGAAGCACTGGGAATTCTACCTCTCCATCAGATCCTAAACAAAGAGAATGGAATGGTCATCATTGAAAAATGTAAAATATAAAATGATGTAAATCTTAAATTTTATATTTTAATCTTCGTAACCATAAATAGATATCTCAAATTGCCTATCAGCTTTCAAAATAAAGTACAAGTAACAATGTGCTTTTATCTGTATTTAAAATCTTGCTTAATTATCTGGATTTGATATGGCCATGCATCACGCAGGATTCATCATGCTAAATCAGTTCCCATAGCAAACCTATGCAAACACCATATTAAAAATTCAATTTCTGCGTACTCATGATCAAATCTATATTCATCAGGATTGATGCATCCTGGATGATAACCTTTGTGTAGAAAACACCATATGAGCCATAGCATTGTCTGGATCTACCTGCATTTGAAACATGTGCTTTCAAGTCTGCACCAGTAATGATAGTTACAAGCTCAACTGTCAAAGGACTGAAATTCCATCAATTAAACAACTAGGATAAGCTCTTGAAAGATTCTATCTACTAAATCTAACTTTCATTCAGGGTTCGTACTGAACTATGGATGATAAATTCAAAGACTTTTCCCAAACTTTCAAAGACCACAAACAGAGATTTCCAAGACCTATTTTTGCTAATATTGTGTATACAGGTTATATGAGAAAAATGAATGCCAAATACTACAATACTGATTACTGATTAAAGTCAAACTATAATTAATTTCCTAAAATTGTAATTATAATTATCTGGAAGACAGGTTAACATTCGTTGATCTTTCAGAAATATGTAACATATGTGTCAGAGTTAATACAAAATAAATTGTCTTCATAACAGACACCATCATTGCTTTAAATGCATTATTATATTTGCTTTCTTTTCTCTTCAATCATTTTGGAAAGAGATGCTACCACTGTCATCACTTCCTCTGCTTTTCTCCTAAGAGCATTTGACTCTGTGAGATGCACAATGGGTCCTTTTAACTCTGCCTTTTCTGCTTTCTGTACAGAGGAAGCATGTAGGCTGGCAATGTTAGCTTCAAGAGGCAGTTTTCTGGCTTCCACTTCATCCAAGGCTAACTCCCGTTTCTTTCCTTTTTGGTTTTTCTCATCCTTCTCTGCTTTCTTCTTATCCAGATAAGCATGGTACTTATGTCTTGCAAAGGAGCCATGTGTCATCATTTCATTGCTAATGATGATTTCCAAAGGTCCAACTGCTTTTCTAATTGTGTCAATGATTAGCCCTTGAGCTCTGAGGCTTTCTCTGCTGAGGTTCTCAACAGATATCTGATTGTTGACAGAAAATCATCTCTCCACTGTTGCCTGCCCGTGTGACAACATTTTCTGGAGAACACACCAAAGTTCGACATATTCCTTTCTTTTGGAAAGGTCAGAATAAAACACTTCATCAAGGTTGGGCGTTTTTTTTCTCTCCATTTTTTAAAAAAAATAAACATTATCTATAAATCTAGTAATATTTCAAGCACTTCAAAGTACTGGGCAAAACCGGCTCAATTATAGTCCAACTATACCAACCCGTTTGTGTCTTTGGAAAGTCCGTTAATCATAAACTGTGCAGGAGATGGCAGTATTAGTTCCATTCTGGTCATTCAGGTTAGAAATTATAAATCAATGATTCAGTTGCCTTAGTTCTGTGCACTTTTTATCATTTAATTATTTTCGTTATTGAAATCGATAGGGGTACAAACAAACGGGGATGGGGATGTATAGTCAGACTATAGATACACAAATCAATTTCGGCAATGAGATTTTAATTTTTTTTTTAAATACCATTGGGGAAAAAGTTGAGGGTCGGCAATGAGAAACGGTGATATTCCGTGAACTGGAAATACGTTTTTTTTAATTCTTTTATTTATTTACCTAATCAAATGACTTGACTTCTTACAGTTAAAGCTTCACAGCACACGTTTTTTTTTATATATACTCACTATTCAAGAACAACTACTCTTGCTTAACTCTACTATAGTGTATGCATGCGCACTTTGAAACTGTATATCCGTGAATTGAATTTATTACAATGTATGTTTTTATATTAAAGCAAGGAACATTATTATGCAGAACAAAATTTTCGAAAATGATTTTTTTTCTCCCTCAAACGTGTTAAATAAACCGACGGTACAAGTAAATTTAAACGGGCCCTCTTTTGCCACATCTCCCAAATCATCACATTAAACAATATCTTATTTTATACCAGAAGAGTAATGAGTTAACATTATTTTGCCCAAAATTACCAATAGCTTATACTTCTGCATCTTCGTTCCACTAAATGAACAGTATGTAGTTACTAATTTGCATCGAATCCCTCTCCTATTGATGCCAATTTGCTCGTCTTTTTACACAATGTACAAACCGTCTTTCGTTTACATAATTTATCCTTTTGCAGCCATTCCTTGTATTTCTCTTGTTCAAGCCAGATATCGTTGAAAGACCAAAGACCTGGCATTTTTAAACATTGAACTTGCAGAAGATTTAAATCGAATGAACAAATTTTGAATCCTCGAGCGTGTAACTTTCGCGAACTTTCTACGTAGAATTAGTGTAATTAACATTTTGATTGGCTACAACTGATGGACTCGTCCATCAAACGAAAGAAGCCAAGAAAAACCAGCTATATCCGAAGCCAACGACCTTGGACAATTTTATTGGTGACTTCCTTTGATGAAGTGTGTAGCGGCACCGTCTTGCTTTGATGAAGAGTGCATGTGTGATTGAAGTCGCCGCCGAGGCATACTTTGGATGGTCAAACAAAACAAAGCCTCTTTTGTTAATGCGGCGGCAATAAACTGAACGGGTCATCAAAAGAAAGAAACCAGGATAACTAGATTACATCTGAATCTAACAACCTCGGATAATTTTATCTGTGATTCTGGAAATAAATTAATTTTTGGGGGGTTTATTTAAATTTTCAAAGACTTTTAAAGACCTCAGAGTAATATGATCGATTTTCCCAAACTTTCAAGGCCTTGAAAATGCTACCTCATTTTTCCCAAACTCTCAAAGACCTTCAAAGACCGTACGAACCCTGTCATTATCAACCAATCCTAGCCAGCCAAACCAATATATACTTTATTTTATCTTTACTCATATCTAGGCTGGTTTCCATTTTTTCCTAAGGAGTCTTTCAATGAAAACACCTTGCTTATGGGACTATTCAGTCTAAAGAATGATAAGACTTTCAATATGGCCCAATAGGCCCATTTTCCTGTAGGACCACCACGATTTCATAAAGTCTTAAGGTGAAAAACCCAAAGTCAAAAAAACTGTTTGGTCAAAGAAGTCTTGAGAAGATTTTATAGGTAGCTGCTTTAGCAGCCATACTGGGCTTCAGAATGGCACCATTTTTATTTAGGATCAACTTGACATCATAAGAAGTCTTTTTAGTGAAACACCCATGTTGATATAACCATCCATTCAGATGTACTGGTAACAAGAATTCAAAGATGGTCACTATGGTAGCCATATTAGACATCAAATTGGCATTATTTTCATTAAGGACATACTATACTTCATAAGTCAACTGGTGGAAACTCCATATAGCAAACTGGTGGAAACCCCATATAGCCATTCATCTGGAAGGAGCAGCAATAACAAAATGTTTGAGGTGGCTCCTCTGGAGGCTATATTGGGTGTCCTGTGGCTTGACTTTCATTTAAGACCAACTAGTTCATGGGTTGAATGTGTTTGTATACTTTCATGGCGATCCTCAAATTAGTTAAGGTGGAGTAGCAAGAACACACTTGTGCTAACCGACAGATGGACAATGCATAACAGATCAGCCCATAACCTGTTTTGGTCTATGACCAGTTGAGCTAAAATGTCATCAGAGAACACATTATTGGTCTAAGAAAATTTGCAAGACCAAAGACTGATAGCAAAAGCAGTAACATTATGTATCCCACCGGGATAAATTTCAGCTGCAAGATTAGGCTGAATATTGAGGAAAAAATCACATACATAAATTAACCACAATATCCATGAAACTTTTCAAGAAAGTTTATCCCTCTATTCTTTTGTCCTGTCAACTGTTTGTTTTAAATACATTTAATAAACTGTTCTACTTTCATCAAGCACATTAATATAATTTCCTGATTGACAGTCAGTCACTAGAATATAAATCTTAGAAGCACATGAGACTATTACTATGACACTGATGCTGTGAATCTGATACGAACATAAGGTCAATATGACAAGTTTAGCACACCTGGGATGGACAGGGTAATACAATCACATGTGGCTGGAAATCTGACAGTCACAGGAGGTTAGTATGATTGGCATTGCAATTCTTAAGTTGCAGTCCACATACATGAATGGACAGGATAGTTAAGGACCATGATGTAGTCATATCTGATAGGTACAGGAGGATAACAAGTCTTATGTCACAGTCCAAAATATCTGGGATGGATAGAGTAACATAAATAGCCATGTTGCAGTAAATCTGATAGAAATTTAACACATCTAGCATAACAAGTCTTAAATCACAGCCATAAACATCTGAGATGGATAGAGTAATATAAATGATCATGTGGCAGGAAATCTGATAGAAAAGGTTTAACACATAAAACATTACAAGTCTTATATCACAGTCCAAAATATCTGGGATGGATAGAGTAATATAAATGACCATGTGGCAGTAAATCTGATAGAAAAGTTTAACATGTCCAGCATAACAAGTCTTATGTCACAGACATAAAAATCTGGGATAGAGTAATATAAATAACCATGTGACAGTAAATCTAATAGAAGTTTAACACGTCCAGCACAGCAAGTCTTATATCACAGTCCAAAATATCCAAGATGAATATAGTAATATAAATGACCATGTGACAGCATATCTGATAAGTACACAAGGTTAATACGAGTACACAGTAGTAAAAGATAGGCACAGGGGGTTAATAACAGGTGACTTTGAAGATCATGTGAAATGGGATAGCTTTTTAGAAAATGGAACCCAAGTTGAATAGGATATGTTTGAATTTTAGCTTACAACAGCTAGTATTCCAAACCTAAAGTGTAGGTCAATATGACAGTTTGAAGTGAAGGTCTATATCACAGGTTTATTGGCTCATAAAACTCCAAAATCAAAGGTCCATAAATGTCTTATTACATAATGCCAAATTTGGACTTGTTCCAGAGTAGTTAAAATGCCATTTCAGCGCCTGATGTTATACAAATTATATTAGGACACCGCAAAGAAATCAAAGACATCATATCAATACAATTAATTATGCTAATTATCAAATATGTATATTACAGCAATAATGAATGAATAACAACTTAGGGTACCTGGCAGTTCCACAGTTACCGAGTTTGCAGACCTCTTCAGAAGACAACATCCATAGGTGCTGGCTGCTTTAACCAGCGCTAATTCATCTGGACTTTCTGCTTCATATCGAATTTTTGACATGTCCAATTTCCCTGATGACCCAGTATTACTACCAGTCACACTGCCATGATCTGACGCTGTGTCCAATCTGTTGTGTTGCAGATCCCCATTGACACTTGATGTCCCTATTGGGGGTAAGGGGGGACGAGATTTTCTATGGATCTTTTTTGCGAGATTTTCTGCAGGTAGATGTGGTTTTCTGGAGGACCTGTCATGTGGGATTCCCGGTAGACGATTGTTTGGTTTATGATTGTTTTGTGAAGTGTTGTTCAAATCTGGGTTACTTACATGACCATCTGAGTCCATCTGAATAAAATATGAATTACATTACTTAAGAACTGTCTGTTTCATTGTTCTATATATACTGTAATGTAATGCAGAAAGCATAATGAATGGTTATTGTTTGTGATCACATAAAGACTGCAGTCTAGACTAAAATGAATTTAAAGTGAATTATATCAATATTTATACAAGCTACCTCAAATAAACCTTGAGAAATTATTGATATGAAATTTGAACCTGAATTAATCTATGAACTGATTACAATGAAACAGATGAATTACAAGTCAGAGAAAGTCTTAAACAGAGCAAACACTTCAAACATGTCCTATCAAAAATGACAAGTTCCATATACAACTTGTAAAAATCAAATCTACTTCAAATCTGCTGATAATTATTGAATATAACATGCATATATATAATCTGACCATGATTCTGCATGATATATGTTCCATCATAATCAGTCCTGCCCAAGAAATGTTAATGTCTATGAAACAAATTTGACATCAAATTAAAATTACAGGCAATAAAGAGAACAGCTCCCACTACAAGCTTAAATTTTCTCCATTTAAATAATATGCATATTTTAAATTTACATCTGCATTATCATACCATTTTCCACTCCATCACAGCACACTGGCACCACCCTTGCCTAAATAATGACAGTATATCTGAAAGCAAACTTAAAATTACACTAAATCTCACCCCACCCCACCCCAAGTCATATCAGCATAAAAAGAATATCCCACAGCATAATGCCCTTCATAACAATATCTCAGTTCCAGATAAAACACAAGCTGGCTATGGACACCATGATCAAAATTAAACTATTTCAATTGGCCAATCAAATGTATGACAGTATTAATTATCAAATGAAAACGACATGAACCTGACTTGTATCTTCAATTTATTTTTAAAACATTTCAAAATGTAAATGATGAAATAACAAGATAGAAAAATTAAATTTAATCACTTACTCTTTCCCACTGCCAACACTCACACACGCACATTTATGAAATTTTTAATCATTCTCACTTTAATGTAGTTTGGTTTATATGGGACACATAGAAATTCACCACACACTGTGCTTTTTGCTTTACCATGGTTCATTACATGTTATTTTCACTATACCATAGTTAAATATATATCACTATTCTTGCTATACCATGGTTAAGTATATATCACTATTCTTGCTATACCATGGTTAAGTATATATCACTGTTCTTGCTATACCATGGTTAAGTATATATCACTGTTCTTGCTATACCCTGGTTAAGTATATATAACTGTTCTTGTTATACCATAGTTAAGTATATATCACTGTTCTTGCTATACAATGGTTAAGTATATATCACTGTTCTTGCTATACCCTGGTTAAGTATATATAACTGTTCTTGCTATACCATAGTTAAGTATATATCATTATTCTTGCTATACCCTGGTTAAGTATATATCACTATTCTTGCTATACCATGGTTAAGTATATATCACTGTTCTTGCTATACATGGTTCAGTATATATCACTGTTCTTGCTATACCCTGGTTAAGTATATATAACTGTTCTTGCTATACCATAGTTAAGTATATATCACTGTTCTTGCTATACCCTGGTTAAGTATATATAACTGTTCTTGCTATACCATAGTTAGGTATATATCACTGTTCTTGCTATACCATGGTTAAGTATATATCACTCTTCTTGCTATACCATGGTTAATTATATATCACTCTTCTTGCTATACCATGGTTAAGTATATATCACTTTCCTTGCTATACCATGGTTGAGTATATATCACTATTCTTGCTATACCATGGTTAAGTATATATCAGTGTTTTTGCTATACCATAGTTAAGTATATATCAGTGTTCTTGCTATACCATGGTTTGGTACATAATTCAGTAGGCAGTTACTGTCACCAACTACCATGATTTTATAATGTCAGACAGCTGTATTCAGTTACCTAATCTAGGTATAAAAAAAAAACCATTTCAGAATGTGTGTGTGTGATTTGGATTTTTACTGCAGCTTTAAAAAAAATTCAGTCAAATTGCTATAATGTTTGCAGCATGGCAGTTTATAGTGAAGTCTGCACTGGGGCATCGTGCTGTAGACATGTAGCATTATGCCCCACACTGCTTGCATTATCCTGACACCAGGGCACCCAAGTCCTAACATTTACCTCTTAATGCTGAGTGCCGAGCAAGATAGCTGAGAGTGTTGTGACAGAAGCTTAAATTTAAATCAGTTTGAACTTGTTTTCAGAAAATCATATTATGCAGAAGCTGTAACTTGTAAAAGTCTGCATGCCAAAATTTATTCATGCTTAGGTAAGATTGGGTAATTTGAACTGGGACAAATTTATCTCAGTCCAGCAGGTGTGAAAAGATGGAACTGAAATGGAAAGAGCTCTGATAATCTTAATAAGAACAAGAAAACTTGAAAGCAAACTTACATTATCTTCACGTATGTGTGTTGAGACAACGACAGTGTTACAGATGGCCATCAAAAGGAAGAACTCCTGTATCTGTTTAGAGTTAGAACTGTGAAGACCTAGTGAACTGGTTGAAGGCAGACTAAGGTCAACGCTGCCTATACTACGCAGGCACATACAGGACAACTCTCGTTGTAACTCTGATTCCAGCTTCAGGTTATCAATAATCTAATAAAATAGAAACGTAATAATTGAGATGTAACTTGTGTAAAATGCCATTTTTCAGCACACGATAGGCTATACATGGTGGCTAGTACTACTGGTGGAGGAATAAACTAGGAAAACCCACGTAAAGAACCACTGACCCATGAGAAGCTACTGGCAAGCTTTCTCACATACCCACATTGGTTGAATCTGAGACTTGAACCTACACAGACAGAGGTGAGATGGCAGTGACCATAACAGAGAGTGCTTTAGACCACTTGGGGCCCGCATAAAATTATGTTTTCAATTGTCAAATAATTCATGTCATCAAAAATCTCAGAAAACTTGTATGCCTGTGAAGGCTCAATTAGTTACTCTGAGCACAAATGTATTGAATGTATTGTTCATCTCTAAAACTGTTAAATTTCTATAGTTCTACCAAAAAGGTACAGATTTATGATAAAACGACAACTACATGAGATGAGAATCTACCAAGTTTAGTATAACGCTGCTTCTATCAGCTAAAGTGAGAATGTTGTGCATGGAGCAGCCAAATCTTAAGAGTCAGAGCTCAATCTGGGGATTTCCAAAAGATACAAGGCTTCACTTGTTATCATGTACTAAGAGTTGCCTATTTACTGGTGTAAAACGTACATTGTTTTGTATGATTTATACCTGGAAGAAAGTTATTTTTACTTGATATATGAAAGCAGGAATTGTGAAAAATCTTTGAATTCAATATGGTTGCAATAACATACACATTCAGGTAAAAAAGAGAAAGCGACAATGAATTTAAATGCAAAAATGTTATGTTTGAAAATATAAAAATTACATTTACCATTTACAAGTCCATCAATATTTTGCAAATGAATTTCATTATTAAAAATTTTTTCAACTTTTACTGGCTGGAGCATCCTGACTTGTTCATTATTCCCATAATATTAATCAACTTGCTGTTTTAAAATTTGTAAATGCATCAAACACAAAGAAAAATGTAATGATCTATATTTGATTTTGATATCAGCATGTGTCATATGTAACATAAATTTTAACTGTGCTCTAATTCTGAGCAGCATTGAGTGTAATTTGTTCATTATGATAGCATAACTGAGTGTAAATTGTTCATTTCAAGAGCAATGCTGTGTCAAGTGTTCTTTATGTGAGCAACACTGAGTGTAAATTGTTCTTTATGTGAGCAGCATTGAGTGTAAATTGCTCATTATGAGACCAACACTGAGTGTAAATTGTTATTTATGAGAGCAACACTGAGTATAAATTGTTATTTATGAGAGCAACACTGAGTGTAAATTGTTATTTATGAGAGTAACACTGAGTGTAAATTGTTCTTTTTGGGAGCAACACTGAGTGTAGATTATTCATTATGAGAGCAGCTGAGTGTAAATTGTTATTTATGAGAGCAACACTGAGTGTAAATTGTTCTTTTTGGGAGCAACATTTGTGTAAATTGTTCTATGAGAGCAACATTGTGTAAATTATTCATTATGAGAGCAGCATTGAGTGTAAATTGTTTATTACAAAAGCAACACTGACAATAAATTAGAGCAACACTGAGTGTAAATTGTTCATTACAAGAAGTTCTCAGCATTTAGAAATGACAACTTTAGGTTGTCATCAAGATACATTGTCAAAATTAAAATTGCAACCACTACATGGTAAAACATTGTTTCTTATATTTTCCATTAAAATATATTTAACACTGAATCAAAAGGGAAAACGTTTGAAATGTGAAATGGGGGCAATAAAATTACTAACAGAACTGTTCCGACTGACATTGGCTTGAGAGATCCTGCTTTCAGCTATACTTATGTCATCATTATCTTCATCTGAAATAAAGATTGGACAAATATAAATTGGGAAAATAATACCAACTAAATGATGAAATGGATTCTACTGCAACTTCAGTCCAAACTGTACATGCATTTAAAGGTTTATATATATATATATATATATATATATATATATATATATATATATATATATATATATATATATATATATATATATATAGTCAAACCTGTCTACTGCAGCAACAGATGGGAAAAGACCAAAGAGGCCTTTGCAGACAACTGACCTCTGAAGGCAGGTTCAGTCCCAAAACTTGGTTCATGACAGGTGACCTTGAAAATTACATGTAGAGGTGTAGCTCTTTTACAAATACTTTGGGGTTGTTTGACTGCATATTTAGATATATGTTAGTGAAACCAAAATAGCAATAAACATTTAAGTACTGGCATTTACCAGGAATTAAAAGAACCAGAACTAAGATCATATCACAATTACAGATAATAACCACTAAGTATTGGATGATTTCATACATGGTGGATGATTTCACTAAATATCGGATGATTTCACTACATATTGGATGATTTCACTATATATCAAATGATTTCACTAGGTATTGGATAATTTCAATATATATTGGATGATTTCAATAGGTATTGGATGATTTCACTAATCATTAGATGATTTCACTAGGTATTGGATGATTTCACTATATATTGGATGATTTCACTATATATTGGATGATTTCACTAAGTATTGGATGATTTCACTAGGTATTGGATCATTTCACTACATATTGGATGATTGAACCACTGTAAGGCTATATTCTGAATGCCAAATACATGTTGGAGATGGTGAAGTAATATATCATGGTCTATTGTGTCAAATGCTGCAGACAAAATCAAGGAATGTGAGGACTGCAATTTTTCCACTATCCAAAGCAGAGAGAATGTCATTAAAAAATTTCAGAAAAGTAGTTTCAGTACTGTGGCAAGGGTGATATGCAGACTGTACATTACTAAAAGGACTTTGAATTCAAATGAGATACAAGCTGGGTTAGAACTAATTTTTCCAAGATTTTTTATATGAACGGGAGATTAGAAACTGGGCAGTAGTTCTTTAAATCATTATGGTCAAGTGTTGGTTTCCTCAACAGAGGCTTTACAATAGCAATTTTGAAAAATGATGGGAATTCCCCCAATGAGAGAGAGATGTTAATAATATCAGTTAGTGAAGGCAATATTGGGTCTAAGCACTCAAGTAGCCTATAATAATACCAAGTGTACCTTGAATTGCACATCTTTCATAGTAATCTATGAAAGTAAATGACAAATTTGTGTTGAAACCATCTTTCTTCTTCATGTCAGTGACCTTACCACACAATCAAGAGGCTCCTTTCTCGATTTAAAACAAAAATTATAGTCATGCTTGACTGGAAATACCTGGTTCACAATGCAAACATTTCCACAAGTCAAGAGATCTAAACACATTTGGCACAAAATTTTGTTCATATCAAAACTTTCTGGTATTGATGTGTAGATCAATTGACACATTTTAAAACAAGATAATATCCTGCATTTATGATGACCAAATTTAAACTGAATTAAACAATATAACTGGAAATTTCACATGACAAAACTTTTTTTTAATTGTTTATTTCTTAATGTGACCGAAGAAGGCATTACCAACATTTTCATTGATCAAAAATTTCATCATATTTTATTATTTTCAATATACTGAAACTCTGTCATGCAGAGAATTTAATAAAATATGTGACTTATTAAAAGTTCTGAATTTCATGAGGTTGATTCAAATTTCTGGAAATTAACTGCTGTTTTCGACTATAAAATGAGCTCTATGATGGTTTCATTGACCAATTTTGAAGATTTGTTTTCTTCACATTCAACTAAAGCGGCCTACTATGTTGGTACATTCTAGGGGAAATAATGAGACCCACTCTTTGCCCTGTATTATACGCGTGTTCATGAGCAATCTATGTTCAAATTAGAGACATATAATGAAAGTTATAACACAGTCATATAAATGTACAATTCTTCATTTAAACATTTTCACGACTGATTAAAACCTCCAATTTATAATATGGATGAAACAGATAATTCCAAACAGTTCCAAGTTGAATGAAGATATTTCTTACCTAAAGAATGAGGATAATTTCGTCCAAATATGGTACAAGTTTTAAATTCCATCACATTTTCTGTCAAGGTCCCTGTCTTGTCAGAAAAAATATATTCAACCTGTCCCAGATCCTCAGTGATATTAAGGGCTCGACACTCCATTCGCTTGTCTGTTGGTTCATAATACAAATCCAGGTCATTGGTGATGAAATACACTTGGAGGAGTTTGACAATCTCAATACACACATAAAGAGCTAAGGGAATAACAGCCTGAAAAACAGTAAAAAAAAAATACTTCTGTCAACATTTATTTGTTCAAGTTTATGACCATTATATTCATTCCTGCAAAAGTGGAAGTTTCCAATGGTACTTTCTAGTGGATGTAGAAACTCATAAAATAGTTACTGACATTGAGACTGATGGATGAAGTGGATATTGATGAACTAAGTGATGGATGGAGCAGATATCACAGTTTAACGAATGGCATTTTCTGGCACTCTGAACGAATGTTAGCTTTAAATACATACTACAATTAACAACAAATAAACAAAAATGGACACCTATAAAAAAAAGCAAATTTCTTTTAGTAAATTATGTTTCTTCGAGAATACTTACCCAATCATGTTACTTTAGGAGATATAAGCCTGCTACCTTGCGAGTACAGCCCTACCAAAAGACGAAAATTCGTCTTTTCTGTCTCTGTCATATAGACAAAGGGCAATAACTCTTGTCCCTTACCTCCCCTTGCCACCCATTAGGTGTCGCCAGTTTTTAAGCTAAGCGGTATATAATATACGAGGATGCTCGCATGGCTGGGTGGTTGGGAGGGTTTCTTAGTAATGTGATTTGCTTTCCCTTTGAATACATTCCCCGATCACATTACTTTAGGAGAATAGGTAATAGGAGGAGGGAATGCGGAGCATCCGACCTCCACCCCGGGTATCCTCAAAGGAATGATGGCTGGATTCCCCATTTGAACAATAACCCGTTCTCCTAATTTTAATCAGCAACAATGCCCAGGGTCATGTAACTTTTTTCTTTTTTTTAAATATATAAAGGCATCCTTCTCCCGATCTGACGGTACATCTGTGAAGACGGGAGAAGAGGACAGGAAAGGGGATGGATAAATGAAGTCCAAAGTCTCTCCGAAATTACCTGAATCACCCAAATGTTCTGAGGTAATGAAGAGGTCCAGTGGTCCTGAAATTGCAGGAGGCGGCTGCCCACAGGTGTACAGTCCGCTGGCGGTGGGCAGGGTATGTCAACGTCTAGAGTTAGGAGGCTTGAAGGCGGAGAAACCTGGGTTCTTGCCGCCTCTGTATGGTTGCCTCCTAGCTTGATTAGACTGTTGGCTCCCAGCAATGGGTTGGGATCTATACTACATATTTGATTGTAAGAATCCCTTTTTCCCGGTC
Source organism: Unio delphinus (assembly GCA_029339505.1). Classification (NCBI taxonomy): domain Eukaryota; kingdom Metazoa; phylum Mollusca; class Bivalvia; order Unionida; family Unionidae; genus Unio; species Unio delphinus. Next base: position 6,795,440 of record JAQISU010000237.1, on the reverse strand, counting down.
CGCCTAACATCCCTCTGCTATGTCAAGGGATGATTATTTCGAAACGCCTGCAAAAGTTGGGCGACGAGTTGGAGGGGCAGTTCCTGAGCTGCCTGCCTCCGAACTTTTTCAATTTTCTTCCAAAGAGTAAAGGTGACCCAAACGGAGACATCCGTAAAGCCCAAGTAGGATGGGGCTTGAGCGACGTGGACCACCTACATGTGTCATGTCGTATCAGGTCCAAGTTGGCAGAAGCAGTCAACGCATTGGCCATGGAATGGTGAGTTGCCCTGTTAATAACTCTAGCAATCCAGGCCGTCACTTCACAAGCATGGTCATTGCCGGATTTACTTAGGGAGTCGGAAAAATGGCTAGTGAAGCCAAGTCTAACATTGAAGACGTAGTGACTACGTTTCAGACTAGCTTTGACGTGTCATTGGAGATCAGTACTGAAGGTGTCTGAGTTTCGTACCAGCTACACTAGAACGTCGCTGGAAGTTAGCTCCGGAAGAAGCAGGAAGGACATCGTCTCTTCCTCCCATTCAAGATCTACAGATGCCTTAACTTTGTAGTCTTGAATGGCAGTAGGTGGTGGGCATTCTGAAGTTCCCAACAACCCATACATTTTTTCCCCTGCAGCCTTGGAGCTAAGCTCAGTCCGTTCCATGACTGGATCTGTGTATGGCTGAAAGTGTTTCGTTTTTTTTTTTTTTTAATCTTCTCCGTAATGTTTGTGCAGTGCAGCGAGCACTGCGCGCACATCTACCATTCGCTCAGATGGAACGTTGGTTCTGGTACAGCTTGCATATCTGTATAGCATACCTGGTGACATAGATGACACAATTCTGTCATAATTGACACTTTCACTAATTCTCCCTTGTGGAGAAGCCGTGAACATATGGCAGCCGGCACTGACGGCTGGTTTGTCTGGCGAATGGTCGGCTTGAATGTCGGCTATGGTCCAGCTATCACCGGTACCGGCCGCTCCAAAGGCCTGGCTGGATGGACAGATTTCTCACTAAAATCTCCATCATAGTATTGATATGTTGCCAGCGGTATAGCTGGACGGACGGATTTGTCACTAAAATCCCCGTAAATTATAGTTGGTCGGCCTGTTTTAGCAATAAGATCCCCATACTGTGACGGTACTACCGGCTGGTTTGTCTGGCAAGTGATCCGCTGAAATGTTGGCGATGGTCCGGCTATCGCCGGTACCGGCCACTCCAATGGCCTGCCTGGACAGAAAGATTTCTCACTAAAATCTCCATATAGTATTGGTATGTTGCCGGCGGTACAGCTTGATGGACAGATTTATCACTAAAATCTCCGTAAATCATAGTGGTCGGCCCGCTTGAGCAATAAGGTCCCCATACTGGGATGGCACTGCCGGCTGGTTTGTCTGGCGTGTGGTTCGCCGGAATGTCGGTGACGGTCCGGTTATCACCGGTACCAGCCGCTGCCATGGCTTGGCTGGATGGATAGATTTCTCATTAAAATCTCTGTCATAGTATTGGCATGTTGCCGGCAGTACAGCTTGACGGCAGTACAGCTTGACGGGCAGATATGTCACTAAAATCCCTGTAAATCATAGTTGGTCGGACCATGTTAGCAATATGATGGGATGGCTGGACGGCCGGTGACGGCTGATGCGGTGACGGTGAGATTGCATAATCAAATGGATTCGATGGAACCGGTAAAACCCCAATGTCCTGACTTACAGGCCCGAAAGCCATGCTCGGACATGCGGGGGTACTTACGCCCACTGGGCAGCCTAAAATGGGGGAACACTCCCCAAATGTACCCAAGGACGCAGCGGACTGCTGAACCATGTCAACATCATTTTCCTCCATTGCCAACACCCTTTTTGCAGTTCATGCATTTGTTGTCGACATTTCTACTGAAACGACAAAAGAAGAGAAACAAAGCACAAATTAACAATTCAGCATGTTATTAAATCAATAATACCATAACCGTTACTAACGGAGTAAGCAAAATTATTCAGTGTTGTGTGAACTCGTAAATGACAACACGAGTACCGCCATTAGCATGTTGCAACAGGTCGTTCAAAGACGAAGTCTACTGAAACAACAAAAGAAGATAAACAAAGCACAAATTAGCAATTCAGCACGTTTTTAATTCGCTATTACCATAACCGTTACTAACAGAGTAAGCGAAATTATTCAGTGTTGTGTGAACTCGTAAATGACAACACGAGTACCGCCATTAAAGAGTCGCAATTTGGTCGTTCAAAGACGAAGTCTACTGAATGACACATGAAGATAAAACAAAGCACAAATTAGCAATTCAGCAAGTTATTAATTCGCTAATACCATAACCGTTACAAACGACGGAGTAAGCGAAATTATTCAGTGCCGCGTGAATTCGTAAATGACAACACGAGTACCACCTTAGCGTGCTCTGTCCACGTTGCAACCTGGTCATCCCAAGACGAAGTCCATAAAGATGACAAAGTCACTCAAAATTTGAAAATATTGTAAAATAATGTATACAACCTGTAGAGGAATGATTATCCAATACAATAATTCCAAATTTAACTTCGGATGGTCCGAATTTACACTAAGATGGCTTGGATTCATTGGAGGTCTAATTATACATGTTTGCACAGTACAGCGAAGCTTAAAAACTCGCGACACCTAGTGGGTGGCAAGGGGAGGTAAGGGGCAAGAGTTATTGCCCTTTGTCTATATGACAGACAGAAAAGACGAATTTTCGTCTTGGTAGGGCTGGATTCGCAAGGTAGCAGGCTTATATCTCCTAAAGTAATGTGATCGGCGAATGAATTCAAAGGAGAATGAAATTTTTCACTGAAATATTTAAATATAAATGAAATCTTAGTTACCTTAATAAAAATGAAGAAAATAAATCTAATAAAAATGTACTATGTGTGCACATATGGTAATTTTTGCATTAATTTCACATGCGACAGTTTCAAGAAAACAGATGGTATTCTTGAAAGTGAAACCTCTTGTTATAGATTCATTTTATTTTGATACTACATACGTAACACCTAGCAAACCAATCTAAACTGAAATAAAACGATGCATTTATCTTCCTATTTTTTAAAAACAGGCAGTATCAATGTGACTGATGGATGTTATATGACTGAAAAATGTAAAGGAGAGAGATTTGTTAAATTTAAAAACACATTAATCTGGACTGTCATTACGGGCTGAATCATGAGAAATCAAGGATATTACAATAGTCATCATTTGTGGACTTTATTACTATTTGTAAAAGTTATTGTAGACATGTACAGTAGAATTACGGTGAGTGTTATGCATAAATAACTTATGTTTCGTGACAAAAATACTGTAGATCCAGGTAAGTAGCAAAACTAAATGCACATTAAATAAAATATATATGTGCATTTTTCATAGTTTTAAGTAATTATGGCTTGTTGATGCTGTTGTAGGGTAAAACACCATTTTTCAGCACAAGATACTGAGACTACTGAGGGTGATTGCTAGACTGAATACTACAGCATCATCAAGGGTGACTACAGAAACTGACAATAAAAACATAGTTACATTTAAATTCATTATTTCATTTGTTTTCGCTGAATTTCAGTCAGGGAAAAAAACAGCTTATATTTCCACTTTATATTCTCCAACATCCGATCATGCAAGAAATCCCAGACATGTAAACTGTTTTGAATCCCACAAAATAAATCCAATATTTACATATGTACATATAAAATCATGAATGAAATCCACATCCTTAATTAAAATGTTGAGAGTGGTACCTCTCAAAACAGTCATTATCCACACATAAATGACAAAGCATATTCCAAGATATGCCCACATCTTCATGATGCTGATTTCATACCATTTCACGTCTTGCTTTTGGTCCCCTACTTTCTTGGCAACATTGTTCATTTCTTTCACTAGCTTTTCCACCAGACATTCAGGAAAAACTTGAGAAAAAAATCTTTCTCATTGCTTAGTGATCCAGGCTTGAATGTTGAACCAGCATGAGAATCAAATTCATTGATCTTGAACACAGTAAAGTCATCACTCCATTGTGCAAGTGGGACTAACATCAAAATCTGATCGATTTTCTAAGAATGATCCATTAAACTCGTTGATATTGCTTGCACTAAACCCTTTAAATTTGCTCATATCTCAATCAGAATCCATCTTTGTTTATCTCAACCACATGTGCTGCATAAAGCAAGAAAAATCCATTAGTGTGTCTACATTTCACCTCTCAGCTTTCAAACTTGTATCAAAGTGTTGAGTAAACAATCCTCTCATTGGTTATGATAATTAAAAATACATAAACCTTTGTACTTTCAACAATCAACGATTAGTTAACATAGCGGTACAGTGCTTACATAAGCAACACTGAGGTTTCGAGAACTGTTGAACTTCATGCACATAAGCAACACTGGAATAGTAAACTAGGCTTATCAGCACTGCATATATACATCAGTGGGGTTCAGTAGCTATCTACAGGAGATGCTTAGATGCAATAGGCGTAGCTAAAGGGTTAATGATGAAATTCAAACTATAATTAATCAAAAGAAAGAAACCAGGAAAACTCTACTACATCCAAATCGATCAAATTTTGGACATTTGTATATGTTTATGTAAGAACATAAAATTGTTGAGTTAATTTCAATTTTCAAACACTTTTAAAGACCTCAGGGTAATCTGCTAAATTTTCTCAAACTTTCAAGGACTTGAAAATGCTACCTCATCTTCTCCAAACTGTCAAAGACCTTCAAAGACTGTAAGATAGTGATGGCAATCGGTCAGAAATTCATAATCGATAATTGGTTCCCCCCTTTTGTTACACAGTTATATCTTTGATCAAGAGTTCAATATGTTTATAAATGTACATGAGTAATCTCTTTAAATGACATGTATACATTAACCTGACAATAACATTACATTGTGTGTTACTTTTGTTCTACAACTTGTTAAATGAATGCAACTTTTTATGGCTGATCAGTCATTTGTAACTGAAATACTGCTACAGTTCCCCAAAATTCTTTCGTTCATATGTGATGTTTGCCATTGTTTATAAATAATACAAAAGATGTTACAGTTTAACTGAAACAAAATGTATTTAAATGTATTAACTCTACAATTTAACATCTTGACCATGTAATAATGAATATATGTTCCTAATTATGAATCATAAGGTTTTTATTTGTAGTTGTGAAGGGATTAATAAATTTCAGGTCAACTTTAGTGGCTGGGAGTTTTACTAACCTTTGTGCTTCGCATACACCTAAAAGTAGTCCCCCTTTACAGACATTCGATTATGGAGTTCATAATCGATTATCTTATTAGTTTGCTCAACCAACTGATGATCAATAATAATCGATAATTGGAACAACACTACTGTAAGAACCCTGTAAAGCTCAATGTCAAATTCGATCACACTAGTTAAGTGTAATTTTCGATTGAAGCCATTTCCCATTTCAAGATTTGGCCATGCCAGTAGCTTACTGTGGACAATAGTTCCACCACCAGTTATCATTGCCACCTGGTCTAGTCTATCTTGTGCTGAAAAATGGCTTTAAACCCCACAACAATATAAGGATTTGGATAATTTACACAAGGCACCCAAAAAATGTGTTGGTTTCCTTCTGCACTGATTTTAAAATTAGAATAGGCAGGTCTATTCTTTAACAACATTATATATATTTAATGTGATTTTTGTGATTTGTTTTCTACTTTGGTGGAAAAAGTCAAGAATTGGCAATTAGCAACAGAGGGTTGGCTGGTTTTGGCCTTAAGGATGGCATATATGATGGTAAATTGGCATCATTATGTAACTTTCAATCATTTCAATCTCCTTGATGACAAATTGCTCTCTGACAAGTCTGGTACATATTGATTATGTGGTGTTTGATAAGAAACTGAAAATAGCAAATGCTTACAGATTTAACCTTGCAATATGACACACCTATTAGCATTTTTCTGTACTCACCTGGAAGATAATCATGTAGGTGAAAAATACTAGAAATCCTTGGAACAAAGGATTCAACTGTAGCTCAGATTCATATGGAATGAATAAAATTGATTTGTTCTCATACTGTTGAAGCCACAATGCACTTCCTGAAATTTACAAGAAAAACAAATCTTTAACACAGAATCTATGCATGTACAGTCTTTCCAAAACTCATTTTATTTATATTTGTAACTGAATACAAGTATCAATTACTATTTATTTCACATAATCATCATGAATTATAAACAGAAAAAAAAGGATTTCCTTAGCATTCATGAAGAAGCAGGTTGCATTTAATATTTGCAACTAAATATTCAGAACTATTTGCAAACTTTCCAGTTGCAACCTTCATAACCATAATACAGCAACACAACATTTGCATGCATATTTTGTAATTACAACTTTATACCACATTTTACTCATAACCAATTGGCAGATTAATATAATTTACAGAAAAATCTCTTTTCAATTGTGAGACTGCCTGTTCTATGTTAAGTCACCATCTATGTTCTATGTTAAGTCACCATCTAAAATTACTATCAGTCAATGATTAATGCATTTATTATCAGAAATGACATTTCTAACAAGTAATCAAATTATTCATTCCTGGCATCCTAAAGTTTGAAATGGCCAATAAAATTTCTAGTAAATTTCCCCCTGGCTATGTCTGATTAGAATACTTAAAAATAGGAAGAAAAAGAAAAAGAATAATATTATTATCCAGTAGATATTTGGTTTTGAAAGTCAAATAGGAACTCCTAGCATAACTTGAAGAAAACGTGTAGTAGTATTTTATCGAAGCTAAGTGGAATACAGTAATTTGTAAAGATCTGTGACTTTCAACATTTTTACAGAGAACCCAATATAATGGCAACCTTAACATGATACACTCATCAAAACTGCAAGATGCACCGACCATCTGTACCATTATATTATAATAAAGCATAACATTGAATTCCAAGGATTAATCCAAGTCTTTGCACTGGTGATATGTCAGTCTTAATTGGGTAGATGCATGCAGTGAACATTATCAATGAATAATACAATATGCATCTTGAGTAAATCCTTCATTACAAATTTTTGTCATGGGTTATCAAAAATGTGATGTCTATATTTATTTAAATATGTAATCAAGTAATGAACTTAATTTTTTTTAAAAGCATGTGCATTTCACATGTAAAAAAAAGCTGCATTGCTAAATTTAAAATCCTGCCATAGCAAAAAAACATACCGTACCAGCAGTGGACTGAAACAGGATTACACAATGATTTTGGCACCAAGTGCCTTCAATAGTAAGTTAACCAATTTGATTTCCTTCATTATACCAGGAAAATACACAGGATATATATGATAAAGATACATCTAATTCAATTATATTTTCTCTTATAATTATATGATTTCCTTCATTATACCAGGAAAATACACAGGATATGTAAATATTCATGTAACTAATTTGATTTCCTTCATTATACCAGGAAAATACACAGGATATATATGATAAAGATACATCTAATTTAATTATATTTTCTCTTAAAATGACATTATAAATAGCATTACTCACCTACGGCACAGGAAAGACAAAGAAGAAGCAGAACCGTGACACACCAGATGACATCACGGTTGATGTAACGCTCAAGCTTACTGCGCTTGTAACGAGAATGTCTGTTGCTCATTAAAGCCTTCGTCTCACGGCCTAAAATTAAATAAATGGGTTCTGTGAGAGAGAGAGAGAGAGAGAGAGAGAGAGAGAGAGAGAGAGAGAGAGAGAGAGAGAGAGAGAGAGAGAGAGAAAGATACATATTCACATATTGAAAAATTTATATAATACAATAGTCAGGGTCATGCTATGTGCCATAACCAACAAAGACTGTTAAGGAAGAAAAGATTGATTGTCTATCAATGTATATATACAAGACAGGGAGAGGGGCAGAGGGAAGAGTGTAAAACTACAGGCTTCACTGACAATTTTACCAACCTAATGCATATTTATCAAACAATAGTTAGAACAGTTATTACGCATTTTTTTATTATTTTTTTGGGCAGCAAAACATTCATATACATGTGTAAGAACACTGGCAACTTAAATAATGCTCAAAGAATAAAATAAAAATAACTTGGAAAACAATGTATTTTCTGAAATGGTCATATCTGCAGGACATGTCCAATGGGTCTCAATTTTTTTAACCAGCAATTCAATACATATTGAACATTGGGAGTTCTAAAGGAACCTGGTAATTAATCATAAAAAATATACTTTAACTGAAATTATACAGGAGATCATGGGCATTGATCTTACTTGAGATGAATATTGCAAAATGTGTGAATAACTGCCAGAACCCAAGTTAGGAGTAACCCATTCAATTTCATAGACAAAGAGTGATTTCCATAAAACAGTTTTAGAGACGACAGCATTTTTTTAAAAAATCAAATAAACCTAATATTAATTGAAAATTGTATCTATTAATGTGACTTTACAGAACTACAAAGCAAATATGGATTACAACAGTGAATACCTCAACTACAACAACTTGTATGGTTATGTACTAATCAATGGTCCGAAACAGCACAGCTAAAAGTCAAAGGTAACAGAGAAACATAATTCCCCTTTCTTCCCACAATAAAATCTAATACTATGATGCTTGTTTGCAAGTGTAAAAAAAAGGATATTAAATTTTAGATTTACTGGTATTATAAATGTTATTTATAATATATGATGTCTAATGGCACATTAGCACAATCCTGGCAATAGTAAGTAAGTTTAGTTCAAGTCTTTAAGTTTAATGTCATTTTTCAGCAAATGATAGGGTTATACAAGGCAGCCTGTATTGCTGGTGGAGGAAGAGCCCAGGAAAACCCTGGTCAGAACCACCAACCTAAAGGAAGTTACTAGAAAGCTTTCTGACATACCCAGGATTGCTAAGCCACGAGACTCAAACCAATGCACACAAAGGTGACATGTCAGCGATCGGAAAATTTAAGCACCTTAGACCACTCAGCCACCCAGGGTCCCAAGGAAGTATGGGTATAAAAAGGCATCAAAACAAAAACAAAGGCAAAAATTGGGTAAAATACTTAAAATGCAAAGTCAAATGTATAACATAATCTGCAATCTTGCTATGTTTGATATGTATTAGAAGAACTGTGAGGCAGAACATGACACAATGTCTCTCTGTTGCAGGGGAGATTTGTGTATAAAGTTTCAAAGCAAACCTTAAAGTGTGGCAAAGCAGTGATAACAAACTTGAGCTAATGGATAGAATGATGACAGACAACAGGTCATCTCATAACCTATTAAGGTCTATGGCCAGTAGAGCTAAATTTTATCTTTATCTTGCTACTACAAATTATACCTGTTATCTGTCCATGGGAATGGTACTTTCCTCCCATTTCCTTGACATGATATATATATATATATATATATATATATATATATATATATATGTTTGGAGTTTTGACGGAGACAAGGAAATCCAAAGCAGGGGGGTAACATTATTGCTCTCCCCATGAGGTTTGCCAGAGTGGAGAGAAAAAAAATGTAACCCCCATGACTGGGATTTCCTTGCCTCGGCTCAAACCCGCAACATACGATTATTTTTCTTACCTAATATTTTCGTTAAAGTAAAAAGAAGTCTTCACTAGCGTTTACATCCCAATGTTTACAGGTAGCGCATGAATACAAATATGTTAATGAGGGATGTGGTGTGACTGTTGCATCCAAAGTACAGTTTATACTCATGAACAAAGAAATATAAAAACATAAAATGTTGCATAGTAATGAGGTTTTATTACATTTAATATATGGATGTCATATGAAATTGAGAATAAATAATTAATATTTATTACTAGTAACTTTCATTTCATTAGTTCCAATTTTGAAAAAATTACCCCCCTTGTATAAAAGACCACAGAGTCTTTGAAAATTTATTTTTCTGTCTTGGAATTATGGCAAGTGCTGCAGTAAAATTTGCTTATGGATTAGTGTGATGATGTGATTGATAAATGATTCCTTCTGGCTGGTAAGTGCATTATTTATCAATAAATATTGCAGGTATTTTTTCTGATTCAACTGGGACAAAGGGGAGATGCTTAACAAAATTATAATAAAGCATGTTTGACATAACACATTTCTGGTTGTTACTAAGTTTTCCGTAGTCATGGAGAGAGTTGGGAGGCTATGAAGTATATAAGTCTATAGTCTATGTGCATGGATCAGTGTTTTCTGTCCTAGTTCATTTCTCACAGCATTGAGAATTTTATTCTATTAGTAATACAGTCAATTTTCCAGTCAATGTCATTAAGTACACCTAACAGTATATCTTTTATTTCAAAGTGTTTAAAACTAGTTAGGTTGCTTTAGCTACATTTAATGATGATGACCTGAAAATGTACTGAGCTTGGGCTGTAGAGGATTAAATTGACCATGCTGCACTGCATCGAACGATCAAGCAAAATACCATGCGTATCTTAATCTCTCTCCAAATGTTTTTGTATGGTGTGTTCTCAAAAATGGATTGAGCTTTAGTTATATATTTGTTGTTGTTGTTGTTGGATTTTAGAACAACATTAGATACAGCAGAAGACAACTTTTTTTTAAAGTAGTTCTGAGCACATGGACACCTTGATTGAGATGATTGGTCTGAGATAAGAAAAGTAAGGTTAGCAAAACTGCTATATCATTCACATTAGCCAGTTATATCAAAAGTGATATTAAAACCACACCAAAAAAACAAACAATCTTGTGACAATATGTATAATTTGTCAATGGAAGCCTTAGCAGGATGACTCATAATTCCAAAACAATGGGTTTGATACCCAGCCAGGTCAGCCACAGTTAATTACCCTTGAGTGTTCTTGGGAGGCACCTAGTTTCCATTTCCTCTACATGACAATGTTAAAACCAACGAAAAACAACAACCGCTTATTGCATTTGCCACAAATAATGCATTTCTATACATATATTCAAGTTAAAATTTATTAACAAGTATTTCATTCCTTGACGGGAATATATGTCAATTAAAGTAGACCCTACAATAAAATGTGTATCATAAATGTTTGTTTGAAAATAACATTAAACATATAATTAGCTATACACTGCAGAGGAAGCACTGTCTTCTGACTGTAAATGGCATAACAGTGAGTGCTTAGCCTTCTTTCAATGCAGGCTGACAACAGTCATGCCACATTAGGGTACAAACTTCAGGCATATTGTATAACATAGAAATGTTCAGCGGAAAAGAACCTACTAAAGAAATAATTATATGCCTTTCAACTTTTTACACACAACTGTAACATTCTTGATGGTGACACTGATGCTTTTGCTGTTATTGCCAGAGAAGTAATAAATTAATCATTTTGCTCTGCACAGGCCAGAAAATAAAATTTCTTACCAGCATAGACGACAAAGCCTTCTACCCAGTCTGTGTTCCTGATGAAACAGCCCCTCAGCAAAATGTTATCTTTGTTTAAAGGCACACGATCATTCTCTGACTCTGAAAGTTGTCTATAAAGAGGAAAATATGAAAAGGACAAATGAACATTAACTTCCAATTTGACACCTACTAAATAAATATATAATTTTTATGTGATTTATAATTACAAATTTTTAGCAATGTTAAAAGAATAACGATGAAATGATAACGAAAAACAAAACTGATCGAGAAACAGACACAAGGAAAATTATTAACAATACAATATCTGTATACAGTACTCCCTCACTGTATAAACCTTCAGTATGATGCAATTTATTACGGATCCCATTTTATTATTCAGCAGTGATATTACAGGCACTATATATTTTGCTTTGAGGCAATCTCACTATGAAATGGTATATCAATACTTGACTACTCCCACAGACAGTGTCAACAGTGAAGGAGCACTGTATATCAATATTGCTTTACAAAAATAGTTGTAATTACTAGGTTTACAACTGAACCACTTCAAAATCTGTACTCTAACTTGTTAAAAAAAAATCAAACACTTTCTTTAATAAGTTTGAAATTTAACACCAGACTTATGCAACAAAAGTACATGAATTCGGAGTGTCAATAAAAAGTGCAATAAATGATAATAGACATTTTTGAATACCAGTTTAAGATATTTCTTCTAAGTTCAAATATATGTGTCTCCTGTATTACTATTTGATTGATGAAAATTGTTTTAAACAATGTATGAAAATGGGTTCACTGAAAATCAGGGGAAGAAAATCTCTCAACCATATTAAAACAAGTGGAAATTTTCTGAATATAGTAGGGCTTTAGTGAGGAAATACAGACAAGAGTTACAATTATTCCATCTGAATGCATTTGGTGGATTTAATATGTGTGATGTTCTAGAAACATTTGCAAATCCAGCATCAGTGCACACAGATCCTGAAGAAAATGATAACATGCACAGAGTACATACTATAAAACTAATGTAATACATACTATAAAACTAATGTAATACATACTATAAAACTAATGTAATACATACTATAAAACTAATGTAATACATACTATAAAACTAATGTAATACATACTATAAAACTAATGTAATACATACTATAAAACTAATGTAATACATACTATAAAACTAATGTAATACATACTATAAAACTAATGTAATACATACTATAAAACTAATGTAATACATACTATAAAACTAATGTAATACATACTATAAAACTAATGCGAGTCATGTACTTTATATAGGCAACTTTTGGGTGGGTGGTGCACAATTTTCAGAAGAGTAAGTAGGGGGTCACAAAAGACAAGAGAACTGGCTCAAATGAATGATGAACCCATTGTACCTAAAAACAAAAGATCCAAGTAAACATGACATTGCCCACCTATGCAGACTGTTCACTAGATCGTTCACTAGATCAACCAACTCATGAAGAACCACTTCATTTATATGCATGGATATTGCTCACATAAGCTTAAATACCAAATCTGGTCTTAATTAAGGCCTTTAGATTGCTTTCAAGTTCAGCAAATCAACTGAAAGCTGATGCTTAAAAACTGAAAAAATAAATACCAAACCCCAGACTCAAACTCCACAAGCCCAGACTACAATTTCCACGTATCCAAAATTTACCCTTTTTCAATATTTTTTTTCATACACTGCTGCAATTGTTCCACTTCAAGCATGAAAAAAAAAATCATTTAAAATTTATGTGTTTATCAGATTCTTTATTTTTTTATACAAATGTATTGGAAACAATCATTAATACCCCTGTACTGTTAATGATTAGTACCTGAATGTCGTTATCCATAACGATAAGTTTTGTACCTGAATGCCATGATAGAAATCCATAACGATAAGTTTTGTACTTGAATGCCATGATAGAAATCCATAACAATAAGTCTTGTACCTGAATGCCATGACATAAATCCATAATGATAAGTTTTGTACCTGAATGCCATGACAGAAATCCATAACGATAAGTTTTGTATCTGAATGCCATGACAGAAATCCATAACAATAAGTTTTGTACCTGAATGCCATGATAGAAATCCATAATGATAAGTTTTGTACCTGAATGCCATGATAGAAATCCATAATGATAAGTTTTGTACCTGAATGCCATGATAGAAATCCATAATGATAAGTTTTGTACCTGAATGCCATGACAGAAATCCATAACGATAAGTTTTGTACCTGAATGCCATGACAGAAATCCATAACGATAAGTTTTGTACCTGAATGCCATGACAAAAATCCATAACAATAAGTTTTGTACCTGAATGCCATGATAGAAATCCATAACGATAAGTTTTGTACCTGAATGCCATGACAGAAATCCATAACGATAAGTTTTGTACCTGAATGCCATATGGGGCCACAAGTGGCCGAGTGGTCTAAAACGCTGTCCATTACGGATCACTGCCATCTCACCTCTGTCTGCGTGGGTCTGAGTCTAAGATTCGGCTAATGTAGTTATGTACAAAAGCTTGCCAGTAGCTTCTCGTGGGTTGGTGGTTCTTTCCGGGTTATTCCTCCACCATTAATACTGGCTGCCATGTATAGCCTATACTGTGCTTAAAAATGGCGTTAAACCATAAAAAACAAAACAAACCTGAATGCCATGACAGAAATCCATAACGATAAGTTTAGTATGAAGTCATGTATTGACAACTAAGGTGCAAATCTGAAAACACTCCTGAACATTGTTTGTTTGATTAGGATTTTTAACGTAGCTTTAACAATTTTTCAGTCATATCGCTACGATGTCTGCAGTGAGGCAGTTTATAGTGATGTCTAGCACTGAGACATCATGCCGCAGACATGTAGCATAATGTCTCACCCAGTCACATTATCCTGACACCAGGCCGACCAGTCCTAACACTAACCTCTTAATGCTGAGCGTCAAGCGAGACAGCTGTTAGTACCATTTTTGTAAGTCTTTGGTATGACTCGGCCGGGGATCGAACCGACGACCTCCCGTTTCCGGGGCAGACACTCTAACCACTAGGCCACCGGAGTGGTTACACTCCTGAACATGACTTTGACGAAATATAATAGACTGAAAAAGATGGCATACATCCATTTGTTGAGGAGGTAATTCTAACTGGAACTGAAAACAATACTCACATGTAACCATGGAAGTTGTAAATCTCTGCATTGGGAAGATCACATACTACAGGATAAGTGAATGTTTTGGGATAGAAACCCTGTGTCTGAAATACGAATGAAATATGAATAAATAGTATGAAAATTAGTATATATTGTAAGCACTGTACTGCTAAAAATTCAACATATATATGAAAATTAGTATATCCTGTAGGCATAGTACAGCTAAACATTCAACAAATATATCAAAATTACTATATATTGTAGGCATAGTACAGCTAAACATTCAACTAATATATAAAAATTCAAGTGCCATTTAAGGTGTTTAAATGTAAACTGAAATGCTAATAATCAATAACTTCAATTTGAAGAAAATGGAGATGATTCATTTAACAAACCTGAACGGATACATCTACATTTAACAGTCTATCACAGCCAATAATCTTGATTGCAAGGCCACATGCATTATACCTCTACATTTAAGTCACAGACATTTTATCATGGAATTCTTTGTGATGACAGCAAGTAACATGATATCCCATCCAGTCACATTATCCTGACAACTAGGCCGACCAGACCAAACAAATTTGGTAAAATTCTGCTTACCAGCTTCTGAGATGTATTATTTCTGTTTTACAAGTCAAAATGTTGGTCATATCTAACGGTGAATTTGCATCATTTGTACAAACTGTAACATCCACATGATATGTTTTATGTCAATTTGTTAAAATTTGTCAGCCTTATCGGTGAGGTCTGTTAAATTTTTAAAACATTTTTCTTGAGAACACTTTTTATTTAATAACAGTGGGTTGATATCATTTGTATAATCTTGAATAGTTTTGCAAGTGAGCTAAAAATTGAAAACGTACATGTATATGAAATAAGTTTCCATGAGAATCTGTCTTGCATAGTTTGAATACAGCCTTATGACTCTTGCTTACTATGGTACATATGGGTTCCCAATTTTATCTCAACTCTATATACCTGGTACAGTATATTTAGAGTATTTACAGCATGAACTACAAATGAAATAACTTAAGATGTTGTTCATCACTCATTAAATTCATCCCACAAGTTAATGTAAATAAAAAATCTACAGTTGACAGCTTGAATCACTAAAGATTGTCAGCTCTATATTCATCCCACAAGTTAATGTAAATAAAAATCTACAGTTGACAGCTTGAATCACTAAAGATTGTCAGCTCTATATTCATCCCACAAGTTAATGTAAATAAAAAATCTACAGTTGACAGCTTGAATCACTAAAGATTGTCAGCTCTATATTCATCCCACAAGTTAATGTAAACAAAAAATCTACAGTTGACAGCTTGAATCACTAAAGATTGTCAGCTCTATATTTTATCAAGTTAACAAAATGGTTCAATTAATGATATTAATTGATTTCCAATCCAACGAAAGACGCATCTACTTCAGTCAAATATATCAGTCTTGTTTAAGAACCCTTTCTACCTTTACTATTTTATAATATAACAAGCAGTACCCTTAGATTACAACACTCGTCTTATTAACATTTAAGAACAGGAAGTATTGGGAGTTCCTTTATTTTCTCGGGTATTGTGATACTGTCCACTTGTACCTGATGTCGAAATTTGTGTGCATATCTATTAAAATACCTCTACAAAAAATAATAAAAAAAATAAGAACATAAATGTACATATAAGTTTCATAGCTGCATACAAAATTATCCAGACCAGGGGTGTATAGTTTAAAAATACTGAGTTTGGTTTACCTACTGCTGCATTTACAAAGTGCCAAAGGTGAGAAAACCAAGTTCTAAGGCTGTGAATTTGACTTACAACAAGAAAACTATTAGTGCAAAATACTCTCTGTAAAGTTACAATATAAATGAGTTTAGTCCGGAAGCTGTACACTTTTTGGAAACAATCTTCATTTGTAGAGATATGTGAAAATGGAATTTGAATCTTTCTTGCTCTCTGTTCTATGTGATAGAATTGTTTAAATCTTTAATGTCTCAGACCTTACCCTAAATTTTACAGTCAGACCTATTTTACATTCTGCCAATTGGTTTCAAGTTTGCCATTTTACAGCTGAACAGACAAGCTAAATACAACTATAAGCTGAAAGCATTAAATGACAAGTAGTTTCTGAGTTCTTATATCCTTTGTAATTATTCTTACCAGAGACAGATTTATGTATGAATGTGATTATGATAATAATTTTGTTGTTCTTTTGAGAAAAAAATATGTAACAGAGTCAATTCATGTGTCCATATGCTTAAAGGGGACAAACATCCGAAATTGAAAATTCACGCAAACTTTTTATATAATTTGCTATATGTATTTTCTGAAAATTTGTACCTGTCATTCTTACTCATTACATAGAAATTTATTAAAAACCAATCATATCTCCTGATCTGTTTTGAATAAAACAATGTGCTTCCCCTTTGTAAAAAATAGCGGCTGTGACGTCATTTGAGATACTTTTTTTTACACACCGGCATTGTTGATAATGAATTATGGAGAACTTGCCTCATAGAGAACTCATTGTGGAGAAGGATCCAATATACTAATTCTGAGATGTCGACACATAGTTGTTAGGGCTTTATTTATTGTTGTACTTAACAAAAAAACAAGTGTTATATGTCCCTTTTCCTCTGCTCTTCAAATCATTAGATACATTTTAATTGGAAAAAAAGAGCATCTGTCAGCATGATGCGATGTCTGCAGTTTTATATATGAAAGGGCTCCAACCTAATAATGAATGATACCGGTACTTGAACTCGATAAAAAGCATCACTGACGCCTACTCAGGAAATGCGGTCACTACTGAGTTCAACATCGTTTAGTTTATTTCTTTTTATTTGTTAGTGTTTGTAATTTTATTATTTCTCAACAAAACAAACTACTTAAAGATGAACGAGAAGTTTAAAAAATATTTCACAACTGAATTGCTCATGCAAAATAATCAGGTTTACATTATTTTATTCTATAGAACAACACCATGATCACGCCGCCACGTCATAACGGGATTTTATTACTCTAAATACATATTTGAACTGCTCAACGTATTTGGGACATAATGAGAAAATCAACTTTAACAACTAATTTAAATGTCACGTTTAAATCCTTGACAAAACTGAATATTTCATATGGTCCATATCAGCTTGGAAGTTTGGAGAATCAGCCAGATATTTGTACCAAATCAGTCTCGTCTGAGTTTGAGAGTAATTGCCACATTAATGAATGATATTAGTATAATATTTGTATCAATCAAAAAAGTTAACAGCAACATTTGCTTAAAATTTTTTTTATCATGCTGTTCTGGTACGTGTTGTTATAAGAAACGTAACATTATATGAACACACCAACTTTCAATTATAAGTGAGCTATTTGTCTATTATCGACATTACACAAATACACATGGCATACAGGTGACCTCTAGCCAAGGTTGACAAAATGAACTAGGGAAGGCTATCTCTACAAAGAAAATATGTGTGTGTGTGTGTGCGTGCATGTTTATATATATATATACAGTATATATATATATATATACAGTATATATATATATATATATATATATATATATATATATATATATATATATATATATATATATATTTATGTTGGTGCTATATGTACATGTGATATATATGTATAGACATTGTTTCTTTGTAGGGATAGCCTGCTATCATCCAATTTTGTCCCAGTTGTATTATATGGTGAGTTGATCCTTAAAACTGGATCATCATCTAAGATTTTTTTCCCCAGAATTTTTTTTATTCATTTATTCGATTTTTAATTCTGAGCGAAGTAAGGTGTACTATCTTTGTTTAGGGTAGAAAAAATAATGCTTGTATTTTTTTCTGTGTCGTTCTTCGCATTGTCTATTTATTTCATACTGAGTTTGACTGTGCTAGACTGGGGTCCACATATTTTTTAATTAAATTGTATTTCTTTCAACTAGAGTTGGGTCATCTCTTATTTATTTAGTCCTTTCTAAGATTTTCCTAAATTGTTTAAGGTACCCTTTCATATGGGTTTTCTGTGCAGTACAGGAGCTGCACAGAGGTGGTATAGAAGGAGAATAAAGTATTACAGTATATATGTTCCTTGGGTTTTGTTTTCTTTCCTAAAAGATTAATTGGCAAGGCATATTGAGAGACACTTAACTTGTATATTTTATTCACGCAATTTTGAGCTGCATATTGAACCATCATGTTTCTACTTGACACTTCGCTGCACAAACTGAATATGACTTGTTTAAGTTTAAATCATCTCAAACGATGTCACATCCCGTTTCTATGGAAGAGAGCTAACAAATTCATGGCAGGGTTTTTCTGTTTGATCTCGGAATACAGGACAGTATATTTTATGACATGTAAGTGCAAATACAATAGATGCAAATAAAAAAATAGTCGGGACAGATTATATACACAAACTACTAAATATCCTTCTATTTACAATACAATTATGCAGGTCCGGTTTTTTTGTCACTTTTTATTACATGGATCAGTCATTGTATATTTAGCTGTTTACAGGTTGTCATCAAGCTCTTGTACATCCCAGATATTTCTACAGATCATAGCGTTGATCCAAATGATCAAATTAATTTTAGACGGAAAGGCTAATGATTGTGGATCAGATATACAGATAATGAGGCATTCAAGGGGTACTTTTGCAGACTAGGGAAAGCAGACCACAAATGGCCAGTCCTCCACCATTGCATGAGAGCTGTGGAAACAGAAATCTATTGTGATTATTTGACTGGATGTGATTGGATAAACATCAAATTTTCCACTTTTGAATCAAGTTAATTTAATGACACAATGTATGTGAAAGTCCAATTCAATATCACTAAACGAGTGAAAATTAATCATACTGCCATTACACTTGGACATGAACGATATATCAATATGGTAATGAATAAATATATGAATCACATTGTTGACAAATTTCATATGCTAATCAAGTTATGTTGATAAATCTGTCAGCCAAACTAATTTATAATTCCATACATGAATCAAACAGATTCCCCATTGTTGATAACTTCCATTCATACATGAAGTCATTTGTATTTACTCATTGGAATACCATGTTTTCCATCATTTATGATCTGTGTGTGTATCATTTTATTATATTTACTTTTGGCCTCAACATTTTTTCACGATTCATATGCATTATACATCTAAAAGTAAACATGTCATCCACACCCAGTTTAAATCCTGTTACATGTCAAACATTCCACATCCCTTCCTTTACCAGGTATCATAGCAGTTTGATTTTATGGCATTATATATTACTTCCTGGTTGACTCCATTAGCAACACACCTAAATACTGTACATGTATCATGTTACACAGAAGACTATATTCTTGAAAAAAAGGGTTTTCAATGAATAATGAATGTAGCATTGTATTACCATTGGTATTATTATTATCTTCTTCTTCTTTTTATTATTATCAATATTATTATTTCACATGGAGCTACTAACAGTCATGGAAAAAATACAATATCATAGTACAAAACATATTTCATGAGCTACTAACAGTCATGGAAAAAATACAATATCATAGTACAAAACAAATATTTCGTGAGCTACTAATAATCATGGAAAAATACAATATCATAGTACAAAACAAATATTTCATGAGCTACTAACAGTCATGGAAAAAATACAATATCATAGTACAAAACAAATATTTCATGAGCTACTAACAGTCATGGAAAAAATACAATATCATAGTACAAAACAAATATTTCATGAGCTACTAACAGTCATGGAAAAAATACAATATCATAGTACAAAACAAAGATAATTTAATGTTTTCAATAAAACCACAAATTAGTTCACTGAAGTAACTCCACCTTATATTAACAGTGTGGTTATCATTATTCAACTGTTATTGTTTGTTGTAGGGTTTAACGGCCACAATGGCCAAATCTGAGACTTGAACCCACGCAGACAGGTGAGATGGCATTGATCCATAACAGACAGCGCTTTAGACCATTCGGGGCCCCCAACTGTTATTGTGATAAATGTGCAGTAATGCTATGCATATTTAATTTGCATTATTTGTTAGTTTGTTTCTTTCTATTTCATTTTGGACCTGACCATGTCCAAAATTATGAATATCTGACCTGATACATTGATTTATTTTCATTCTGTCAACAACTAATAAATATCTGATTTTTTTTCTATCTATGTGTATGGGTTAGCTATTAGAATTATCTTTGCCCGATTCAAGAACAGTGCATTTCCCATGTTCTTTATTTTAATTTTAGTAAGATTTCTAATTATAACTAAGATTATATCTCATAACCATTTTGAACCTTCCAGAATAACATTTTCCAATTATTTAATAGTTTTTTGGTGAAGAAAAAGTAATTGTGAGCTGAGGTCAAATAATCTTGTTTTTCTAGAAATTATTTACTCAAGATGCAAGATCTGAGCAGAATCAGTTGAAATATTGTTGTGCCCAGTATTTTGTTTGGGCTATAATTTATTTAGTCAAATTATAGTGAAATTCAATTAAGGATATATCTTGGATTGTATTATTGTGCTTCAACAAAAGACTGTTGGCACATCACCATGACATGGGCCACCACAGGCAAATCAACACTTTCAGTATCAGAATTACTATAGAATACCAATAAAGTCTTTTCAGAACTTTAAACATTAAATTTTGTGTTCTACTTTTCAAAGCTATTTGGCATTTGTTTTGCAATACTTATGTTCTTTTTTATATTTTTCGCTTTGTATTCTAGGAAATAAATTATGTGTTGAATTTTACAAACCTTGTTACTTCTCACTATTACTTATTTTAAGACCATAGAGTTGTATGGATACTTGCAAATATAAAAATTCTTTGAAAAAAGATGCATGATCTTTAAACTAAAAGACTGTAGTATGTGATCTTGTTGAAAGCATTATTTCTACATGTATCCCTTTGTAACTATCATTCAATCTAACTTTAAATGCTCCTGTTTAAAGAAACTGGTTCAGAAAATGACAATGAACTTTATTTTTGAGTCATAAAAATTGTACATGTAGCTCCATCAAATTCAAGATATTGTACTAAAGATAAAATTGATATGTTTGCATTATGTTTACATTCAATAAATAAACGCTTCTAATGAGAGATTTTAACACCAGAACCCATGATTTACTTTAAAAAATCTGTTCTAAAGCATTCTGATTTTTGTGCTGATTATGTGAAGTTGTCAATAAAACCACAAATATTTGTCCTTGAGTATAAATTGCCTAAGTAAGACTGATCAGGAAAATAATATAACTGAGGAAATATCAGTAAACATATGCAGAATAATAATACTGGTACATTAAACAGAAGATGTGGCGACAATACAAGTTTTAGTTCAGCATCTTTCCCTGAAATTATGATTAATAATGCACACATAATTATAATAATAATTTTTACAGCTGACCACTCCTTGTTATTTACAAAATTAAACAATTTTATCACACTGACAATTAAATAAATATAATCAAAACAAGAGAGACATCAAGAAAATAGAATGAGTGATTTTAACTAAAAGATATTTGTTTTTGTTGTGGATCTTAAAGCCATTTTTCAGCACACGATAGGCTATACATGACAGCCAGTATTATTGGTAGAGGAAGAACCCGGGAAAACCCCTGGAAAGAACCACCGACCCACGAAAAGCTACTGGCAAGCTTTCTCACATAACTACATTAGCCGAATCTTAGACTCGAACCCATGCAAACAGAGGTGAGATGGCAGTGATTCATAACAGAAAGCGCTTTAGACAACTCGGGATTGTACGGCCAGTATTAATAGTGAAGGAAAAACCTCAGGAAGAACCACTGAACCACAAAAAGCTATAGGCATGCTTTCTCACATACCCACATTGGTTGAATCATAGACTCGAAACTACACAGACAGAGGTGGGATGACAGTGATCTGTAACAGAGAGCACTTTAGACCTCTCAGAGTAATATCGAGTCTTTATTCACCAGTCCCATCATTATTTCATGACACTGTTTAATAAATAATACCAATCCAATTTGTAAAAATAATAATAAATGATTGTTTGGAAAAATATGCCAAAGGCCAGCAGAAAATATCACAATTCAAGAAATATACAACAATAACCAAACATATAGGGTAAATTGTATCTATCCTGATTTATTTTTTATCAAGCAGTCCCTAATAATCTGTAATGTCATTTAACATCTGCATATAGCAGGCATGTTTCATTTTGTCAATACATTAGTTAAACATAAAATATTGAGTTAATCTCATTCTTTCGCTGCCATAGTGATTCTTCCACATAGAGCTCTGCACATTCTGAAGTGTTATGTCATATGGGAATTATCTGATAACCCCAATAAAACTGATAGGTACATGAACTAGCGCCCAGGTATGAACACCGACCTATTACTGGATGGCACATGTTTGTTCAGATATCAGGGATTTGTTTGGTACATGTATGACATGACGCAGCACAATGGAGTTAAAGTTTCCAATTACAGTAAAACCTGTCTTGAAAGACCACTGTTTTGTGAGACCACCTATCTTGAGAGACCATATTCTCAATGCACAAAATTAATGATTATATATTATAGTGTTTTGACCTGTTATGAGAGACCACCTGTCTTGAGAGACTATAATTTTATGGCAAAAGGGGTGGTCTTTCAAGACAGGTTCTACTGCAAATGTTAAAATGTTATTTCTTCAGTTCTGCTGGTTGGTCAAGAGTACACTCCCTATTTTCTGCCAGTGGGTGAACAAAATCATTTAAGTTACCTGGCTATTGGGAAATCCTGAGATCACTAAAAACATTCTTTATTCTCAAGCTGCTGGAATAGAAGCTCACTTTAATAAAGGAGAGTTTATAAATGTCATGATATTGATAAACAAAACAAAAAAACTTTAGGAAGATAAAACAAACAAAAAAACAAATTTGTATTACTATAAGATAAGATATAAAGCATACAAGTAAAGAGAGACATAAAATAAAAAAATTAAGATATATATATATATATATATATTTATATACATACACACACACACACACACACATACATATATCATATTCCCTCGAAATGATCATGATTGACTTTGGTAGAAGTACATCATCACCAAGTTTCTTAACTGAGGTCAAATTAAAAAAATACTTCTATGATGCCAGTCTTAAGCTCGTTAACCCACTGTCCCAGTTAATACCAAATAACCTGTGTATGCCTATATCCTGTTCATGGATTAGTTTTATTTGGTGATCAACTGAAGAAGCAACTGGAATAAAGTGCCTTTCCCACAACCACAACACATCAACTGACCCTGACCGATCCAATGGTAGGATTCGAACCTGCACTCTTGCAGTTGTGATTCCAGTACACTAACCACTAAGCAACCACTGAACAAAATAATTCCGAACATCAAACAAAAACTTAAACAATCATCTGGACAACATTCCCTGATTACAACATGATAATAGGAGTCTTAATTTCAAAACCACTGATTCATGTCACTTGATGTAATCAATACTATGCACAATACATGTGTTTACTAAAATGTAAACTACAAAAAAGGGTAGATTTAGTGACAACAGAAACATGGCTATGGCTCTAAAGAACATGCTAGTAATACTATTTCAAAATTCCTTTTGACAGCTCCATGTAGACTAGTGGTTACAGTGTCAGCCTTGGATGTGGGAGGTCACGGGTTTGATCCAAAGACTTACAAAACAGTATTAACAGCTGCCTTGCTCACTATAAAAAGGTTGTTTGGACTGGTTGGCTTGGTATCAAGATAATGTGACTGGGTGGAACAGGATGCTACATGTCTGCAGCATAATGCCCCAGTGCTAGACATCAATACAAAGTGCCACACTGCAGACATTGTAGCAATATGACTGAAAAATTGTTAAAGCTACGTTAAAAATCCAAATCACACACACACTTTTGAAACTTTAATTACTTCCTGCCAAGCTGATGGCACTCAAGAATTTTATAAGCAGTTTATTATATAACGAGAAAATGACCTATGATGGCCAAATAAATGGCCCCTGAATACAGTGTAAGATCAAACAGATAAAGAGCAGCTTGTATACTGTCTGTAAGAATGCCCCCAAGTATATAAAGAACCTGTGCATTGGACTGTTCTGGATACAGATCACTTATCAGATCTAAAATAGAATATGGGTGCCAAATCTATGCTACGGCAAAACCTACACTCATTAACAAAATCACACAAATACAAAGAAAAGCCCTACTTATAGCAACTGGAGCCTTACCATCGACATCTATTGAGGAACTACAGGTTCTAGCTGGTGAACTACCACTTAGTCTGAGACGAAAGGAGATCATGTTAAGATATGCTGCTCGATTGTCTGCCCATAAAGATACTCATCCAACACTTATTATTATCAAAAAATGTACTAAACCTCTTGTTAATAAAGGAAAATACTCAAACTCTTGTGGTAAACAAATAAATACCATAAAAACTAAATTACCTGAGGATATTTTTAGAATACAGAAAACTATAACACCTATCATAATCCCATGGAGACTCAACAAAATAAATGTAGATTTTTCACTCCAAAACTTAGGAAATAAAAATCTAAATTCTCATCTTATGAAAATAGTCATAAATGAAAAACTTAATGGTGAATATAAAAATCACATAAAAATCTTCACTGATGGCTCTAAAACAACTAATCCTGCAAGAACAGCAGCAGCATGGGTCATACCACAATTAGATATATATGAAGGTGTAAGACTCCCAGATTATTGCTCTATCTATACTGTTGAATTTTGGGCTATACTACAATCCCTTATGTGGATTCAAAAAAATAAACCTAACAATACACTGATTGTGAGCGACTCACTCAGTGTTATGACCACAATCAATAATAATAATTCTTATAGTAGAAAAAACTTTCTGTATCAATTGCAATACCAAATTACTAAATTTCAAACACAAAATATTATAGTACAATTTCTATGGATTCCCTCACATATAGGTGTTAAGGGCAATGAATTAGCTGATAAGTTAGCTAATAAAAAAATAAATAACCTATATTATGAGCCAATACAATATAATCATACTGAAATGTACGGACTTATTATTAATATGATAAACACTATATGGCAAAATGCGTGGAGCTCATCCAATAAAGGGAGAGTACTATACAATATTAAAAAAACTGTTCAAAGAAAATCACTAATGCTAGGCAACACCAGGAGAGAACAAATTAAAATGAATAGGATAATGATAGGAAAAACAAAATTAGCTAATAATTTTGGCAAATATGTAGGAACTTTCCCACACGATATTAACTGCTTTAAATGTAGACAACCAGAAGACTTAGATCATATCTTTAATAAATGTAAAAATAACCTTATACACAGAATTCAACTTAGAACCAAACTAAAATTACCAAAAACAGCAAACTTATATCCTCAAATACTCGACCTAACTAAACCTAATATTCAAGCAATGGCTAAAAACATTATTGACTTTCTTATCAACACTAATTTAATTGATAAAATATAAATAATATTAAATGCAGCTAAAACTTTAATCAAACATTAGTATCACTCATAAATATATATATAGTAAAAAATAGGTATTATACTACAATTAGATTAAATAAATAATTGGCCTGTGTCTCTGTTATAATGTTTCCATGATGGGATGTGGTAAGAGTTCTTAATGAACTCCACGTAACTCACGAGCTACATTCACTCATGGTTGCAAACTGATAGAGCTCACCGCTATATTAAATAAATAATTGGCCTGTGTCTCTGTTATAATGTTTCCATGATGGGATGTGGTACAGAGTTCTTAATGAATTCTACGTAACTCACGAGCTACATTCACTCATGGTTGCAAACTGATAGAGCTCACCGCTATATGGACACACACTAGAATTTTAAGACTGAGATATCCCCACTACAACACCTAAACAGAATAAAAGTTAATGGCAGTTGGCATTCCAAATTATCTACAACACGTGGACACATTCAGTGGAAGTGGAAACTCTTGGACAATAGAGGAAATGGAAAATTGCTGCTATCATTGACGACAGAGGAAAAGTGGGGAACCAGTCTACAAAACAGTCCTTTTCAGGGCTATGCATGTTACTTATACTGTTCATTTTCCTGGTTAATGTTCATGTTAATACTAATATTTTCTACTATTCATAATCTTATACTTGTTCGTACTAATTGTTACTATTAATTTTTCTTATTCAATGTTCATGTTAATACTAATAACATTTATACTAATAATAATTCATGTTACTCTAAGTCGTCTTGTATTGTTTATATGTTTGCTATTACCTCCCTTTGTGATTCTTGAGAATGGGTGAAGGTCAGTGAAACAGTTGGGACACAGGCCCCTTCCGTATGGAAATCGCCTGGATTGGTGTACGCACATATGGACAGCCTGGTCTATATTGTGCTTACGAACAAGTATACAACTAGGTATACCTCTATTCTTAATCCAATCTGACTCACTGGGAAGCTGATATTGAACCTTATCTCCCTCTACTTCTCAAATCTATGTCTTGTATTGTTATATGTAACTAGAAACAGAGAATTCTCACACTAGATTGGTACTAGAGAATTCCATTTGACCAACTTCCTGCTCCAACTCAAATATGATTTTTTTGGATCCACACCCAACAAAATTCATAACTTATCATAATCTATCGAGATTACACTTCTTTAGTCACTTAGACTACTTAGTGCAAAATAGTGATAGGGTGAATTGCCCTCTTTAGAAGGGTTTTTCACCGGTCCATAGGATGGTGGTAATCTTATAGTACACTTTGTACTTACTTAAGTGATACTAGTAAGGGTTAGGAAATTCGTAACCAAACATTTCCTGGACTCAATTGCACAGGTGGCTTACACACAATTGGCATAGGGCCTCCATTAATATAACTGGATTGATTGAACAAATCATCAAATCCGGTAACCTCACAAACACACGCAATGCATTCACACAAAAGTCCCTACTAGAATATATAAGGTAGTCTTACCCCAGGACTATCAGTCCCCCGCAGCACAAGGCTGCAACAGTTTAAAATATAACACCAAAACAACACACATCACAACAATATAACACTGTGAGGTTACATTAACAATGGGTGTGGGACTTTCGTACTCCTTGGGCTTCTTCGTGTCCGGTGGTGCGTTCGCCTCCTCTTCGGGTGGGACGGCGGATTGCGGTTCCTTGGATGTTCTTTGCCTTGCCTTTGCCTCTTCCGGACATGCTGCAAAATAGAGGTGTGGATTGACCCTGCCTACCTCTCATGGGCCTACATTTACATTGATAGTTACTTTTTAGTAATTCAATGTAACGCCCTATCTAAGAAATCGATACTTAAATCCTCTCACAAAGAGGGGAAAACCAAATGTCCAGTGACAGACTGGATATAAAAGTTATACAAATGTCCCTAGTGGACGGTTATAACTATAAAAATCATATTTAAGTAAGTTAAGACTGTTCTGGGTCAGCTTGTGCTATCAAATCTACTTGCTACATCACACATTAAACATTAACATCACACATTAAACATTAACAGTTTTTACTTTGTGCCAAAAATATTATAACAAATACAAATCCTGAACTTATCACAGATAAAGAAGTTTTCATTACCAAAGGTATTTTTTAACCAAGATGAATATTTATGCACATAAGGATAAAACAAAAATCAGATGAATAAATAAACTAAAGACTTGTTCTGTTGTTTCTTTTTCATTCAATTAGGAGATTTGCGGGTTGTCAACCATGATGAAGGAATATCTAATAGTATTAAGGGTTTCTTAAAAATTTTATTTTGATATTATTGATTATATAGTGATATAGTGGTATGAGAGTCAATTATTTTTTGGCAGAATGGGTGGTCTTTCAAAACAGGTGCTACTGTATTTCAATGTTGTCTCAGAACCCAAAAGTTTCAATCATTCCTATAGTGGAGTGTATATGCACGTATATTCTATTTTTTTTCAATGAACTGATGCAGTCTATTTTTAAATTTGTAAAACTAGCCTTATCACGTTCGAATCTTATTATACAACTTTAATATTAAAATGTTACATGCAAGTTTCCTTTATGAGGGTACAAGTTAGATGTAAAAGTTAATACAACCCTATTCAAACTTAAATTTCAATATCAAGGAAACAAATGCTGGACCACTGTATCATACTGTTACAAACGTCAAGATTCTAAGGTAAAGGAAATGACAAATCACTTCTACTTGAATTAAGCTCTTAAATTTGGAGAAGAAAAAAAAGCAGCTGCTTGGTGAAAATTCAATGGAGAAAAACTATTGAATAGCAATTTGTCATTATTTAATGCAAAATAAAACTCACAGCAACGCAAAATGCCAACCATGGACTTTTATGTTTATTATCAAGGCTGAATATGTCAGAAATAAGAAAGGAATATCAATAAGGAACAATATTTTTATTTGTCACATCATATTCAGATCCATTTGGTTGCTATGAAATAATTCAAGCCTTTGACACTGACTGCTGATACAAGAATAGGTTATTAGATGGCACAGTTCATATATGTTGTGAGTTTGGACAATAAACAAAAGCATGTCTTCACCCTCAGATATAAGTAAGAATTGTTTGCAATGTAGCCAAGGGAAGAAAATAATTGTATATTTAAATTACTGAATTGAGTTTTTTTGTACATATACATTAGTTTTATGTCCGATGTTGTTATTCAGAATCAGGTAAAATTTTTACCATATATTGTTTAATATTGTTTAGATCTGAGAGCCCTTCTGTCTTGAGAGACCATTATTTATTGGCAGAACGGGTGGTCTTTCAAGACAGGTCATATTGTACTGTTTGCTTACTCTCGCTCTCCATGTTGACAATCAGGTTTCTTAAAGACTGTGATCATGTGAGCAGTTTCTGAATTAGGGAGGTAACAATATAAAGATATTCTTCAGGGGTTTCCATATCAGCCTGGAGATTTACCTGTCTACTTTTACACCCATCCACTATTTAAAAAAAACATGTATCCCATTGTGGGGTGGTAGTCAACCCCAGCCTCATCTTTAGCAACACCCTCCAAATTTTAATCTGTGGAAGGCACTGTGATTGTTGAGAATATCAATATTTTTTCCGAGAATATCAATATTTTTTCCAATGATACAGCTGTTGTAGGAGCAATTGATGTGACTAAACTTATTTAAAATTTTCATTTTTTAAAAATAACATTTACACATTCACATTGATTAAAATCAACATCTAAAGAAATATGCTGCTCTGCATGTAATTTTTTTAATGGGGTGGGTTCACTGACTAATGCTCATTTAATGTATCTGGCTATAGTACATTATTTAAATGCCAGCGACAAAGGATCAATGTCTCATGGCAGGACATGATTTTAATTAAAACTTAGGATTAACTCCTTGCTCAATCTCTATCACAAGGATATCAAGTGTACAAAGAGAATTCTTCAATACACAGTTTACTTGTCTTCATTCAAGCTGACATCAGCGGCTACTCAAAGCATCAGGTATACAGTGCTTCCTTTGTTGTTTTATCAATATACTGATCATAAAAAATGATAACACCTACTTTTAAACAGCAGCAACAACAACTACCATCACTATATAAAATAATAATAATAATAATAATAATAACAATAATAATAATAACTAAAAAAATAATAATCTTTTATAAAATTATGACATTTTTGTAGGTCTCTCAGTCTGCTCAGTTCTGTCTATTTTTCCAGGAAGAAAATCAAGACTTCTCTATTTCGGGAACCTAGTTCAAATACCATTTATTTGCAATATATCGTTTCTTTTATAATAAACTGAAAGTTAATTTTATGAGAGATTATTTGTTCATGGATTTTATGCCTAATTAATCCTTACTGCTGCATGTTAAGTACAGACAATTTCTTAGCAGGTCAACTACTTGTAGATGAATACAAAGAAATTAGTTCAATAAATTATCTATGAAGTTATACAATTTGATGTATTTCCTCATCACAGTGTTCAATTATTTAATGCATCTATCACTCCAATCTGTTTCTTTTTCAATCTCAAAATGTATTCAATTTCATTTATGATTAATAATAACAATAATAATGGGGACTTTGTATAGCGCCTAACCATTCAAAGCTCTAAGCGCTTTACACCATCAATAATGACATGACTACACTACAGAACAACAAATGACAAAAACAATGAAATTGGAAAACATAAAAACATGCTGAAAACATATAAGATACAAAACATGATTAGGTCGCTAAGTTTGTCCCTGCAGTCGAAACAGGTGAGTCTTAAGAGCACTCTTAAAAGGGACCACTGTGTCTTTGTGTCTAATTTCAATGGGCAATTCGTTCCACGTCGCCGGGCCCTGGTGTGCAAATGAACGTTGTCCATATGACTTTGTTTT
The DNA here is from genome assembly GCA_029339505.1 of Unio delphinus. Taxonomy (NCBI): domain Eukaryota; kingdom Metazoa; phylum Mollusca; class Bivalvia; order Unionida; family Unionidae; genus Unio; species Unio delphinus. The sequence goes on along the minus strand of JAQISU010000237.1, from coordinate 6,764,529 downwards.
AACTTTGGGAAGAATGAATATACGATTATCAGATGAAGAGCATAAGGATCTAATTGGTGTATACAAATGGGTGAGGCTGGATAGGTATGTTGGACTGGAGTCTGTCATTGAAACATAGCACAGAGAACAAATTTTGTGTTTGATTCTGTATCGAAATGATAGTCAATGTAGGGTACAGAGCAGTGGTGAGGTGTGCTCTGATCGAGGTACTCTAAAGATGATCCGAGCAGCTGGGTTTTGAACTTTTTGGAGTAAATATTGTGATGAACCAGACAGAATTGAGTTACAATAGTCCAGTCTTGAAAGTACTAATGAACACACAAGTGTTTTAGTGGCATCAACTGAAAGATATTTACGAATGGAACTGATGCGTCTCAATTCAAGATATGCAGCCTTGCATATGTTCATGACATGTTGGTGCAATGTGAGAGTACTGTCTAGAGTAAGACCTAGGTTCCGTACTGACTGTGAGAATTTAATGTTGGTGTTGCTGATATTTATTGTCTGAGGTAAAGGATGTGAATGAGAAAGTCTTTGTGTTGTGATCAGGATAGCCTCAGTTTTATCATGATTCATCTGCAGCTGGTTACAAGTCATCCATGATTTCACATCAGAAATGCACTTCTCTACTCCATGGATGGTAGCATCAACTTCAGTTGGGTGGCTAGACTTGTATGTTTGGGTGTCATCAGCATACAATTGGTGCGACACTGGGTGATGATCTATGACACGTGAGAGCGGCTGAGTATACAGAATGAAGAGAACAGGTCCAAGAACAGATCCTTGTGGAACACCACAACATACGTCAACTGGGCTGGAGTGTATTCCATTTGCAGATATAATTTATGTCCTGTTGACTAAGTAGGACTTTAACCACTGTAAGGCTATATTCTGAATGCCAAATACATGCTGGAGATGGTGAAGGTGAAGTAATATATCATGGTCTATTGTGTCAAATGCTGCAGATAAATCCAGACGAGTCAGGACTGTAATCTTTCCACTATCCAGAGCAGAGAGAATGTCACTAAATACTTTAAGAAGAGTAGTTTCCGTAGTGTGGCAAGGGCGATATGCAGACTGTACATTGCTAAAAAGACTGTTTGAATTCAAATGAGATACAAGTTGAGTTAGAACAACCTTATCTAAGATTTTTTATATGAATGTTAGATTAGAATCTGGGCGGTAGTTCTTTAAATCATTATGGCCCAGTGTTGGTTTCTTCAGCAGTGGCTTTACGATGGCAGTTTTGAAAAATGATGGGAATTCCCCTGATAAGACAGAGATATTAATAACATCAGTTAGTGAAGGCAATATTGGGTCTAAGCACTCAAGCAGCAGTGATGTCGGAATTGAATTAAGTTCACAAGGCGTTGGTGCACTTTTCATCATGATTGTCCGTACTAAATCAATAGAAACAAGTTCGACGAATCAGTTGAAATTGTGCCATCAAGCAAATCTCTAATGGTTTGTACTTTGTCATCGAAGAAATTTGCAAATTGGTCTGATAGGTCTAGTGGAGAGAAGGTTGTTGGAAGTGGTGTACATTTGTTCCTTGACATTAGTTTGTTAATTATCTCGAAGAGCTCTTTGCAGCTGGAACTCTCCGTGATCTTAGTACTGTAGTGGGATGATTTGGCTAAATGGACTATGTTTGTGACGTTCTTCTTAGCGGCTTCATGGATTTGTTTATGAATAGTGAGTTGGTGGAAAGCCAAAGCCTCTCTGCTTTTCGGCGATGTCTTTTAGCAGTGCCAAGCTGGTCCCTAACACTGCTATACCATGGAGAGCACTTTTTTTTTAATTGATACTCTGCATTTGGTGGCTGGGGCATGTTTTTCAAGCAATGAACGCAGGCAGTTATCAAGCTGTTCCACTGTTGGATGTAAGAAAATTGTTAGGTTTTCTTGGATGTGATGCATGAATTTGGTTCTATTTATCATACGGAGGTTTCTCTTAGTAGCAAATAGAGGTAGAGGGTTAGGGACTGATACGTCGAGATGGCATACAATGCTGAGGTGATCCGATGCAAGTTTGTGGGATACAAGAGTCGATTGTAGAATATTATCATCAGGTCTATAAAGAAACCAGTGTAAAATGTGACCAAGTTTATGGGTAGGTTGGTTAACTGACTGTTTAAGATTGAAAACATTAATGGAATCTAGGAGTTTTGACATGAATGATTTACCAGGACAGTCAAAGTGAAAGTTGAAATCTCCAAGAATAATTAGGTTGCCACCTATCAAATTTCCATACTCTAGAAGATTTGGAAACTGCTCCAAATAGAGAGATTCAGTCAGCTTGTTTTTTTCTACTAGGAGAAGGACGGTAGAGACAGAAAAAATGGACTGACCTTTGTTTCAGTGTGAGCGTTGTATGGACTAGTTCAAAGATTATGAGGGTGATTGCATAGTAATTTGCATTTCATTATTAAAATAAAATGTCTTTCTGGATAAATTAAATTTATCTCAATCTGCTCATCTTTCCAGTCTGTATCCTGTATACCTGACCTTGTCAAGGTAAAATTACAGGTGAACTTAACTGTATAGAATAACTGGTGATTGCAATGGAGTTTAGTTGCACTCAAATTTCCAAATCCCAGAGCATGGATTTTAGACTCCATGTACAATCTGTTCTGAATTAATTGATTTAAAGCAGTCTTCTTATCATGCAAAATGCCAGTACATGTAATATAAAATAGCTATGTATTGTGACAGCAGTGGCAATGCATACCCCTACAACATGCTTAAAACTTTCTTTGAGTTTGTCTCACGTTAACATGTTTTCAGATCCAACACACTGTGAACTATAATATTGTCTGAAATCTCTATGTTATGTCTTTGATTAACTGACATTTAATCCCAAACATGTATGTCAAAAGAACAGCTTTATGGAGCCATGAACAGTTGCTATCCCATGAAAACATGAATAACATCCTGTAAGTGAAAGCTTGATTATACAGACAATTCGCATTACCTTTTTGATTATACATAATAATAATGTTATCATGCATCTAAAGTTGTACAATGATATCACCACTGTGTTTACAATATTGTTACAATAATGCAATTGCTCGTAAACTAGCTATTTGCATCTGTTGCACATGTAATGAATTAAATGTTTGAATACTCAGGACACTGATGAATATAGTAAATATGCTACTATGTAATTATTTGGAAATGCATTTAAATGGGACAGGTGGGATGATTTCTTTGTCCTCTGTTGGGTTTAATGCCATTTTTCAGCACATGATAGGCTATCCATGACAGTCAATCTCTAATAACGATAGAAGCTAAGAAGGACAGCTACTCGGAAAAAAATTAAAATATATACACTGACCCAAGACTGAAACACACGCATAAATTTTTCATTTTAAAGATACACTTGGTATAGACAATTTTATTGCCCAAACATACATTAATTTATAACTTATCTCAGTATATAAAAAACACTAATTTGCTTGAAATCAACATAAAAAAGTGTGATTGGGATTTTTAACATAGCTTTAAACAATTTCTGTCATATCGCTACGATGTCTGCAGGGTGCCAGTTTATCGTGATGTCTAGCACTGGGACATCATGTCACAGACATGTAGCATGATGTCTCACGAAGTCATACTATCCTAACACTAGGCTGACCAGTCATAAATCTAATATCTTAATGCTGAAATGCCAAGCGAGGTAGCTGTAAGAACCATTTTTGTAAGTCTTTGGTATGACTCAGCTGCGTCTTGAACCCATGACCTCCTGCTTCCGAGATGGACACTCTAACCAATAGGCCACCGGAGCAGTCATTTTACAAAGCAATGTTATGTTTATTGTTTTAAGTCATTGCTGATATATTGCCAAGCGTTGTGTATCACATAAATGTTTGTTTGATTAGGATTTTTAATGTAGCTTTGTGAGGCAGTTTATAGTCATGTTTAGCACTGGGGCATCATGCCGCAAACATGTAGCATGATGTCCCACCAAGTCATATTATCCTGAAAAGAATAATTATTTTTCATGTACAAAAAGTACATTAGATATGGTACACAAATAATGATAAGCGTCAACTACATCAAAATCTCAAATCAATATCACTCAATGTAATCAATACTGTCCACAATACAAGCATTTACTAAAAATTAAACTACATAATGGGTAAATTGAGTGACAACAGAAACATGGTTATGTCTAAAAAAAATATGCTAGTAATATTATTTCAAAATTCCTTTTGACAGTGACACTCAACAATTTTAGTATCAGTTTATTATGTAACAAGAAAATTACCCATTAGGGCCAATTAAATGACCCCTGCATACAGTTTATGACAAGAAAATTACCCATTAGGGCCAATTAAATGACCCCTGCATACAGTTTATGACAATAAAATTATCCATTAGGGCCAATTAAATGACCCCTGCATACAGTTTATGACAAGAAAATTACCCATTAGGGCCAATTAAATGACCCCTGCATACAGTTTATGACAATAAAATTATCCATTAGGGCCAATTAAATGACCCCTGCATACAGTTTATGACAAGAAAATTACCCATTAGGGCCAATTAAATGACCCCCTGCATACAGTTTATGACAAGAAAATTACCCATTTGGGCCAATTAAATAACCCCTGCATACAGTTTATGACAATAAAATTACCCATTAGGGCCAATTAAATGACCCCTGCATACAGTTTATGACAAGAAAATCATCCATTAGGGCCAATTAAATGACCCCTGCATACAGTTTATGACAAGAAAATTACCCATTAGGGCCAATTAAATGTCCCCTGCATACAGTTTATGACAAGAAAATTACCCATTAGGGCCAATTAAATCATGACCCCTGCATACAGTTTATGACCAAGCAGATTGGGACTTTCATACATTCTTTAAGAATGCTGAGGGTCTTTAAGAACTTGTGCAGTTTCACCTGAGCTCACAAACTTGAAGTCTTGAGATCACAAACCTGTCAACCACTGCTTAGTCCACCACACTGGTTTTAGTAAAGATGAGACTGTGTAAGATCTTTGTAACAAACTCTTATTCATGGGGAATTTTGTGTCCAGATTATTTACATAATGGGTGGAGACACTACATAGGTGTTATGCAATCTCTGACTGCCAGAAATACAGCACAGAAACGGGATCCTTTGTTCTTAGTTTAACACTATGCCTGAGGTATAGAAAAGGATCTTATAAATCCAATGCAAAGAACACAGTGCGGCCATAAAAAATTCAAAGGATACAGGCAACCAATCATAAAAACAAAACAAGAGAGCTAACCTGAATCCAGTGCAGAGTCAACTAAGCAGGAAACTTTAAAATTCGATAAAGAAAACTTGTCAGAGTGTTGAATGCTTTCATCTATATATAAAGAACCGGAGTGGTAGAAGAATTCAGAATAAAGCCACTCTGAGTAATCTGTAGAATTGACTTATTAAAGAACTGGAACAAGGGCTAATGCATTTGTCTGTGTACCCTAATAAATAAAGTCAAATTGTAAAACACTCACCCCATAATATATCCCCTGTACACACTGTCTCTGTTTGAGATTTGTTTCCCCATCAAGGTTACTGGTTTCTATGTTACACGTGCCTTGACTGTCACTGGAATTTAACAGCAAAATGTCTGCAGGAATCACTTCATTACAAGACAAATGAACAAAATCTCCAGGGTGGACATCTTTCCATTCTGTATTTTTAAAGTGTCCCTCTCTGGAAAACAAATATACACATATTCTAACAGCCCAACTACTACAAAAATAGTTCGCTCCAAAATATAATTTATAAACCTGTTTTTACGTAAACAAAGAAGGGGTCACATGATCTTCTAGAATCTTTAGAACAAATTTACGTCCAAAAAATCTCGTGCACACCGTATGACCCAACTAGAAATAGAAAGATGTTTATAACAAAGCTCCATAATGTCCTTGGAATCAACCAATCATTTTAAAAGCTTGTTTACAACTCTGAAGCCAGGTCAGAAATGAGGTCAACATCTGGTGCTTATTTGTAAAGTACAAGTCATCCCACTTTTTAAATAAAATATCTCCCAATGAATGCATCTTAAACTTAAATGTCAAATTTGAATCTGACAAACAAACAATTAAAATAAAAATAAATGACTTAAATCAAATATATGTAACATCTCTGCAATATGAGATAAATTATTTTAAATTAATAAATGCAAAAGTAAACAACATTGCTATAAACAGCTAAGACACAATAATTGAGTATGTAGGCCAGTCTCCTTTCTAAACCATTCAAAGTTATCAACAATATAGGAATTTTCAAGTGAAAAACCGATGTTCTAGAATCAGACTCAAATAAATATGTTTACTTTCATTTACAATTACCCAAACATAATCTATTATCATACATATTATGATGTTTACAATATAATTTCACTGGTCAGGTAGATAATCAACTAGATTCTGGACTAAGGTCAACAACACAATACAAATATAATCATGAAGAAAAGCCAACAAACATAGTACATGTATAACGAATTGGTAAATCTGTTGAAATAGGACCACATGTTACTTGTTGAAAATAGGGTCTCTGTATGACACTTCAGTTCTAGCTATGAATATGCTACACAGTGATCTAAAGCACTCTCACTGTTATGGATCGCTGCCATGATCGATATCTCACCTCTGTCAGTGTGGGTATAAATCTCTAGTTCGACCAATGGGTGTGCATGAGAAAGCTTGCCAGTAGCTTCTCGTGGGTTGGTGGTTCTTACCGAGGTTTTCCCGGGTTCTTACTCCACCATTTCTACTGGCCGCCATGTATAGCATATCTTGTGCTGAAAAATGGCATTAAACCATACAGTAAGACCCTAGTTCACTAATGCATTAAACCTAAAGGATATGCAGTGCCTCTGGAGGGTGAGATCGCATCAATGAGCTATTTTATGGGGTTAGATGGGGAATGTTATCTTTCCATGTTTTACTGCAGGACAGTTAGTGGTAATTTCTCAAATGCGTGAAAAAGCAACTTAAATGTCCAAAAACTCTATCTGTCACTTTCATGTTCAAGTTTGAATCTTGTTGTACAAAGGTTAATTCCAGGATGCACAATCAAAAAGGCTGTACTTATTTCTAAAACAAATGGTACTTCAAAACCAACTTAAAAGTTAATGTGCCCAAATTTAACCTGATAATTCCTTCATGTAATCCATCCTATTTTAAAAAAATCTTCCCCTCATCTTTTCTAATGCAGACAAGAATCTAACCTTCCATTTTCACTTCTAGAATAGACTTGCCTCACTTTTGTTTCAGCATGTATTTGTTTTTTAATTTCATGGTGTTTGTTTTGATTTTCGTTTTTTGTAGCCATATCATTATAGATGAAAAGCACTTTCAGCTTCTAAAACATGGATGGCCAACCCACGGCCTGCGAGCCGCATGTGGTCCGCTGGGTGTCAACTTGTGGCCTGCAGAGCTGTCATATGCACAAAAAAATTTCTTTTAGTGTACATAAAACCACCAAAAGAACATTCCATTATGCGTAGTTCATATCATCACCCATCGATGGAAGTATCTCAGGACATTGATTATCATGACAATTTCTTCTATATTCGTGTTAAGAAACAATCACAACGTTGAGCTGATTTTAAAAAGCGCACTCGTCAATCTTGCGTGGATGTGTATTGCAGGATGCGGGGCAGGATGTGTCGTGCAACCTCCAGCAGTGTTGCAACACTGAGCACCAGCCAATATGTGGCAAGTTCGCAACGCTGTCAGGCATGTAGTCGCTTAACTTGTGTGCGTTATCGCCACATGCCTCGTGAGATTTTGAGATCCGACGTTTAAATACATATTGATAAGAATACAAGCTGCTATAACCAAGTATCCTGTCTACTATACCTAGTTCTGTCTACTTTTTAAGTGCAGTGAAGGTAAGCAAACCCTGCTTTTATTTTTTTAAATTAATCTATGATGCTTGGCTTTAATTTTGTAGATTTCTCTTTTTTTTGTTTTATGTGTTTAATTATGGGTATCTAACCAAATTACCAACTGTGCTGAGCACTGGCTTTTGTCTAAGTAACTACTTTTAAGTTTATTAGTACAAAAAATACACAGCCTTTCTTTAGTATTTTACTTTATTTGCATACTTTATTTTTATTTTACTAATGAATTAGCCCAAATCAGATACTTATGGCATTACAGATTTTTTACAATGCGCCACAAGCACCTCATCCTTTTGTCAGAAAGTTATGTATTACTGATGACATTTTATTTATTTGTTCAGTTAAAAATGAGGACCCACAACGGCGTCAAGTAGTAATGACGTTGGACCAAAGAAGAGAAAAGTCACAGAAGAACTGAGACGTTTTCAAGACAAATGGACTATAAACTATTTTTTCGTGGAATTTAAAACAAAGCCCATATGCTTGATATGCAATAATTCTGTTTCTGTCTTGAAAGAGTATAACATTAAACGGCATCACGAGGCTAAACATGCAAATAAGTTTCATAAGTACAATGAGCATTTTCGACAAGACCAAGTAAATGACTTAAAAAGAAAACTTTCTGCACAACTTCAGATATTTACTAGAGCGGATCAAGAGTCAACATGCTATGTTAAAGCTAGTTATACAGTAGCCATGGTACTAGCAAAAATATCGAAGCCATAATCAGATGGTGAAATGGTTAAGGAATGTTTGGAGAGTGTCATTGAAATTCTGTGTCCAGAAAAGAAAAAGGATTTCTCAAAAATAAGCCTGTCTCATCAAAATAATAATAGGCATGTGGACAGCAATTAAGGACAAAAATCTTCACTCACTTTCCTACATTGTTATTGCAACCAGACGTCACACAGGGGGCAGCGGATAAATACGCTTCGTTGTTATCTGACTTGAACCTTGAATTTGAAAACCGATTTCAGGATTTTAAAAAGCATTGTGTGCTTTTTGCTGCATTTGCAATGCCATTCTCCATAGACGTGAATTTATTACCAGGAATTTTACAAATGGAACATTGTGAAATGTGTTGTGATGCACAGTTAAAGGAGAAATTCCATCAGGTTGGTTTGTAAGAGTTTTACAAAACATATTTGGACAAGGAGAAATATCCTGCATTTTACAAACATGCTCTATCGATGATTTCGCTATTTGGAAACACTTACACGTGTGAACAGCTTTTTAGTCGGATAAAGCATATCAAATCCCAAGTGAGAACACGAATCACTGATGTGCATTTGGAAAATTGTTTGCATGTAGCAACAACCTCAGTAGATATCGACATCGATGCACTTAGCTCTGCCAAACAAAATCAGACGTCTCACTAAAAAATAATTTATTATACTGTTTTGTTTATTTTTTATTATTATTTCTTAAATTTCCTAACTCTAATCTAATAATTATGTTTGATTCTCAGTTTTGTTATATTTTCTTTAAAAAAATATATATATTTCTTGTTTGCTTTGAATAATATTAAATAAAAAAAATTTGGTTATATGCCCCGGTAGGAAATCTCATTTCTAAAATCAGACTCTGCTGCTGAAAGGGTTGGCCACCCATGTTCTAAAAGATTAGGCACTATACAAAGTCCTCATTATTATTATTAGGATAAAACATTTCAAATCATGCAATAAAAGAAGATTGAAAGATACTTACTTTGCAGAAAACATCCTACAACTTTTATGGTTTATCTTTTTATCTGACTTGTATCTCCGAAAATCTTCAAATGCATCTTTGATAGCAGTCACTGCTAATACAAATATGACAGGCACCACTGAAATCTCTTTTCCAAAGACTTGAATCTGAGGCACCCAATTAAGTGCCACAATGAAAATAAAGTACAAATTTGCAAATCTGTGAAACTGTTCAAACAAATTCTTTGGTAGAAATGTAAGAATTGTGTATTTTGTGGTTTTGATTTTATTTGATGCATAGGTCCTGTTTGGATGAGACTTCTGCTTGATGGGTTCATCTGGAACAGTGTGATTCGGCACAATTGTCCTGAATTTTGGCCCTGACTTGTTACTTCTTTGGCACAGATTTCCCATTTTGTGATGCCAAGCTGAAATGATACAAGAGATTTGAATTAAGTCCAAAACAAATGATAACTCAACCTCTGCAAGCACTGTATAAGGCAATAAAAGCATTGATATGCTTATTGTTACATACTTTATTGCAAAAAATTTGTATATTTTGCAAATCAGGCATGCAACTTAAGCAACAAGTTGTTCTCCACCTTTTTTTTCTGATATGATTGTAGCTGGAGCATCCACATTGTTGTTCTTTATCACCAGTCCTTTCTGAGAAAACATGCTGACAGAGAGACAGAGAATAACTTGTTGATATAATATGCAAAAGCCATATATATATATATATATATATATATATATATATACCAATAAGTTGGTTCAGGTATTGGAAATGCTTCAATTCTGGATAGTTTTCTTATCTCAGATGCAGAAAATCCTCCATACACATGCAATAGCTGGGTGGCAAAGTCATTGGCTTGCCAGTCCTGCTACAACTACCTGCCGAGTAGGAAAATGTGATCAATTCACCATTTTAGATGTGCTGATATTTAAAATGAAGAACTGAGTGGCTGAAAGTCCCCATATACTACATATCATCGTTATAAGAGCACGTATACACCAAGAATAAAAAAAGAACTATTCATTAAACCCAGCTGCCACTACAACTCATTGTACCGAGTGCCACAATAACATGACGCAGTTTACCCAGCTTTTTCCCCACACGCTGAGTCTGAGTGGTAGTATTAGTCCTGCATGACAAGTTAAATCGGCACAAACCATTGACTTCAAGCAATTTTCTAATCATGCAAGCATTTTAACCAATTAAAAATTTTAGCTTACACAGAGTGAACATTGCTGAACAAATAGAAAAAAATTACCTTATAAGTGAAAAAAAAATAGCGGAAATATTTAGATTGGAAACACTTTTATGAGAATCAGCTGCTGGGAGTAGACCTTAACAGAGTCTATTAGAGTATTCACATGAGGTTAAATTTGCTAGAAAGATGACAAGTGGAATTTCTGTGTACATAAAATGAATTTTATGTATTATTCATTCCAAGAGAAACAGGTCTCGCTAGGATTTTAAAACTAGAAGTCCAGGACTCCCATTTTGGTAAAATTAGGAGTTCCACCAGCAAATGTTGCAATCCCATCCCAGACTATATTGAACATTGAAGATTAGAAGAACTGCTGGTTGCCATTGCATTTAATTTCCACATTCTTTATAACACTGACATGTACAACCATTTCCAGCCTATTCGGCACATCTAGTAATTATGCACAACGACATGACATTTCTGTAAACATTGGATCAAATGTTGTTTTGGTTAAAAATTAAATTTGTGGCTGAAATGCTGACAGAAAGAATCGAAGAAATGTATTTCTTTTCCATAGCATTATGCATAAACATTACATCTTTTCAAAGCCATGTGCAGAATAGGCAGCCATATCTGGAGCCATGGAAACATATGGGTTAAATCCTGATTGTCCAAACTTAGTACAAATACATGTATTATTTTGAATATAATATTCTGGTGACAATTGCCGCTTTTCAATTGGTAAGCATTGTAGAATTTTACTTTTGTCAACTCAATTCATCATGGGTTTTGCACCAATATTGGTGACCTTAGATGCGCAGAATAGCCTGACAGAGTTGCAACGTTTGTTAGTTTTTCAGGGTGGGACTGAATTTCATCAATCCAAGGAATGGCCTTATTCCAAAGATTAAAATTGACATTTAACATTTTCACATCCAAACCATCAGTTTTAGCAATTTTAGCTCTCTTCTGAATCTCATTAAACTCTTGGTCAGTATACCATTTAACTCCAAAATACTTGTCCAAATTTGCAAACACCATTTTATCCAAGTCTCTGTCTAGCTTTTGAGGTTGCACGCACTTTTTATTTGGATACAATCAGAAATGAACACAATAATGGAAGCTAAAGTTCTGATGTACTCTAATAAAAAATATTTGTAAATCTCGGGATCTTTGTCTCTGAATTCAGTCATTGTAAGTATTAGCACATTTTCGCACAGCATCTGCTGCCCAGCTAGTGCATAGTACTCATTTGATGTACTATTATAAATACAGGTGGCACATCTGGGGGTATGTTAACCACTGAATTCTTTCATTGTAAATATCACCATAGCTACAATGATAAAGTAATCAACAGTCTCCCACTCAATATGTTGTTGAAGTAAGACAGGCAAATCTTTGAATTTGCCACCCAGCTTTCTGTCTGGTTTATGGAGGACTCCTACATGGGTGATTTTCTTCATCCTAAGAGAAACATATTGGCAAGAAATTCATTTATTTCATCTTTATTTCTGCATATAGCATGAAATTTACACCATTATGTATTTAACTATATTGAGAGCTGCTGTTCCAATTTTTCACTTAATCAAAGGAACATAAATGAGAAAAAAAACATTTATTGCAAGTAAAATATGCATTCCAAGTACTTCTGAAAGCATGTCTCAGGGATACAAGCACTGGTAAGGCTCACACTGCTCTAGGTGATCTCTCTGCACATATGCTGTAGGGGAATGCCTAGCTGTTTGGCTCATGATTTAATGTGTATCAGTTGAAATAAATCTATTATTATAACAAGAACCTTTAAATAATTATTGCTACTATCAAATGAAGATATTAAATGCATTGAGGTATGTAGTATTCTGATTAAGTATATCACATATACACGTACTTCTAACAAAATCTTTAGCCCCCCTCTGGAAAGCCCACTTTCCCCAGTGCAGAAATGGTGGATTTATATGAGGGAGACACAAAAGATGGGCAGAAACTTCAAAGGCATCAAAATTCTGCAGAGTTGTGGGAAAATATTCTTATAGTTACAATTACTGAACAGGCAGAAAGACCCAGTAATGTACATGTGGCTGTTAATCAGTACATCAAGCGAACAACTTTATCTTTCATTATCTTGTTCAGAGGTTTTGCTAGGATTTTAAAACTTGGGAGTTCAGGACGCATTTCTTGTGAAAAACAATAGTCCCACCTGCAAAAGTTGTAGCCCACTACCAGAAGCAAGTTGGGCATACCTGAAATGGATATATTTCCAGATGAGTAGAAACAGTGGTTGCTATAGAGTTTAATTTTCTATCTTCTTTAAAGCACTGACATGTAGCCTATGTTTGTCCATTAGAGTGAGTGAATTATGTCAATCCAAGGAAAGGTTTTATCTAAACACTAAGTTAGGCATCACACATAGTGTTCCATGTGAAATGTCAGTTCTAGCAACTTCTAGCACTATGTTGAATTTCAGTACAATCTTCGTAAATTTGCCATTTAACCACAAAAAAACTAATCCAAATTTGCAAACAGCATTTTGTCAAACTCTCAACATGCCTTGGTTTCAAGGTCACATGCACTACTGATCTGGCTACACTTGGAAACAATACACAATAATGAAAGCTAAAGTTGTTCATTTGATGTACTTTTATACATCAAGTACATCAATGGGTCATTCTGCCTCTGAAAAAAATAAATGTAAATATAAGCACATTTTATAACCACTCTGCAGTGCAGCTAGTCAAGTCTTTGAACTTGCTGCCATGCTTTTGAGTCATGCTATTTAGTTGTACTCTTACAAGGATAACATGCCCATCTGGAGATCTTTCAGACTCTGAATTTTCTGATTGTAAATAACAGCACAGCTAAAATGATCAATTGATCAACATATTTTCCCATTCAGCAAATTGATGGGTATGGAGGACTCCTATATAAGAAATGTGCCTCCAAATATGCATGATGAAGTATTTCCAAGACCTCTGCTGTTGATTTTCTAATGTAGCCAAATAAGTAGTGCATATGACCTTAAAATTAAACCATGTCATGACCAAAATGTCGTCAGCAAATCTGAATAAATAGTTTAGGGTTAAAGGGCAAATTGATGAAGACTAACGAGATTCAGAAATGTGCTAAGCTGCTAGAACTGATAGTTTTGATGGAAAATTTGACAAGTGTAAGAAAGTGTGTGATGCCTGGCTTAAGTGTTCAGAACAAGGCCTACAAATTTCAGCCTGATGTTAATGAAAAGACAAGAGATATTGTCAGTGGTATAAAGAATTTGGAAAATGTAATGGTGGTAGAGACCAACTGTGCAAGGCAGTTTGTGCTGGAGTTTTGAGCACAGGGGTTCTGACAGGGATTAATTGTAAAAATGTGAATCCTCTGAAGGACAGAGATTTTTATTACAGTCCTCATACAGTGGCCACTGGCCAGCTGAAATAAATGTATGAATTATTGGCAAGCGGCCCAATAATCTGCATGATCAAACACTGGATGTAACAGCACAAATCAAGTCTCGTACAGTTGGTCTCAACCACCAGTTGTCTGAAAAATGGAGAACAACTTCCTTGTTAACTATGAATAGTCATACATAAATAATACAAACATTATAGCTGTTAGTACCACGAAGATGCCTCCCCTTATAATATGCGTTTTTGGGTCACCATCTTACTGCCTAAATATCGGCACTGTATGGCAAGTACTTGGCAACTAAACTGGAACAAGTTAAATTTTCTGGCATATCATGCTTAAAGCAGGATAAAAATCTTGAATGAAACACTGGTTTCTAAACACTTATTGATTCCATCTCATTCCAGCTAAATGAAACTTTAGTCAGAATTTGAAATTATTATAAAAACTACAACTGATAAAGTAAAGTCCGAATAAAGCAACATGACTTTAAATTGTAGAAAAGCGTCTAATTTATCATTCCGATGTTAGTCGACCTCGGACGCGATGCACAAAGTCGAGGCAGTAAGACGGCTCCTAAACCAAGAAATTGCTCTCCACTTTTTTTAAAAAATATTTTGACTGGCGGCGTCACCAGTTAAAATTCATAAAGAAAAAAAGGTTGAGAACAATTTGTTGGTCTAGACTGCTCCAAAAACACAAATACTAGGTGAGGTATGTTACACGGTAGGATTAGGCGGCTGTGTGATCGTCTTTCCAGATACTGGAATATATATGGCTAAAGAAAAGAAACGAGATTGCAAGAGTATTTACCCTGTTGCATTAAGCGTGCAGCTTCATCCCAAACTGGTAAACGAACAACGTTTCACTTCCTCTTGTGAAACACTTCAAAGCTTGAAAGTAAAACCAATTGAATATTCCGGATAGATTCTTCAACATATCATCTATGGTAATCCATTACTCTATATGCGAATATAATCTACCTGTATATTTACGTCTAGCTTTTAACACAATGACATGTCATCGTTGATTTAATCTCACTTCTGTGTCCGATAAACAGTCGCCTACATGTATTATGACAACCACGCTAATTGGTTGAATTTTTACAAGTATCCAATCAAATGAGGGCTAACAACCAGACTTGTATTATATAAAATAAAAATTCTCCACTCTAGACTGATCCACTTTTCTCAATTCCAAGATTCCGAAATAAACTTGGAAGCGGAAAGATTGGAAGATCAGAGTCGGCATGGGAAATCATAGTATGCTTGCTCATACGTATTATCCGTGAGCCTAATTTATGTTTTCTTCGGGTAAATTTTCGAATGCAATAAGTTGATGAATACGAATATTGGAATATGAATGGTTTAAAGTAGCAGCAGAGGGGTGAACAGACATATTGCTATAATGTCATCGACTTTCACAAAATTTAAAAAACTTCCTTCGAAAATGAAAAATACAAGGTCAATAACGCCAAACTGAAGCTTCTAAGATTTTCTCTAATGAGTTAGCTTCTTTTGTTACTTTAACTTAAGTCCGTAGTGTGTGTCTGTGTGGTTTTTTTTTTCTTCAAATTTGTATAGACAAGTCGTTTCTCCGCTACTCTCGCAAAGGCGAAATTGCTGTCATCACAAAGAACTCTATCATCAAACGTCTTAACCACACCACAACCTTCAGCTCCTACCATACATCGGTTGAACTACTCCAATACACAGACACTAGAACAAAAGTCATTCCATTTTGTCTGCTTCTATAGCCCTCCTCCTTGTAAAAGAAACAAGCTGACTTAATCTCTCTTTTTGGAGCAGTTTCCGAATATCTTGAAGTGCATAAATTCGATAGGTCGCATCTTGGTTCTTCATAGATATTTGAACTTTCACTTTAATTGTCCTGGAAACCCATACACATCAAAACTCCTAGATTACATTCATGTTTTCAACCTCAAACAGTCAGTTAACCAACCCATCCATAAACATGTTTACATTTTAGACTGGAATCTTCATAGACCTGATGATAACAGTATACAGTCCTCCTTGCTATCCCACGAACTTGCATCAGATCACCTCTGCATTATATGCTATCTCGACGTTTCAGTCCCTAACCCTCCACCATTATTTGGTCATCCAAACTTCCTTACCTCATACAACAGAACAATTCGAGAACTGCCTGCGTTCATTTTTTGAAAAGCATGCCTTTGCCACAGAGCACAGAGTATCAAAAGTGTCTTCCGTGGTAAAGCAGTGTGTTAGGGACCAGCTTCGCACAGCTAAAAGAGACCGCCGTAAAGCTGAGAGACATCGGATTTCATCTAGACTAACTATTCAATAGCAAATTTATGAAGCTGCTAAGAAGAACGTCACATAGTCCATGCAGAGAAATCAGCTCGCTAAAGTATTAATATCACGGAAAGTTCAAGTTGCAAAGAGCTCTTCGAGATTACTGACAAGCTAATGTCAAGGAACAAATGTACACCACTTCCAAGTAAATTCTCTACAGTCGACCTTCCATACCTGTTTGCAAATTTCTTCCATTACAAAGCACAAACCAATATAAATAAGCAACAAAATTTTAATTGACTCATCGTCACCATACAGTATTTGAGCGTTTTCTGAATTCAAACAGTCTTTTAAGCAATGCACAGTCTGCATATCGCTTTTGCCACAGTACTGAAACTACTCTTCTAAAAGTAGTTAATGACATTCTCTTTGCTTTAGATAGAAGAAAGATTACAAACCTCACCCTCTTTGATTTGTCTGCATCTTTTGATACAATGTACCATTATATATTACTTCACTGTCTTCAGCATGCACTTGGCATTCATAATACAGCTTTACAGTGGTTCAAGTCCTACATAGTCAACAGGACACAAATTGTATCTGCAAATGGAATACACTCGAGCTCAGTTGATTTATGTTTTGGATCTTTTCACTTCATTATATTCGATCAGCCGCTCTCAAGTGTCATAGATCATCATCGACTGTCTCACCAATTGTACGCTGATGACACGCAAATAAACAATTCTAGCCACCCAACTGAAGTTGATCCCACCATACAAGGTGCTGAGAGGTGCATTTCTGATGTGAAATCACGGATGACTTGTAACAAGCTTCATATGAATGATGATAAAAATGTGGCCATTCTGATTACAACACAAAGACTTTCTCATTCATATCATTTACCTCAAACAATAAATATCATGAACACCAACATTAAATTCACACAGTCTGGACAAAACCTAGGTGTTACTCTAGACAGTACTCTCACATTGCACCAACATGTCATGAACATATGCAAGGCTGCATATTTTGAGCTGAGACACATCAGTTCAGTTCGCAAATATCTTTCAGTTGATTCCACTAAAACACTTGTTTGGTCATTAGTACTTTCAAGACTGGACCATTTTAACTCAATTCTGTTCGATTGGTCTCAATATCTATTCCAGAAACTTAAAAAAGTTCAAAACACAGCTGCTCAGATCATCCTTAGAGTATCACAATTAGAGCACACCACCAAAGTGCTCTGTACCCTATCCTGGCTATCCATTTGATCCAGAATCAAACACAAAAATTGTTCTCTGTGCTAGGTTTCACTGAAAGACTCGAATCTAACATGCCGATCAGACCTCACCCATGCAAAAACTAGCAAGATAAATGCGCTACTCTTCTGACAATCGCGAACTCACTATAACCACTATAAAAGCAAGCTCATTTGAAAAACATTCTGCTGCATTCCAGGGCCCAGTAACGTGAAACGAATTGGCCACTGAACATAGACACAATGACACAATTATCCTATTCAAGAGCGCTCTTAATACTCACTTATTTCGACTACAATAACAAACTTAAAGACCAAATAATGTTTCCTACCTTAAATATTTTCAGTAGTATTGATGTTTTCTTATTTTATGGTCTTTTGTTTTGTAAATTATATACCTATATATATTTTTGTATCATAGGTGTTTTCTAATATGATAAAACGCTTAGAGCTTCTAGAGATTAGGCGTTATACAATGTCCTATTATTATTATTATTATTATTATTATTATTATTATTATTATTATGTAGGTTGTGTTTACCCGCCAACATTTCATTGCGCTCTCTCTCTCTCTCTCTCTCTCTCTCTCTCTCTCTCTCTCTCTCTCTCTCTCTCTGCTACTGTAATTTGATCATTTATCAGACTAACTGCTATTTCTTAACCAAAAACATTATCAAGACCTATACGATATAGCGACCCAGGATCATAAAGTTATCGTTATAAATCCGTGTGGGATAGCTTGAGTACGTGAAATGAACTTAAGTATATCCATTTCCCCTGAACACCAAATCTGATGAATATTTCCAAAATCAACCAACTCCGTTAATTACAGCTATCTCTGATCACTAATATAAATTTTTTCTGTATTTTTATGTCTGCTTCGAGAAAATATTCTTGCTGGATTTGATTGTTATCCAGCATAACATCATCATAAACAGCTAAATTATTAATAAATCCATCAAATTCATTAACACTCGACGCTTCATCAATATCGGTGGAAAAAATAATAACATCTTCACCATCTTCATTTAACATTTCTGCATTTTCATAAAACTCTTTAAGAACATCGTTTCATTTTTGATCATCTATAGATGGTGCAACTAAATATATACTTTATCCAATTCAACCATTTCATTATAAAATATTAAGTAACATGTGTTTTACCAGATCCAGGCGGACCTATTCTTATCATTCTGGGAGAATTTCGTAGTGCTTTATGAAGTTTGACTGGTTTTTGTTTTCGCGTCGCTGAGAAATCAATGACATCCATGTTCTACAAACATACTAATATCGTGATAGATGCAGAACATCCACCCAAAACAATAGATTAACAACAAATAATAACAACAAATTACCAAAACATGGAGAGTATCAAGTAAATGCTACTGTTCAAGCAAGTCACGTTCATGATGTAGCATTAAAAATTTAAATTTGCAACAACAAATTATTGCAGATGTGAAGTTGATTCATTCGTTAAATTCTGTAAATATTTATCATTCAAAGAATCCTTAGCTATATGGTTGATAAGATCAGCGATAAAAGGTGAACTATTGCTTGGAAATGGAATTTCCCAGGCCGGTAATTGATCAAATGAATGTCATTAAAATGGCATATATTCATTATAGCCCAATACGATAATGGAGAGGTAGAGCAGCGTTTAGTGCGCTCGCTGATGCAACAAACCTTACACGTTCTGTTGCTGCAAATTGGTTAGCACAACAGGCAATATGGCAAATTTATCTATCAACCCCTTAACAAATTCGTAACGCACATTTTTATATCAGAGTTCATAATTACGTTCATCAAGCGGATATTTTGTTTTTACAACATGATACTTTTAAATTTGGAAAAGTCAATACACATACAAATACGCGCAAACTGTAGTTGTCGTTGCAAGCAGATATAAGGAAACAGAACCATTATTAACTAAAACGGCTGCTTAAGTTTTATTTGCTTTTTAATTTTTTTCAACGAAAACCCATGCGATGGCCTCAGTTGCTATGGAACCAAGATATTTTTTAACTGGCTCACTGCTTTCAGCTCCTGTCCTCTGATTTTAGTCTTGGCTGAGATTCGTTTGTCACTATTTGTCATCAGCTTTGTCTTCTCAGCGCTTATCTCCGTGTCAGATAGGAAAGATGTTTCATCCAGGTTCTTCACTAGGTGGCAAGCTCGTCTTCACTGCCTGCCAGCCCATCAATGTCGTCTGCAAAGCGGAGGTTAGTGATGTTACGCCCTCCAATGCTGAGTGTCCCACAGTGGTTTTCCAGGGCTTCATTCATGATGCGCGCAAAGTAAATGTTGAAAAGCGTGGATGACAGGAGACAGCCTTGACGTACTCCAGCTGTTGTCTTGAACAAGTCCCCCACATAACCTTGAGCAATTAGTGCACTGGTATCCTTGGCGTACATCAGCTTCGAGGTATCTACTACCACTATAAAATTAATTCAGCATTGGATGGTAACTTATAACTTAACCACCATCTAGATAACTAGAATAATACTTTGCAAAATTGCATAGTTCTTCCTACTGATATTTCGAAAAGTTTTTAATTTTTTTCTCATCTGTGAGAAAATAAATTAGTTTTTATTCTGATGGTTATTTATATTCTTGCGGAATTTCAGACCATTCTAACACTGATAGAATCGATGATTGATATAAGTATACGACATCATCTAGTGAATTTCTATCGCCGCTAATATTGTTGGTTCGTGAACAGTACTATCTATTTTGCACTCACGACCAGTGACATATTTAATTCTGCGCTGAAATGCATCATATATTTGTTTAATCTGATAGCAACAACTTTCCAACCAGATGATATTGATATTCAGTCAACTATAATATACTTATAATTGTGCAATTGATATTTCTTTTACTGGAAATGCAGTTGGAAAGTTAACATTAAATTAAGGATTAGTCAAGCTTGTCGTTTTCATCATTTTGGGGATGGTGTTGTAAAATTTACAATTTGTTGCAGTAGCTCGCCTGACGTTGAGCAGCAGAGAGGGCGAACAGACCACGTTTTCAAGCAAAAATAAGGCTTCCTACGAATCTCATTTTAACCAAAAAAAAAAATAAGTCTCCATTTAGCAAACGGAGACTTTATGATTTTTTAATCAATTTTGGTTGCAACGATGTGGACATCGCCCTCTCTGCTGCTACAGGTTAACAAAAAATAAGAAATGATTTGATCCAGTCTTTATGATGAAAGTCCTTAGGACTTTACAAACAAACTAATCGCTAACACCTCTTCTTGTAAATCAATCAGATTATTTGACTGGTCGGTAAGTCGGAAATTAATTCTGGTAAATGAATTATTATGGCATCGCATGTAGACAGGATTAATTGGGTTTTCAAAAATTAGGAATCCTGGAGGAGCTGTTGGTGCAAACGAATAAAGAATATATCCCTGCTGAGCTTGATTTGATTGCTCTAGATTAATTTGATAGCTTCCTTCAATTACATCACATACTAAATTAAGCGCAATCACCGCTGAAATATTTACATTATGCGGGGCAATATGCCTACCGCCACCATCTGGATCATTATTATATTTGAGGAGGACAGTTGAATCTGATTTTTGTAGCGCTTTGATATCGGTTTTAACAATTCTTGCTAATTCATCAGCGTTGTATTTCGGAAACTTGAAATTACGCAGATTGTCTTCTGTGGTATTGTAATCGGTTAGGAATCGTTGTTTATTGTCGCTGTTGTCATTAATTATTGTTTGAATAATTAGTTCATAGATATATTCCATGTCGGATATAAGTTGATTTATTATTTCAACGTGTTTTTGCGATCTTGTTTTCCGTAGTTGTTCTAGTTGTGTTTCATATAATTGTTTAATCTCATTAATATAACCACGGACGTCAGTTAGCGTAAATGAAATAGTAACAGCTGACTCGGCTGTTCTTTTAATGATAAAATCCCATTGCAATGTGTCTTTGTTGGTAAATATAAATCTATCGCTGATTCTTCCTTTTCTTATATCAGATAAATTATCTCGATAACTGGGATTGATTTCATGATATGATTCTACGTCCGTGGTTAAGTCGGTGGTGGATTTTTCCGGTGGTTTTTCAGGCCATCCTAGTACGGTTCTAATAGAACTCTGATAGATATCTACGACGTATCCTTCTGTGATTATCTCAATTGCGGATGATAGCGTCGGCTCATGAACTGTTATAGCGATTTTCGATTCTGTTCCAGTAATCGATTTTATTCTACGCGCGAATTCATTATTGATTTGTTCGATTTGGTATGACCCGGTTGGTATGGAAACAACGTTCCAGTCTGGGGTACCGTCGGGTTTATTCTTATTCGCAAATACCAGTGAATTATTGGGTTGTTGACCACCAAATGATTTTGATCTGATATTAGGCCAACTGTGATACACTCGTAGTTTTGCTAGCGCTATCTCCTTCACGGGGACTGGGCTAGGGAAATTCACACTGAATTCAGGATTCGTTGATGTTATTGATATCATGCTTGTTTGTACTGGGTTCGTGTTCTCCACTACTCGTTGAAGTAATTCCTGCGTGTTGTCATTGTTATTATACTGTTGTTGTCGCTTTAATTTTGATATCACGGAAACACTGACCATCACTGAGAACTCACAATCTGATATCGTTGAGGTTATTGAGATCATTCTGGTTTTTGGGTTTGTGTTTTTCAATTCCATCGGTGTTGTCATTGTTATTATATTCATGTTATTGCTCTAATTTTGATATCGCTGAATCAAAAATACTGACCATCGCTGAGAATTCACTATCTGATATAATTGTATTATCGAGTGACGACGATATCATCAATGATAACTGCGAATATGCGGTTGATGCAATATGAAATTGAAGTAAGTAATTCTGCAATTTACTCTGGCTGCATGATGATATCTTTTTTGCTATCCCGGTTGATATACCCCCGATTATAGCCATCGCAGAAATGCAAATTGGAACTACGACCGGGGCAATCATTGTAACCGATGCAAGTATTATTCCGGCGCCAGCGAGAACGCTTGACACCGAGTACATAGTAATATCAATTGCGGTGATTCTTCGTCGGTATTTTTTTATTTTTATTTGATACTCCTCAGTGAGGGTTTTGAGTCTAGTCTGAAATCCTCTGACCTGATAATAGCGACATTGCGTTGATGAAATCATTGTTATTTTAAAAACGCCCGCGTTTTCAATTGTGAAATCCGAAGGATTTTCCTTTCAATTATCCTATTAACGAAGTGGTTTTAGGATCGGATGAGGGGATACCGGATACAAATTCTATTATCCAGGGTAGTGACTCCCTAATCACATACTCGTCGGAATTGTTTATAGTAATCGTAATCGGGATTGGTATAGAGGGTGGAGGTGGTGGTACTTTCTCTAGTATATACATCAATGTGTTAACACCTCTGATACCTGTGTTGCTGAATTCCAAATCAAATTTACGGTGATGTATTATTGTAAGTCGGTAGCAACCTGGTACACCAGTATGTCTGTTGCCAACACGAAGATAATTTTCATTTCCCCGGATCCAATCAAAGGTTCCACTATCAACCGTGTACACGATGTTATTAACGGCGCTTACACTACGTGGAATTTTTACCTTATTGATAGCCGCGCTAATTTCAGCGAGAGTCATGACTGCCACAAGTGGGATTCCAAAAAACTTTCTAACGACGTCATTGGCTGGTTTTTGATCTTCTTTTAGTCTAAAAACATCATTGTAAATCTCGATATAATTTCCCCTGATTCTGCTAGGATCTATTATCCCCCCCACCCTCCTGTCAGAAAAGAATGAAGCCAGAAGGTCTCCGGCTTTAAACTCTGCTTGGTCTTTAATATACCGGTCGATGTTAGAAAATTTTGTCGTGATATCTTGGGGTTTACTGCCCTCAAAGAACTTGTTAACAATTTCGCTGGTGAGCTTTTGTTCGTCAATAGCGCTTTTAATTTCCGCGAGAGTCATGTCTGTCAACGATGTTGTTTCAGACACAGGTATTCTCCCTAAAAATTTATCCACGATGGTATTAAGTGTTGTTTGTCTCACCATAAACATATTAATATCTTTGAGAGTCATCGTAGATGTAGCCGGGACACCAAAGAAACTATTAGCGATGTAGGCATTGTGAGTGTGCTTGCCGATAAACTCACTGATTTCAGCGAGAGTCATGCCTGCCACAAGCGGGGTTCCAAAAAACCTAACAATTACGTCGCTAGTGGGTTTTTGTACCCGCTCAAAATCTTCTATTAGTTTAGAAATATCGAGATAATTTGCCTTGATTTCATTTTCATTCATCATCCTTCCCGCGTCCTTGTTAAAAAAGAATAGCGATAGATAGTTTTTAATTTCAGTGAGAGTCATGCCAACCACAAGCGGGGTTCCAAAGAATTTATGTACGACATTTTTGCGAAAAGAATTATAACCTCGTATATGATCATCCAGCTCACGGCCGTGGGCGGTAATCTTGTTGTCTTGGGTGGTAATCATGCTGTCTTGGGCGGCAATCTTGTTGTCTTGGGTGGTAATCTTATTGTCGTGGGCGGCAATCGCGTCGGTGATCGTAGACACAAGTGCGCCTGGTTTAAGTCGTCCACTGTTGGAATATAGCGCAATAGAGTTTTCAGCGGCGTCGCGCTGCCGTATCAAAATATCATCCAATGACACATCACTGCTTTTCAATTTACCCTGTTTGTCTTGAAATACAACTATTTCGTTCGGGTCAACATTTACTAAATTTAACGTCTCAGCGATTTCATCTTTAATTAATTTTTTTTATATCCTTGACAGAATCAGGGGGTGCAGTGCCATCGGGTTTGGGTTTCAAAGATCTCCCCCAAATATCAATCATGTTATTGTAAAACTCTTTCTCTCTCTAAAATCGTTTTTGACAACTTCGTTGAAAAATCTTCGATTTTCTCCAGCGATTACTAGTGTATTCATTCACGACAACATGTGGTGGTTTTCCGCTTGGGTTACTCAAGGAGTTAGAAATAGCGTCAAGGACATTTAATACTTCGCTGCCACATATTGGTGGATCATTCATTTGTTGTGTTGGTAGCGTAGAATACCAAGTCTTCATTGGAAGGGTTTTTATATAACGCATAAATTCTTTTGCTGGGGCTAATCCATATGAATCGAAATAAACAATCCCACGTGGATCAATAGCGTATGCAACCCAGTGAGTTCCAGGTCCGGTGCTGTTATCTAAATTAATAATACCGGTTTCAACGCTGTTTGGTTGATGTGGTAATTGATCTTTCATAAAGACACCTCTGAAATTTTTAATCGCTAGTTTTTTAGCAGCATCCATTAAATCAAAATTGGACATGGGAACCATAGGTTCCTGAGTCATAGACTCCTCAATAATTGGTTCGGAAATCGAAGATTTGGGAACCATAGGTTCCTCAATTAATAAATCGTTCCTGGTAGTCTTAGACCCTTTCCGCTGTACCACGAATACGGGGTTCCTGGTAGTCTTAGACCCTTTCCCTTTTTTTTATATCCTTTCCCAGTTGCCTTTTTCAACGCCATTCCTGCTGCAGTACCAACGGCTCCTAACGCCGCTGCTTTAGCCACCGCTGGGGCTGCTGCTGCAATCAAGACCGGAATCGCAGCTAACAACGGAAATATACCGCCTGTTTTAATCATATTTTTGATAGCAGCCGCAGAGAGAGTAATCTGAACACCCTTTTTTGCTACTAGTGCATCATTGAAATGTTTCACCTGACGAGTTGTCAGCGATAGTTTATTTGCACCACCAGTCATTTGGTTGGGTTTCAACGTGATTGTGGTTCCACATTGCTTAGCTGATTTGGATTGCAATTTTTTTAATTGACCGGGTGTCAAAGACACATTGATATTACTATACGACATTATACATAATAGATTGATTCTAAATCGTTTACAATTTCAATAAAAAATCGTTCATAGATTTTCTACTGGCGCATCTACCACTCTCATTCTTCCACCAACACCTTCAAGTAGCATTGATTTATCACTGAGAATGACAGCAACCGCTCTGTGATTAGCAATAGCACCACGAAGCACATTAGCTCTAAAGTGTATATCAACGACGGATTGTCTCATCAAATCGAGATGTTCCAGTGAGAAATAATAGATAGGATATAAACTCTTAAAGTCGTATTGTGATATTTGCAGACCAGTATCGACATTTTGATCACGTGCCATAAACGACAACAGACGATGATACACGCGAGCAATATGATTCTGACCGTAATCGAGTTGTACATCCTCGGATGGTTCCTGCTGGCCGTTTATTCTCAGTGAGACGTCCTTAACACCTAATTGATCAAATATCATATGACTGAAACGTTGATCGCCAACTCGTGTGTTATCCTGTAACGCTACGAATATATGACGTGGCGCAGCAGTGCCCTGTTTTGATGCTAGATTCCAGGTGAATACCCCGTTGATATTTGATAGTTTAATACCTGTACTTACCGTTAGCCAACTTAGTAATGATTTTCCTCCATGGTCCATAAATGATAGCAATCGTTCTTCTGCAGTGATTGATGGAGTCAACACTGGCATCCACAATGATATTTTTGTTAAATTGACTTTACCGGCATCAGCATTTGGATTTGCAGCATCCGCTGGAATCCTCCAGATTGCGTCATTATCATCACCCTTTCGCACGAGTGCTACTGTATGCTTCGCTCCATAAATAACTTTTCGGACGTTTCTACAGAATCCAAATATATGATGCAGTGGAATCGCGCATGAAAATGATTTACGCCGCCTCTCCAACATTGAATTACGTGTTGCAGCTCCTAGATTGAAATTAACATCATTGTTTATAATCATATCGTCGGCATCAATATTAGCATTACCAGCATTATTCTTTGGTCGTCTTACAACAAATTGATTTCCTCCAGCGGTATTTTTATTATCCTTTGCAAACATCATAGAAGGTCCTGCTTATCTTGTATAATCATCAGAATATCTCGCTAACCCGATTATTTTTGTAGCCACATCAACATCGCGATCTATCGCCTCAATTTCTTTTCCATCAATTAGATATTTTGCACTCTCGAATAGTGCCATGATACCATTATTGACAAACCCGACTTGAGTATCAGCTGGATACGGTGCTGGTACAGCAGTAGTATCAGCAGCTGTTACAAGTTCACCTTCGATTTCAATAAACGCTTCACAAGGCAAAAAGTATTTACTGGTATCATGGACTTGAAGATCGATTCTTGCTCGACTATTTGGGTCTATTGCATGATAGGCGTAATATTGATAATCGCGTACAGAATCATCCTTGCGAACTGGGGCATCTATATCAAACGCTGGATCAGGTGACCTTTTGAACATTTTATTCTATTTATCAGAGTCTAAATCGCGATTTTCCATTTTCATCGTCGTAGTTTTTTAAAGCCACTTCCTGCTATCATATTTGCAATATTGCTTTGGTCGGGGTTTAAATCCATCGACGCTAATTTTTCATCTACTGCGTTATTTATAATTCTACTAACACTCGCAGGCATTTCCGCTGTAGACGGTAACGGTTTTGAAAATACTTTGGATTTCATCCGTGATTTCACTAATGATGTTAATTTATTCTTCGCAGTTGAAAACGCTTTTCCCGCAAGATCTCCAACAGCACCAATACCCTTATCACGAATAACATCAATTGCTTTCATTCTTAATTGTTTAGCCTACGGCATCACTTTTGGAGCCATTCTCGCAAATAACCCTAAAATGGTATCACCGAAACCATCTCCGTAGTATGCTCTATAAACTGGAAACCGTGAATTAACTACGTAGACGGGGGTTGGTTTATCATGATTGTAGTGTATGATCATTATTTGAAATCAGAAACAATTTTTCAATTGTTATTTATCTAATCAATTGACTTTTCAATTCAGTCACTATGATACCCATTTTCCACTAACTCGCCAATGAAATCTCGATATGTGCTGATATCCATGATACCACCCTGAAATAATCGTCTACAGATATCAGCTGCTTCATTAATTATTTCCGGTGAGTTATTTCCAGCTCGGAACCCTCCTACAAGAACCTCTAATCGTGATATATCACTGAGAACACTACCAGGACATGAAACACTGGAATCTCTTAATCCACTTCCGCTATAACCCATTGCTACATCCATTTTTTCTATTTTTTCTAAATCCGTTTCTTGTAAATAACCAAAAGGATCATCATCAGGTGGTAGTTGTTGTTTTTTTAGGTGAAAAAGATATTTTCTTTGCAGGTTGCTGTCGCCGCCTTTGCAATTTTTGTGGTTTATGTTGTTGTTTAAACCCTTCGTATTGATTATACACTATACCCACCTCATCGATATATTTGATGTATGATGCACTATCTGTCTTAATCTGACTTGTTTTAGTTTTGATTTTATAGAATATATCAGCCCAGTGAGCTATACTTCTAACAAACTTATGATGTTCTGGTTTCAACATTTTTTTCCTGTTTTCATAAGTCTTAACAACAAGCGCAGGAATTTCTTCTGGATCAGTCTATCAATTGCTGCTAACCCTTCCTCGTTAAATCTCACGCATAAATCATCTACTGTTCTTTTTGATTCCATTTTTTGTATAGCCTGTTTTGTTTGTTCAGTTTTCGCTGAGTTCACCGATAACAGATTTTCCCGTCTCGGGAACATCTCCCAGTATAGCGCGCTCTACTCCCTTCGTTGCTGTGGTTACTGGTTTAAACAACTCTTCAGATCCCGCAGCAAAATCAGTCTGAAGACTCTGTCGTTGTTGTAGTTTATTCCGTACAGAGTCACGAATTGGTACAAATCTCCTGATTGCATCCAGTCGTTCACGAGCCAATCGGGTTGTTAATGCTTCATTGACCATTATTTGAAATCAGAAACAATTTTTCAATTGCAAAACAATTTTTCAATTGCAAAACAATTTTTCAATCCGACCTAACACCACCGTGGAAGTGTTATTTCATCCTATAACAGCTTCTACCATCGGTGGAGAAACGGCACTTTTCATATATAAAATAAAATGTAATGTGCCGTTTCTCCATTTTGAATTTTTTAGTGTATTTGATACCGGACCAACCAGCCATTAACCGTCCATCAATTTTTATTCAGTGAAAATATTTTCACTGTTTTTGACATTGTCAATCAAAAAATGCTAAAAAAAAATTAAAATCTCTATGAGGGACGGTCACAATCAAATAATAATAAATGGTCAATCAAAATTGTTCATTTTTTTGAATTAACGCCTGTAGGTTTCTAATTTTAGAATTAACCTCCTTTTTCAATTCGTATTCGTTACCTAATTCTTTTCGTATTCGTTGTACGATAGTATATAACGGAGCGAACACACTTACGTCACTGGAGAATGCAAGAGAGTCCCGAATAGAATTCTGAATTCTTTTGATGAGCGCGTATTGCTTTGGCAGCATATATTTATTGTTGTTAACTCCGTATTCTATATCCTGAAAATCGGACATGATTTGATCAGGATTTAACCCATCTGATAGTTCAATATCCCAACTTTTCAATTTTGAAATCTCGGATATAATGCTATTCATATTTTCAGAATTCATATTCTATAACAATGACATATTTCTAAATGAAAAATATGACGCATTAGACATAACTAAATCGAATTTTCTGTCCCGTCTTTTTTGAAAGCGCAGATCGATAAATCCCCTCTGCAACATATCGTACTGAGGGTGAACAAATATCGAAATGCCTACCGGCGCTGGTTATTGATTGAAATATTTTTTCTTCGTTAGTTATCGTATTCAAAGATTTCACAGGTCTCGCTTTTTTTTGAGCATTTTCCAGTCCTTCCAGATGAATTATTTTCACTCTGTGTAACAACTCGTAAATTTGATAAAGAATTGTTCATTGGATTAGAATCAATGTGATCAATGACAGAATCATCCTCGATCAATCCATTGAAACATTCAAATACGAAACGATGATTGAGATATTTCTTCTTTCCAGCGCCAAACCTCAAATATCCATGATTATTCACATCACCAACTGGTTTCTTCAGTCTACGGTTTCTTACAACACCATCACTGGATGCTTCATAATTTGTTGTAATCACAGGGTGTTGTCTGAATTCTTGGTTCATTCG
Organism: Unio delphinus; assembly: GCA_029339505.1. Lineage (NCBI taxonomy): Eukaryota > Metazoa > Mollusca > Bivalvia > Unionida > Unionidae > Unio > Unio delphinus. The sequence goes on along the minus strand of JAQISU010000237.1, from coordinate 6,734,702 downwards.
TATACTAAATACTATTTGTCTAATTCATTGTTTGGTTTAATGATTACATCACTGGAAAATCTTTCGATGTAGTCTTGAGGAGTTCTTATGATTTTATCCTTGACTCTGTCAAGAATACTGACTTTGTCAGCGTCAGGGACTTTATCAGTGTCAGGGTCATAATTTCTGATTGATTGTCCATTTTATATTCTTTTATCATAATAACGCTTCAACTCCCTGTATCGCTTTCCACCGCAATTCAAACACAACTGAGATTTTCCCCTAACCCCAACCCCACATCGTATGCAAGGTAACGGGCCAAGGCTTCCACGACGAAAGCTTTGCATATGATACCCACAGAATTCATTTCTGCATGATTTGTTACACGGGGTTATTGATCCAATCATAAGCCACTTACAGTGATTCATTATATATAAATTCTTCATTTAAATGCTTGTTTTAATTATAGCATGAGGGAGTTAAGGAGAACGCCTTCGAAAAATGCTGAATTCAATACTGATAAAGAGTTTAAAAGATTATTGAAGATTAATCCTAAATTTAATCTCGATAAACCCAAAAAACGTCCAAAAGACGGAAACATGAAAGAGTTTAAGAGATTATTGAAGATTAATCCTAAATTTAATCTCGATAAACCCAAAAAACGTAACAAGAGATTATTAAAAATTAATCTCAAAAGTCCAAGAGACTGAAACATGAAAGAGTTTAAGAGATTATTAAAAATTGATCCTAAATTTAATCTCGATAAACCAAAAAAAGTAACAAAATTAATCCTAAATTTAATCTCAAACGTCCAAGAGACGGGAACATGAAAGAGTTTAAGAGATTATTAAAAATTAATCCTAAATTTAATCTCGATAAACCCAAAAATGTTTAATAGACGGAAACATGAAAGAGTTTAAGAGATTATTAAAAATTAATCCTAAATTTAATCTCGATAAACCAAAAAAACGTAACAAAATTAATCCTAAATTTAATCTCGATAAACCAAAAAAAACGTTTAATAGACGGAAACATGAAAGAGTTTAAGAGATTATTACAAATTAATCCTAAATTTAATCTCGATAAACCAAAAAAAAACGTCCAAGAGATTACCCTGGAAAGATGCTCAATTCAATCTCGATATAGTTTCTAATACACCAAAGAATACAATTCTTGATAAAGCCATGATTAGTAAAATCAGAGACTGTTTTAATGAATTCAAGCGTGATGGAGCATCTTATTGTTGGTCAACATTTCGAATTGATGGTGTTGTTGATGCTACCATGACTGATGAAAAAGCAGCAGTGATAATTTCACGTGTTGGGGAAAAAAGGTATTTTTTCCGAATAAAATTCACTATCGAAGTCGATGGCAAATGGATTATTAGGGATAAATTTGAACCAATCCTCAAGAATAAAAAAGCTGTCATTGTGAGTAGAGATTCCAAACCAGGAATTCTAACCGGCATTGACAAACCATACTACGAAAGATCTTATCCCGTAACAGCAATGGTTTATGGGATATATCCGTTAAATGATAAGCCCTATATCGCAAAACTAGCTCCTATGAAATATTCTAGTTCACTGAATTGTGTAGCAACACGGGTAATGGAACACTTCACAAATGCATCCCGAGGAAATAAACTAACTGATCTGCGACGTAGGAAAATAACCGAATGGGAACTGACAGTGAAACAGCATGGTGCAAAGATTTCTGATATAGCTAAATTAGAAGCATCATTAAAATTCCCAATATCAGTAACAACAATAACCGGAGAAGTATTATACGAACCGAAATATCAATCGCGAGGAGCTCCAATACAGATTATTGATCATAACAAACACGCGTGGACACCTGCGGTAACAGTATTTCCACGAGAACGAACCGTGAAATATATCCCTAAGGAGTTCGTCGGGGATGTTTTCTATGAAGAGAAATTATTCGATGCTATTCATGCGTTGTGTGAGGATGATCCTGTGTCAGTGTGGTTACTTAGAAGTGATGAAGATCCCGAAATAGGATTTGATCAATTTGTAAGACCAGATGGCGAATTATATCGCGTTGAAGAATTAGATAACAGAATGAGAAAAATCGCTAGTGATTTTTCACCGGAGAGTTTCCATGAAAAACTACTCACGGGTAGTTTTACTATTCCATCAGTGGTAGCTCACTTCGCAAGAGAAAAAAACTCATGGCGTCCAACAAGAAGTGATTTTCTTGAGGATGTTAAATTGAGTTGCGTAGAATTTGGTCATGGAGGACTGTGGAATACGAAATACTCACGTGATGGTAAGATTTCAATTGATATATCCGCGTGTTATCCTGGAAGTTTTCTCGGATATGGGGAATGTGCTGAGTACTTCAAACGATTTTGACACCCCACACATGAAATGACTCGTGTTGCGATTAATGGACCATTACCTGATTTTGATTTAACCAGATTCGCTCGTGTGATATCATTTGAATTCGCTACAGGGTTACATCCGTGTAGTTATGTTTGGCTCGGTAGACACCTATCTGAAAAACACTGGATGCCAATAGTGCTATTGAGATATATGATTGATTGTGGTATGCTAATATCGTTGATTGTTTCCGAGGCTATTATATGCTATCGAGCTCAGAAAGAAGTTTGGCTACCACAACCCGATCTAGATCGTGTAATCAGCGATCTACGAAAACAGTTTCCAGATGGAAATTCGAAGAATTTCAGTGAAGAACAAATCATGAATTGGTCTAAGAAGTTATTTGAAATTAAAAAAGAACAAGCAAAGGATCTCGGACGAAGAATAATCGGTAAATTTACCCAGGGTGGAAGATACGACAATGCAAAATATTCTTCGCGGTTGATCATAGACGTCGCTGAATACGATTTTATTGTAACGGATTTAATGAAACAGGGAAAACTTGTATCCCGTAAGGATGCTTTTCTATCCAATGGTGAGAAAATGGTTACGGTTGTTACCTACTGTGATGGATATAATTCCCAGTATACACATTTAAGGTCATCTATGCTAGCCTATGCTTCTATTAATCTATTTTCGATGATAAATAGATTTCCTAATACCGCGGTTAGAGTGGCCACTGATTCGATGTATATACACAATAAATACAAATCAGCTGTAGCTAAATTCACAGATCCGGAGGAAGCGTGGGGGCGTTGGCGATTTAAAAAGGAGATGCTACATGAGTATTGTGAATCGGCAGACGTTGCCATGGATGATAAATATCTTTCATATAACCGTATTGAAATTCAATCAGAATTTTTTAATGCACCACCGGTATCTGATCCAGTATGTAGATACAAGACAGTTTATTTAAACGGTTGTGGTGGGTCAGGAAAGACAACTCGTGCAATTGAATTATTTCGTCGGTCAACCATGATTGTGCTAACACCGACTCACAGACTCGCCAGAGAGTTGATACAACGAGGGGTAAATGCTTGCACTTATCACAGTTTTTTTCGATGGAAGGGTGACAAATGGACTCCTGAGCGTATGGGTGATAAATTCATTCCTGAAATCATAATTTGGGATGAAATATGCACAGTGTCATTAGATGTATTACAAACATTTCTCGAGTGGTTGTTAAACAAAAACACAAAAGTCGTCATGTGCGGTGATCACGGCCAACCACCACCATTTGTCGGTGCATCCCCACATGAATGGCTAAGGGGTTTTGTAGACTATTATGAAGAAATTACCACTGATTATAGATCACTTGATGAACGATTACGAGAATTCAAAGCGCTAATTAGGTTCCAAAAGTCATCAGAGATTACTGCAATATTCTTGCTGTATTCAACGGCGTTGATACTCATACTCTTAGAAATATATGGCAGACATGGTGTTCTGATATGGACTTCAATTAATTTAGAAATTTCTTTAGTAATGCCTTGTCAACCCCGTACGGATTCGCAACAATAAATTTGCATGATCCACGGACACGATATCGTATCGAACTGGATCAAATATTCGGTTAAAATCATTTCTTATTTTTTGTTAACCTGTAGCAGCAGAGAGGGCGATGACCACATCGTTGCGACCAAAATTGATTAAAAAATCGTAAAGTCTCCGTTTGCTAAATGGAGACTTATTTTTTTTGGGTTAAAATGAGATTCGTAGGAAGCCTTATTTTTGCTTGAAAACGTGGTCTGTTCGCCCTCTCTGCTGCTCGTTGTCATTGGTGTTGAGTTATTATTATAATTATTATTACTATTATTAGTTTCTAAATCAGACGCAGTCATTACCTCGTCGTAAATCTTAATCATTTATGCGAACTCATTATCCGATATTATTCCATCACTAAAACATGATGATATAAATAAGGATAATTTAGAGTATGCTAGCGTCGCTATAGGTAGCTTTATTATATAATCATGCAATTTTTCATTTGTACATGTATCTATGGTTTTGTTTTTTGCTATGATACTAATAACACCCGTAATTGCTGTTGCAGCTGAACACAAATTGCTACAACTGCTGGTGATGTCATTGTTATTGTTGATAGCAATACACTGGCTGCAGCGATAAAAGCTGACACCGAATATAGGTCTTTGATGTTATATTTTTCTGTGTACATTTACTCATCATTAATATTTTTTCAGTTTAGTTTGGTACTCACGCGCCTGAATGTATATGTACGTTGCACGTTGATTGGGCAGCTCATTATACTAAATAGTTGGTAGTTTAGTCTAATTAAATGTATCAATGATAAATAAAGCCCAGTTTTTTCTTCTTCATATTCCATTTCAAATGTTGCTTCGTCGTTTTGCTCAAACATCACTAACATAGATCCAGAATATCCTGTTAGTGGATACCGCCGTGGTATTGTAGTATATATTGTAAATACGGAAACACCGAGTACTGGGAACCTGCATGGAAACCTCAGCGTGATATTTAATGGATTTATTAAATAATGACCATTATATTGTCCAGTCCCGACACTGTCGGTGATCTTTATTATGTCAGAAAGCTTAATATCATCGTCTGTTGAAAATCTAAAAAAAACTTTAATATTTCCATTAATGTTTCTACAAAAAGTCAATGTGAGCAGTATGATCAGATCTAAGATTGATTACTTCACTATTGATTGATGTTAACAAGTTCGTAATTGGGAGGTTTTTATCGTCGACGTATTTCATCGTTGCAATGTCATTGTTTGATTCTGGTTCTTCAAGACTAGTAATTTTATTATTGGTCATACTGAGAGAACCAGGTGTTGTATTACCGTATCTTTGTATTCGATTGCGAATATTATCTGATATCGTTGACATAGTAACACCGGGTTTAATTCGTCCATTAATATAAATATTAAAAAGCCCAGCTATGCCCTTTTTAAGGTACTCCATTAATTCTAAATATAATATCTTGTAATGAAAGATTATTTGTTTTTAATTACCTTGCTTAGCTTGAAATACAACCGCTTCGTTTGATGGTATTACATTTGCAAGTTTTAATAAGTCGGATATTTCATCACTAACGATTGAAAGGTGCGATCGGCCGATACAAGTGTGGGTCAACTCAAGGACTCTGTGAAACTGTGCGATTCACTGTTTATGAATCGTACGACGACTATACAAGGGTCAAGAAGCATATGTTTGTTCCACTTGTTTCAATTGGGTAAATTTTCATTTACGTGAGATTATTTTGAATCTTAGTTGTATTCCAGGAAAATATGTGAATCTCACTTACAGTGCATAACATTATTTGAAACATATTTAAATACCTTGAGATTATTTGAATCATAGTTGTAGTCCATACGTGAGATTATGTGACTCTCTGGTAATATTATTTGAAACGTATCTGCAGTCCATGAGGTTTCTTGAATCTGTATTTCATATTGAATTCACATTTATTTTTCAATGTGTTAATATTTGTGTAGAGTGATTGGATCAATCGTATGTTGAGAGCGTGAGAGAATCACTGTATTTACACACCATATATTTTTCTTTATTAATTCATTTCATAAATTTCCATCTTTCACACATTGTGTTTGTGTTATTCATTTAATCAAAAACCCACGCTGTTTCTCATCTGCAACAATGGTGTCAGAAGTGGGTAATTTGGATTAAGTGAATCGTCATCATCTTGATTGTGAAAGTTCATATTCGAGTGTGACTTTTTTCACAAGATAATCTTAAAGTTTTTATTTTTTTATTTTTTCTAGGTCTGTGGGTCCAGTATAAACACATTCAAAGCATGGTTTTGGTTGCCTTTATCAGGAAGATAAGGTTAGTCTGTTCTGTAAAATTATATTTGTAACATTACTATTGTGTCATGTCATCCTTTAAGGAATTGGTCGCCTTAGGCAAAAACTTGGGTTTAAGGGAGAAAGTTTAAGGAAATTTATTCAGGAAGAACAAGTCCGAGAGAGGGATCAAAGGTTAAAGGAGAGGGAAATCGAAAGGATATATATATATATATATATATATATATATATATATATATATATATATATATATATATATATATATATATATATATATATATATATATGTGTGTGTGTGTGTGTGTGTGTGTGTGTGTATACATATGTGTATATGTATATATGTATATGTATATGAACCAAAACTACTGAGAGGGTGATCTTATCACTTCCACTTGGAAGTAATTAGGCGACTGTTTGCATTCCCATTAGCCACCCTCGCACCTTTTATCTGAGATGCGGAATTAATTACTTAGTCCCTTCTAAAAAATCAAATGAGCCCCGTTCAAAAGTTTCCGTTCCAAATTCTTTATGATCCGTTGAAAGTATTCTCACATGATGCAGATCTGGATGAACCACATATAAATAATGACTTTCGAACTGGACGGGTTGTACCGTATGGGCTTGCTAGATTGTTAATGCTAAAAATATAATTTTAAAATAATATATTTTTGTGTCATTGTTTCAAAATACAAACAGCTGTCATAAATTAATGGTAACAAACATAATTCCATTCTTTAATCACATTTTGGATACATGTCACGTATGCAAACGCGCTGCTCATAATTAATTGTTATGAAAAGGATTAAGCAAGAACCCAAATTTTGTAATATGTACTGTGCCTGAAATCCTGAACTAAGCTTGAACTCTGCCTTAAGTCATTCAAATATTTTCGCTTTTGTTGAGTACGTTTAATTTTTACTGGTCCTCTGTGATAAATATCCTGACCAGGTGTTGGTATCACACGCATAGTTTCCCTACCTCTTGTATCAATATCGTAGCAAGAAAATTGTAGGCTTCAGCATCAATACTTTCATGTTTATTTTATCAATAGCCTCTCTAATGTTAGTATGATGTCTTTCACATTATCAGGTACAGTGTAAGCTGAATCATCTCAATTTAGTTACGGCTTTTGTCTTACAGTTATACAACAATTAATATACATATAGCAAATTCACCTACTCTAAAGCACTGGTCATTTAATAAGGGGAATGGCGAAATGGCGAATTTGGTTTAAGCATATACAAGTTCTGTTTTATATCAAGATAAATACTTTTTCTTAATAATATCATGGATGAAAAAAGTTATTAGTATGATGTAAAGCAGAACAATTGTTCCAATTATTGACTGGCGGAAATTAAACATACACGTGTCAGGCTCTGAACTAGAACATCAAATTATTGAATTGTTAGTATCGTTGTACGTTGACAAATAACATGGTATATTGCGGTGCAACAATTTTTGAGTAGTTGAGCACATTTTTGGTATGCCCCAATCCCAGCCCCTGCCTCTCTCCCCGCCAGCAGCAGAGAAGGTAAACGTACCTTTGCTTGAGCTTCATATTTTGAAGGAAAAAAAAAGCTTCCTATGAAAATGAAAAATATAAGCGTAATATTTAATAACGCCAAACTGAAGCCTCTGACTGACCGAGAGTTTCTCTAATTGGGTTAGTTAATCGTGTTAATTTATCAGTCGTTAGTGCTCTTTCAATTTTATTGTATTTTCGTTGAACTAGGTTGCTTTTCATTGAGGGAGACCTCAATGCTGCCTCCCTGCTGCCGTAACTATCCAAACAATTTATCAAGACCCATACGATATCTCGATCAAGGATCATGTAAATTTATTGTTATAAATCCGTGTGGGGTAGCTTGCGCACATGAAAATAATATTATTGGGACCAGTAATAAGACCACTTCCTTGAGCAGAAACGACACTTCCAGTGGCATTTGGGTCAGGGTCTTGTTGAAGAGATACCGGAATTCAAGATTTTTGTTGAGGTGAATTTGTTTTAGTATGAAGTTGCGGTTGTTGTTGAGAAGTTTGTTGATACGTTTCCTTTCCTAAATTTTGCATTTGTTTATTTATTTCATTATCGAGTGACTCTAGATATATGCTAACACTTTCAACTGTGACTTACCAGTATGCACGATACATCCATTTTTTTTTTGTATCAAACTATACGTTATCATAAACAGCAGCAGAGAGGGTGAACAGACAACGTTTTCAAGCAAAAATAAGGCTTCCAGATAAGGTTTTCGAGCAAAATATGGCCTATAGATAACGTTTTCGAACAAAATATCAGGTTTCCAACAAATCTCATTTAACCAAAAAAAAAAGTCTCCATTTTTGCAAAAACGGAGATTTTACGATTTTTTAATCAATTTTGCTCGCAACGATGTGGTCATCCACCCTCTCTGCTGCTAAAGTTTTCAGTTCTGGGTTAATAATTCTTTTACGATTTCAACCGAATATTTGATCAAGTCCGATACGATATCGTGTCCGAGGATCATGTAGATTTATTGTTGCGAATCCGTGCGGAGTCGACTGAGCATGACTAAAGAAGTTTTTAAATTGATTGAAGTCCATATCAGAACACCATGTCTGCCATATATTTCTAAGAGTATGAGTATCAACTCCGTTGAATACAGCAAGAATATTGCAGTTATCTCTGATGACTTTTGGAACCTGAGTGTAGCGTTGAGTGACATATAGCATGTCAGTGTTTTTGTGACGCCCACGGGAAAATATTCTAGCAGGATTCTTTTGTTTATCCAACATTATATTGTCGTATACGACTAAATTGTTAATATCTCCATCAATATCATCAATACTCGGTGCTTCATCGATATCGGTTATAAAATCAATGGCGTTCTCACCCTTAATTTCTGATGCATTCTCGTTAAAATCCTTTAACACTTCATAACATCGTTGATCATCTACGCTAGGGGCAATTAAATACAACTTATCCCACTTCATCCATCTCATTATTAAATTGAGCAACAATTGCGTTTTACCGGATCCAGATGGCCCGATTATAATCATCCGGATAGAGTTTGGTAGCGCTGCATGATGCTTAACTGGTTCTCTTGTTTTAGTCGCTGAAAAATCAATTATATCCATATCTCTATACATAAATTATGGATCTATATTGTGTGAAGTGTAAAACGCGTACTAGCACAAATGATGTGACGACGGTTACAACTAAAAATAACAGATCAGCACTTACTGGTAGATGTGCAACATGTGGTACAAAAAAATTTAGATTTGTTTCTACAAAATCAAAGATTTTACAATCCGGAGATGTTTTTAAAAAAAACGAGGAGGTGATATCGCAGCCAAATTGGCAAAGCTCCCTGGAACCCCATGGGCAAAGTACCCCGGAGAAAAGCACCTTCCAGGATATAGCTACTGTGGACCGGGAACCAGACTTGATATCAGACTCAATGATCAAAATCAGTCCCGACCCGGTGAAGAACCAATAAACGCCATTGATAAGGCCTGTCACCTTCATGATGTTGCTTATAAAAGCAGCAATCTGCAACACAGACATCTCGCGGATGTGAAATTAATTCATGCGTTAAATGCTATTCCTGATAAATCCTTCAAAGAAAAATTGGCTTCATTTTTGATAAAATCGGCTATGAAAAGTAAATTGATGTTAGGTGCCGGTAATTAATAATATGGAATCAATTTATTATTCCCCAAGAGGATACTGGAGGGGTAAATCAGCAGTCCATAAACTCGCTAGCGCTGCAAAAGTGAAAAAAAACCACTGCGGCTAATTGGTTATCCAAACAGGCACTATGGCAAATTTATCTACCACCGCCTAAACAAATTCAATTCTCGCATTTTGATGTGACAGTTCCTAATGAAGTTCATCAGGCTGATATATTATTTCTGCCACATGATCGTGGTTACAAATACGCTTTAACCGTAGTTGATATTGCAAGTCGATACAAAGAAGCAGAACCGTTAAAAACAAAATCAGCCACTGAAGTCGCTTCTGCATTTGAAAGGATTTATCGACGAGGTCCTCTGCACTGGCCAAATCTATTGCAGGTTGATCCTGGCAAGGAATTTCAGGGTGCAGTGTTATCTACAATGAAACATCATAATGTCACCATACGACGAGGGCATACTGCGCTACATCGCGATCAGGCCATTGTAGAACGATTTAATCGGACGATTGCTGAGCGGTTATTTGGATATCAATACGCAAAAGAATTCATTCAAGAAAAGCGATCCCGTGAATGGGTTAAAAGATTACCATCTGTGATTACTGCACTGAATAACGAGATTACTAGAACAATCAACATGAAACCTATCAACGCGATTAAAAAGAAGTCAATACCCGTACAACCACAAAAAGATTTCAAAGAACCAATTCTTGGTAGTAATGTCATTGTGAGGTACTTATACGAACCAGGAGAGCTTGAAGGGGGTAGAAAAAGGGCTACTGATCCTATTTGGAGCGTCACTACGCATAAGATATCTAGTATAACACGATCAACTGGTAGACCTCCAGTCTATAAACTGGATTCAACTGCCCCTCAGCGGGGTTTTACTCGACAACAACTACAAGTGATTCCCGAGGATACTCAATTGCCACCGCATGGTCTTAACTAGCACCGTTGCGTCTATTGCACTCAAGACAAGTCAACATCACATTATTTCTGACATGACCGAGATTGTTATTTGTTCTGTCTACGGTGAATTGGCGAGGATCCTTATCCGAATACTGCCAATGCATTATACAATTGCAACTCGCGCAGTGATTATTCTGTTGTTTCTTCAGTGTAATTATTAATTTAGCATCAATATCAAATTCTCGTTGTTTTTTTTTTGTCCTGTTGTTTGTAACCGGAGATTTTTTTATTAATGATGCTAACATCAATATCACTTATTGTTGTGTCATTATCATCACCAATGATTTCATCATCGAGGACAACTCTTCGAAATTGATTTATGTTTCGTACTCTGGATACTGCGAGATAGACTAAATTCGACCATTCGATGTGATTATCCACCATCCAAACAATTGTATTCGATATAGTCAATCCCTGTGAAGAGTGTATTGTTGCTGCGTATCCTAGCGTCCACGGGGATTTATTAGCACGCAATGGATCTTCAACGACATTGATATCAACCAGCACAATATCATTTAATACGAGAATTTGTTTTTCACTCTGTCCTGGAATATCAACTTCAATATTCTGTTTTCGTGTATCCGATGGCCTATAACAAAGGGGTACTGGAAGCGTTGCAAATTTTTCTTTATGCAATTCAAATAACTTCATTTGAAGTGTGTCCCTGACTATTTTTCTACTTGCAATTATCAAATCATTTGGTCTCCATGTTTCCCAGAAATCATTCATTGGAGTTTCTGAAATCACTTCACGCGCTATTTCGCATTGGATTCTATCCGTTTGTAATCTAATTAGTTTCTTAAATTCTCGTAATCGTTCATCAAGTGATCTATAATCAGTGGTGATTTCTTCATAGTAGTCTACAAAACCCTTTAGCCATTCATGTGGAGATGCACCGACAAATGGTGGTGGTTGGCCGTGATCACCGCACATGACGACTTTTGTGTTTTTGTTTAACAACCACTCAAGAAATGTTTTTAATACATCTAATGACACTGTGCATATTTCATCCCAAATTAAGATTTCAGGAATGAATTTATCACCCATACGCTCAGGAGTCCATTTGTCACCCTTCCATCGAAAGAAACTATGGTAAGTTCAAGCATTTACCCCTCGCTGTATCATCTCCCTGGCGAGTCTGTGAGTCGGTGTTAGTACAATCATGTTAGAAACGCTAGCGTTTCCACGATGAAATAATTCAATTGCACGAGTTGTCTTTCCTGACCCACCACAACCGTTTAAATAAACTGTCTTGTATCTACATACTGGATCAGATACCGGTGGTGCATTAGAAAATTCTGATTGAATTTCAATACGGTTACAACAAAGATATTTATCATCCATGGCAACGTCTGCGGATTCACAATACTCATGTAGCATCTCCTTTTTAAATCGCCAACGCCCCCAATTTTCTTCGGGATCTGTGAATGCCGCTACAGCTGATTTGTACTTATTGTGTATATACATCGAATCAGTGGCTACTCTAACCGCGGTATTAGGAAATCTATTTATCATCGAAAATAGATTAATAGAAGCATAGGCTAACATTGAACTTCTCAAATGTGTGTACTGGGAATTATATCCATCACAGTAGGTAACAACCGTACCTAATTTCTCACCATTGGATAGAAAAGCATCCTTATGGGATACAAGTTTTCCCTGTTTCATTAAATCCGCTACAATAAAATCGTATTCAGTGACATCTATGATCAACCGCGAAGAGTATTTTGCGTTGTCGTATCGTCCACCCTGGGTAAATTTACCGATTATCTTCTTCCGAGATCTTTTGCTTGTTCTTTTTTAATTTCAAATAACTTCTTAGACCAATTTATGATTTCTTCTTCGTTTAAAATCTTCGATTTTCCATCTGGAAACTGTTTTCGTAGTTCGTTGATTATTCTATCTAGATCGGGTTGTGGTAGCCAAACTTCTTTCTGAGCTCGATAGCATATAATAGCCTCGGAAACAATCAACGATATTAGCATACCACAATCAATCATATATCTCAATAGCACTATTGGCATCCAGTGTTTTTCAGATAGGTGTCTACCGAGCCAAACATAACTACACGGATGTAACCCTGTAGCTAATTCGAATGATATCACACGAGCGAATCCGGTTAAATCAAAATCAGGCAATGGTCCATTAATTGCAACACGAGTCATTTCATGCGTGGGGTGTCCAAATCGTTTGAAGTACTCAGCGCATTCCCCATATCCGAGAAAACTTCCGGGATAACACGCGGATATATCAATTGAAATCATACCATCACGTGAGTATTTCGTATTCCACAGTCCTCCATGACCAAATTCGACGCAACTCAATTTAACATCCTCGAGAAAATCACTTCGTGTTGGACGCCATGAGTTTTTTTCTCTTGCGAAGTGAGCTACCACTGATGGAATAGTAAAACTATCCGTGAGTAGTTTTTCATGGGAATTCTCCGGTGAAAAATCACTAGCGATTTTTCTCATTCTGTTATCTGATTCTTCAATGCGATATAATTCACCATTTGGTTTTACAAATTGATCGAATTCTTCATCACTTCTAAGTAACCACACTGTCACAGGATCATCCTTACACAACGCATGAATAGCATCAAATAATCTCTCTTCATAGAAAACATCCCCGATGAACTCCTTGGGGATATATCTCACGGTTCGTTCTCATGGAAATATTGTTACCGCAGGTGTCCACGCGTGTTTGTTATGATCAATAATCTGTATTGGGGCTCCTCGCGATTGATATTTCGGTTCGTATAATACTTCTCCGGTTATTGTTGTTACTGATATTGGGAATTTTAATGATGCTTCTAATTTAACTATATCAGAAATCTTTGCACCGTGCTGTTTTACCGTTAATTCCCACTCGGTTATTTTTTTTCGTCTTAGATCAGTTAGTTTATTCCCCCGGGACGCATTTGTGAAGTGTTCTATTATTCGTTCTGCTACACAATTCAGTGAACTAGAATATTTCATAGGAGCTAGTTTTGCGATATCGGGTTTATCATTTAACGGATATATCCCATAAACCATTGCTGTTACGGGATAAGATCTTTCGTAGTATGGCTTATCGATTCCGGTTAGAATTCCTGGTTTGGAATCTCTACTCACAATGACAGCTTTTTTATTCTTGAGGATTGGTTCAAATTTATCCCTAATAATCCATTTGCCATCGACTTCGATAATGAATTTGATTCGGAAAAAATGCCGTTTTTCCCCAACACGTGAAATTATCACTGCTGCTTTCATATCAGTCATGGTAGCATCAACAACACCATCAATTCGAAATGTTGACCAACAATAAGATGCTCCATCACGCTTGAATTCATTAAAACAGTCTCTGATTTTACTAATCATGGCTTTATCAAGAATTGTATTCTTTGGTGTATTAGAAACTATATCGAGATTGAATTGAGCATCTTTCCAGGGGTAATCTCTCTTGGACGTTTTTTTTGGTTTATCGAGATTAAATCTAGGACTGATTTTCAATAATCTCTTAAACTCTTTCATGTTTCCGTCTCTTGGACGTTTGTTACGTTTTTTGGGTCTATCGATATTAAATTTAGGATTGATTTTCAATAATCTCTTAAACTCTTTCATGTTTCCGTCTATTGGACGTTTTTTGGGTTTATCGAGATTAAATCTAGGATTGATTTTCAATAATCTCTTAAACTCTTTCATGTTTCCGTCTATTGGACGTTTTTTGGGTTTATCGAGATTAAATCTAGGATTGATTTTCAATAATCTCTTAAACTCTTTCATGTTTCCGTCTATTGGACGTTTGTTACGTTTTTTGGGTCTATCGAGATTAAATCTAGGATTGATTTTTAATAATCTCTTAAACTCTTTCATGTTTCCGTCTATCGGACGTTTTTTGGGTCTATCGAGATTAAATCTAGGATTGATTTTTAATAATCTCTTAAACTCCTTATCAGCATTTTTCGAAGGCGTTTTCCTTAATTCCCTCATGCTATAATTAAAACAAGCATTTAAATGAAAGATTTTTATATAATGAATCACTGCAAGTGGCTTATGATTGGATCAGTAACCCCGTGTAACAAATCATGCAGAAATGAGTTTTGTGGGTATCATATGCAAAGCTATCGTCGTGGAAGCCTTGGTCCGTTACCTTGTATTCTATGTGGAGTTGGGGTCAGGGGAAAATCGCAGTTGTGTTTGAATTGTGGTGGTAAGCGATACAGGGAGTTGAAGCGTTATTATGATAAAAGAATAAAAAATGGACAATCAATCAGAAATTTTGACCCTGACGCTGACAAAGTCAGTATCCTTGACGCTGACAAAGTCAGTATCAAGGATAAAATCATAAGAACTCCTCAAGACTACATCGAAAGATTTATCATTAAACCAAACAATGAATTAGACAAACAATAGTATTATGTATACGAATGAACCAAGAATTCAGACAACACCCTGTGATCACAAATTATGAAGCATCCAGTGATGGTGTTGTAAGAAACCGCAGACTGAAGAAACCAGTTGGTTCTGTGAATAATCAAGGGTACTTGATGTTTACTGTTGGCGGGGGGAAAACTTATCTCAATCATCGTTTCGTGTTTGAATGTTTCAATGGAGTGATCGAGGATGATTTTGTTATCGATCACAAGGATTCTAATCCGAAGAACAATTCTTTATCAAATCTGCAAGCTATCACACAGAGTGAGAATACCAAACGAGGAAGGACTGGCACTTGTTCAAATAAAGCGAGACCCGTAAAATCTTTGAATACAATAACTAACGAAGAAAAAATATTTCAATCATTATATGAAGCCGGTAGGCACTTCGATATTTGTAGAGCCTCAGTACGATATGTTGCAGAGGGGGTTTATCGATCTGCGTTTTCAAAAAATCGCGGACAGAAAATTAAATTTAGTTATGTCTGATGCGTCATATTTTTCATTTAGAAATATATCATTATTATAGAATAATGAATTCTGAAAACATGAATAGCATCATATCCGAGATTTCAAAATTGAAAAGTTGGGATATTGAACTATCAGATGGATTAAATTCTGATCAAATCATGTCTGATTTTCAGGATATTGAATACGGAGTTAACAACAATAAATATATGCTACCAAAGAAGTATGCGCTCATCAAAAGAATTCAGAATTCTATTAAGGACTCTCTCGCATTTTCCAGTGACGTAAGTGTGTTCGCTCCGTTGTATACCATCGTAGAACGAATACGAAAAGAATTGGGGTACGAATACGAATTGAAAAAGGAGGTTAATTCTAAAGTTAGAAACCTACGGGCGTTAATTCAAGAAAATGAACAATTTTGATTGACCATTTATCATTATTTGATTGACCATTTATCATTATTTGATTGACCAACCATTTATCATTATTTGATTGTGACCGTCCCTCAGAGAGATTTTAATTTTTTTTTAGCATTTTTTGATTAAAAATGTCAAAATCAGTGAATGAAAAATATTTCACACACACTGAATAAAAAATCGATAGACCGTTAATGGATGATCAAATGACAATGAGGAAAGTGACAGTATTATTATTTTATATACAATTTGGACACTTTCCTCATACCTGATAACACCCTCAGAATATCAAATAAGACTTCCATGATCGTGTTAAAAATCATCCTACATGTCTGACATGTAACAAAAGTGAGGAAAGTGACAGTATTATTATTTTATATACAATTTGGACACTTTCCTCATACCTGATAACACCCTTAAAACGCTTCCATGATCGTGTTAAAAATCATCCGACATGTCATTGATGGGAAAAGTGTGGTATTAATTGTTTTGCAATTGAAAAATTGTTTGCGATTTCAAATAATGGTCAATGAAGCATTAACGACCCGATTGGCTCGTGAACGACTTGATGCAATCAAGAAATTTATACCAATTCGAGACTCTGTCAGGAATAAACTGCAACAACGACAGAGTTTACAAACTGATTTTGCTGTGGGGTCTGAAGAATTGTTTAAACCAGTAACCACAGCAACGAAACAGATAGTGTCAACAATCTCTGAAGAAGGAAAAAACAAAAAGAGTCTTTTCTTCCTGTGTTAGAAAAAATAGCAAAAAGAACTAAACAAACAAAAAAATCATTGAAAACACTTCCTCAGGATATATCAACCGCTTCAGAACAACAACGAGAACTTCAAGAAGATATCCCCCCACCCGAATTTCAAGAAGAAGGGGAGGATACTACTACTAGTGGACGAGTTGCATTCAATGAAAAACTTCTTCCCGGTAAATTAGATGAATTGAGAAATAAAAAATTTGATTCTATGGAAGAATTAGCCCAATTTGTCACTAGGAGTTTTCATCAGAGAAGAAAATATATTTACGATGATTATAATCTTCCCCCTAAAAAAAGATTGGTATAGGGGGTTATATCGCATACTATCAGGTTCCTCTCAAGCAAAAGGAGATGATAAAACATTTCAGGAATATATGGCAGCAATAAAAAAAGCTGAATCATCTATAGGGGAGCAATCGGATACCGGATTTCTTAGACTACCAGAACAATCAAAATTTACTGATATAACACAATCCCCCCAACCGATGAAAATAACGAGAGAAGCTGATCATGAAAAAGGTGCAACCGGTATCACTGATAAAACCAAAGGATTTTCAGGCAGTGGTTTAGTTGGAAACTCTTCGGGTTTCTGTCCTGGTAGTGTTATCAATGATATATCACGATTAGAGGTTCTTGTAGGAGGGTTCCGAGCTGGAAATAACTCACCGGAAATAATTAATGAAGCAGCTGATATCTGTAGACGATTATTTCAGGGTGGTATCATGGATATCAGCACATATCGAGATTTCATTGACGAGTTAGTGGAGGATTATCACAGTGATTAATCACCGGGACTGAATAAAAACGCTAGCGTTTCCAATTGAAAAATGGTTTCTGATTTCAAATAATGATCATACACTACAATCATGATAAACCAACCCCGTCTACGTAGTTAATTCACGGTTTCCGGTTTATAGAGCATACTACGGAGATGGTTTAGGCAATACCATTGCAGGGTTATTTGCGAGAATGGCTCCAAAAGTGATGCCGTTGGCTAAACAACTAGGAATGAAAGCCATTGATGTTATTCGTGATAAGGGTATTAGTGCTGTTGGAGATTTTGCTGGAAAAGCGTTTTCAACTGCGAAGAATAAATTAACATCATTAGTGAGACGAAAAAAGAAACCGGTACCATTGCCATCTACAGCGGAAATGCCTGCAAGTGTTAGTAGAATTATAAATAACGCAGTAGACGAAAAATTAGCGTCGATGGCTTTAACCCCCGACCAAAGCAATATTGCAAATATGATAGCAGGAAGTGGCTTTAAAAAACTACGACGATTTAAAATGGAAAAATCGTTTACGATTTCACTATTTAGACTCTGATAAATAGAATAAAATGTTCAAACAGTCACCTGATCCAGCGTTTGATATAGATGCCCCAGTTTGCAAGGATGATTCTGTACGCGATTATCAATATTACGCCTATCATGCCATAAACTCAAATAGTCGAGCAAGAATTGAACTTCAAGTCCATGATACCAGTAAATACTTTTTGCCCTGTGAAGCGTTTATTGAAGTAGAAGGAGAACTTGTAACAGCTTATGATACTCCTGCTGTACCAGAACCGTATCCAGATGGTACTCAAGTCGGTTTTGTCAATAATGGTATTATGGCGTTATTTGAGAGTGCTAGATATCTCATTGATGGAAAAGAAATTGAGTCCATAGATCGCGATGTTGATGTGGCTACAACAATAATCGGGTTAGCGAGATATTCTGATGATTATACAAGATCAGCAGGACCCTCTATGATGTTTGCAAAAGATGGTAAGAATACCGCTGGAGGAAATCCATTTGTTGTAAGACGACCAAAAAAACGTGATAATAGTGATGCTGATGTCGAGAATATGATTATAAACAACGACGTTAATTTCAATCTAGGAGCCGCAACACGTATTTCAATGTTGCAAGGAGCGCGGAAATCATTTTCATGCGCGATTCCACTGCATCACATATTTGGATTCTGTAGAAACGTCAGAAAAGTTATCTACGGGGCGAAGCATACAGTATCGCTTGTACGAAAGAGTGATGATAATGACGCAATCTGGAGGATTCCAGCAGATGCTGCAAATCCCAATGCTGATGCCGGTAAAGTCAATTTAACAAAAATATCATTGTGGATGCCAGTGTTGACTCCAGCAATCACCGCAGAAGAACGATTACTATCATTTATGGACCAAGGAGGAAAGTCGTTGTTGAGTTGGCTAACCGTGAGTACAGATGTTAAACAATCAAATATCAACGGGTTATTCACGTGGAATCTAGCATCAAAACAAGGTGTTGCTGCGCCACGTCATATATTTATAGCGTTACAGGATAACACACGAGTTGGCAATCAACTCTCCAGCCATATGATATTTGATCAGTTAGGTGTGAAAGACGTCTCACTGAGAATAAACGGCCAGCAGGAACCATCCGAGGATATACAACTTAATTACACAGAAAATCATATTGCACGAGTTTATCATCGTCTGTTGTCATTTATGGCACGCGATCAAAATGTCGATACTGGTTTGCAAATATCACAATATGATTTTAAAAATCTGTATCCGATCTATTACTTCTCACTGGAACATCTCGATTTGATGAGACAATCTGTTGTTGATATACACTTTAGAGCTAATGTGACTCGTGGTGCTATTGCTAATTATAGAGCGGTTGCTGTCATTCTCAGTGATAAATCAATGCTACTTGAAGGTGTTGGTGGAAGAATGAGAGTGGTAGATGCCCCAGTGGAAAATCTTTGATTGATTTTCTCGATTTTTCATTGAATTAGAATCAATCAATTATGTATAACATGTCATATAGTGCTATTACTGTTGCGTTAACTCCCGGTCAAATCAAAAAATTGCAATCAGAATCGGCTAAAAAATGTGGAACCACAATCACGTTGAAACCCAACCAAATGACTGGTGGTGCAAATAAACTATCGCTGACAACTCGTCAGGTGAAACATTTCAATGATGCACTTGCAGCCGAAAAACGGGTTCAGATTACTCTTTCTGCGGCTGCTATCAAAAATATGATTAAAACAGGTGGTATATTTCCGTTGTTAGCTGCGATTCCAGCATTGATTTCAGCAGCAGCCCCAGCGGTGGCTAAAGCGGCAGCGTTAGGAGCCGTTGGTACTGCAGCAGGAATGGCACTAAAGAAAGCAACTGGGAAAGGATATAAAAAAAGGGAAAGGGTCTAAGACTACCAGGAACCCCGTATTCGTGTTACAGCGGAAAGGGTCTAAGACTACCAGGAACCCCGTATTCGTGGTACAGCGGAAAGGGTCTAAGACTACCAGGAACGATTTATTAATTGAGGAATCGAAGATTCCTATGTCCAATTTTGATTTAATGGATGCTGCTAAAAAACTAGCGATTAAAAACTTCAGAGGTGTCTTTATGAAAGATCAATTACCACATCAACCAAACAGCGTTGAAACCGGAATCATTAATTTAGATAACAGCACCGGACCTGGAACTCACTGGGTTGCATACGCTATTGATCCACGTGGGATTGTTTATTTCGATTCATATGGATTAGCCCCACCAAAAGAGTTTATGCGTTATATAAAAACCCTTCCAATGAAGACTTGGTATTCTACGCTACCAACACAAACGATGATTGACCCACCAATATGTGGCAGCGAAGTATTAAATGTCCTTGACGCTATTTCTGACTCCTTGAGTAACCCAAGCAAAAAAACTACCACATGTTGTCGTTAATGAATACACTAGTAATCGCTGGAAATCGAAACGATTTTAGAGAGAGAAAGAGTTTTACAATAACATGATTGATATTTGGGGGAGATCTTTGAAACCCAAACCCGATGGCACTGCACCACCTGATTCTGTCAAGGATGTAAAAAAACTAATCAAAGATGAAATAGCTGAGACGTTGAACTTAACAAATGTTGATCCTAATGAAATAGTTGTATTTCAAGACAAACAGGGTAAATTGAAATCTAGTGATGTGTCGTTGGATGATATTTTAGTTAAACAACAAAACGCAATCGAGAACACCGTTGCGTTATTTTCGGATCAGGGTAAATTGAAAACCAGTAATATTTCTCTGGATGATATTTTAGTTAAACAACAAAACGCAATCGAGAACACCGTTGCGTTATTTTCGGATCAGGGTAAATTGAAATCCAGTGATGTGTCGTTGGATGATATTTTAGTTAAACAACAAAACGCAATCGAGAATACTATCGCGCTATTTTCCGATCAGGGTAAACTCAAACCGGGTGTACTCGTTTCGACGATTACAGATCGATTAAAAACTCTCAACGATGAGTTAAACAATTCTGTGTTTGTACTAACAACACTTGAATCTAGAATTGAAGGAAACGGAAAACAGTTTATATCATTTCGTAGAAATATCATTGATAAATTTATTGGAACCCCGTTGGATAAAATTGAAATAAAACTCCCTGATATTAAAAAATCCATCGATGAGACGAAAAACTTCATCGAAGCCGTCAAAGGTGATTTTTCGAGGATGATAACAATAATTGAAAAAACAAAAATCCCTCATGATAGAACCAATAACGTAGTATATACAATCCAACACGGATCATTTGAGTGGACACCTACAAACAATAAATTAGATATCACTGCAACCGTTAAAGGTATTTATCGATTAACACTAGTAACACCATTGACTCAATTTAATATATCATCGTCGAGTTCATCCGGGGTCAATAATACGATTTCAACGATCATCGACAAGGATACAACTGAAAAGTTCACTATAACATCTACTGATAAAAATTTGGCTAGAACTTCGGTATCATGGTATGTGGAATTCGTAGCGGATTTAAGTAAATAAATTGAAAGGATTTCACAATTGAAAACGCTAGTGCTTTTAAAATAAAAATGATTTCATCAACTCAATGTCGCTATGATCAGGTCAGAGAATTTCAGAATAGACTCAAAACCCTCACTGAGGAGTATCAAATAAAAATGAAAAAATACCGACGAAGAATCACCGCAATTGATGTTATTGTGTACTCGGTGTCAAGCGTTCTCACTGGCGCCGGAATAATACTTGCATCGGTTACAATGATTGCCCCGGTCGTAGTTCCAATTTGCATTTCTGCGGTGGCTACAATCGGGGGTATATCAACCGGGATAGCAAAAAAGATATCATCATGCAGCCAGAGTAAACTGCAGAATTACTTACTTCAATTTCATATTGCATCAACCGCATATTCGCAGTTATCATTGATGATATCGTCGTCACTCGATAATACAATTATATCAGATAGTGAATTCTCAGCGATGGTCAGTATTTTTGATTCCGCGATATCGAAATTAGAGCGACAACATGAGTATAATAACAATGACAACACCGATGGAATTAGAAAACACGAACCCAAAAAACAAAATGATCTCAATAATATCAACATTACCAGATTGTGAGTTCTCAGTGATGGTCAGTATCTATGATTCCTCGATACCAAAATTAGAAATAAATCATGAGTATAATAACAATGATAACACCGCAGGAATTACTTCAACGAATAGTGGAGAACACGAACCCAGTACAAACAAGCATGATATCAATAACATCAACGAATCCAGAATTCAGTGTGAATTTCCCCTCTCCGGTCCCAGTGAAGGAGATAGCGCTAGCAAAACTACGAGTGTATCACAGTTGGCCTAATATCAGATCAAAATCATTTGGTGGTCAACAACCGAATAATTCTTTAGTGTTTGCAAATAAGAATAAACCCGACGGTACCCCAGACTGGAATGTTGTTTCCATACCAACCGGATCATACCAAATAGAACAAATCAATAATGAATTCTCGCGTAGAATAAAATCAATTACTGGAACAGAATCGAAAATCGCTATAACAGTTCATGAACCGACGCTATCATCCACAATTGAGATAAACACAGAAGGATACGTCGTAGATATCTATAACAGCTCGATAAGAACCGTACTAGGATGGCCTGAAAACCCACCTCAGGGAATCGTTGATTTACCAGAACCACAAAAAACCGATTATATCACCGACGTGATAAAACCCGATAATCCAGTAAAGTGTTATAAAGAATACAGGGTACCCATAGATTTTTTTGGGTTAGGATACGAACATAGGGCGGAGGGTGGACCATTGCAGGGATATTATTTTGCTAACAAACCTGAAATCGTTGAAAATTTCACAGCGATGAATAATGATTTTTCACTGTTGTTAATATCTCTTAAATCCGGCTCTCTCACCCGAGATGAATTTATCAGCGTTGTAGAAATATGTAACAAAATCATCAATGACATGGAAACATTTAATTCACAAATTATTCGAGTTATATTAGATAACGATAATCCCACATCGAGAATAAGATTTGCAACAGACTATAATATCCGCATAGAAGATATTCCGACATTCAAACTACCGGGATATAACGTACCGGAACTAAAAAAACTTCTCAGTGACACCATCGATGTTGGTTTTAAAATAATTCATGATGCATGAAAAAAAACAGCATCACAGGAAATAAAAATCCTCAAACATAATAATGATCCAGATGGTGGTGGTAGGCATATCGCTCCGTTCAACGTGAATATATCCTCAGTGATTGCGCTCAATTTAGTATGTGATGTTATCGAAGGAAGCTATCAAATTAATCTCGAACGATCAAATCAAGCTCAGCAAGGATATATTCTTTATTCGTTTGCACCAATAGCTCCTCCAGGATTCCTAATTATTGAAAACCCAATTAATCCTGTCTACATGCGATGCCATAATAATTCATTAACCAGAATTAATTTCAAACTCACCGACCAGTCAAATAATCTGATTGATTTACAAGAAGAGGTGTTAGCGATTAGTCTGTTTGTGAGATCCTAAAGACTTGATCAAATCATTTATTATTTTTTGTTAACTTGTAGCAGCAGAGAGGGTGGATGACCACATCGTTGCGAGCTAAATCGTAAAATCTCCGTTTTTGCAAAAATGGAGACTTTTTTTTTGGTTAAATGAGATTTGTTGGAAACCTGACATTTTGTTCGAAAACGTTATCTATAGGCCATATTTTGCTCGAAAACATGATCTGGAAGCCTTATTTTTGCTTGAAAACGTGGTCTGTTTACCCTCTCTGCTGCTTAAACAGAGTATAAAAGTTTATTTTTATGTAAATAATTATCGCTACAATATAAAGTAATTTACTTTTTTCAATATCTTTTTTAATCAAAAACTCTTTCATTAAATTTGTAAATCAATTTGACTCTTTTCCTTTCCTCTTTCCTTTTTTGCTTTTTTATGGCGCCTATATTATCCTTTTCAGCACGAATTCTGCCATTACCTCTAAGTATTTCTTTCTGTACATGGGGGAGTTGATCAGCAGCTATTCAGTTGGAATATCTCGTAAACTCGGTTTTGGATGTTTGGCTCTCTCCATTATTTTGTCAGTTTATTTTAACATTGGAAGAAGACATTTAGTAGCTTAGGCAACTCTCAGTAACCTTTGTTGCTGTTTTAAATAATTGTTCCGATCCCTCTGAAAATGCCACCAGAGACTCCTAACGTTCTTGTAATTTTTGTCTAACATTATCTTGGACGGAAAGAAATTTCTTTATTGCCTCTAGTCTCTCTGGAGCTAATCTAGCTGTATAAGATTCCATAGCTGATGCCATATTTTTCATATGTAATAATGATCCAATTCACAGCAGCAGAGAGGGCTCGACCACAAATAAGCGTCACAGCGGGTACACTCGCGTGCATACTTGTTGAAAAACACTAAGACAAATATATAGTAACAAAATCAACTAACCCAATTAGAGAAACTCTTGGTCAGTTAGAGGCTTCTTCTTGACGATATTGACCTTATATTTTCACTTTGGTAGGAAGATTTAGTTTCTAAAAATGGACTTCTAGAATGTTGGTCTGTTCGCCCTCTCTGCTGCTTGGAGAAGGGCATTAGGTCTTGAATGGGGAGTACTGCGCTCAGCACTATTCCTTCGATCAATCGTGGAAATCCAGGAATTAAACCCTGCTTGGAATATGAAGAAAAGAGTACGAGGTCAACACCAAGTGTGTCAGCGTTGTGAAGGGACAAAATATGATCCCTTAAATATTACTACGAAAAGACCAGAATGACTCAGAAACCCAAAAATCATTCCGAGATTTGCAACGACTTTTTGGCATGACGAAATGGAAAGCACATCACGTAATTAGTCGTTATGAAGCGAGAGATGAAAGTGAGGTGAGGAGCATATGTATAAAAATCAGACACCTGATGAAATTTAGCACAGCTGCCTATTCCATCGTTTACGTGTTTGTCAACGGAGTGAGGGCTAATATGTACATATCATCATTTCGTGTTTCACGCTCATTGTATAATCATTCACATTGGCTATACCGTCTTCCGCAGATCCCTCCAATAAATGACTGTGTATTTTGGACACGATATCCAGCGGGTAGCAACGATATATATTAAAAAAAAATGTTATTCACTCTTTGTTTATTCAGGAAGAAGATATGTACAGTAACTTAAGGAGGTCTTCTCGATACATACAGGAGATGTAATGCTTAAAGCAGAAGCTCTTTATTCATAGGTTACAGATTTACACTAATGTTGATGCTGCGATGAAACGCGTTACTAACGGCCACCTCGAGATCTTCCTTTTATTCCATGACAACATAGGTCATGTATCGCGTATTATTACGTGGTCCACCTCCATCACCATGGTACTCTAAACAAAGATAAAAAAATTAAACAACAAACATTTCAGCCTTTTGTCGCTCAGGCGTCGCATGCAATGATGCCTAATCAGATCTTCATCGTAGTAGATGTTGACCACGCCATCGTGAGCCAAGTCTGACCGTTGCTCTAGCGTCGGTAATGCCTGTTCACATGATCTTTGCACTTTAGTCAGCGTCATTTTGATTTGCACTGGCACGTTATTTTATAAGATAGTGACAATGGCTTCATGGAGGGATTCAGGGTGATGCTAGATCACGTCTTTGACAAAAACGTCATCGTCAGACATTTTCTCTGTATTTTTAACATAGATTTTTCAAATCGGCTAATAGACTTACATTGATTGCCTACCACGTCTAAAATAATGTCTTGCATGGTTCTCACTTTGGCGATAAACAACCCAATGTCAAAAAGAGCTCATCGTAAGTACGATTGGATTTTATTCAGCATTTTCTGATAGGTCAACATCGTTTGTTTTGTACTATTCCTTTAGGCGTCCAAGCGCGGCTCAAGACGTTTCATCAAGATCTTCAGCGCATGTCCAGCGCCAGATAAAATCAACACCATCAGGTTAACCAGTGCCTCCGTAGAAATAACACCCGAGGTCGTCACGATTAGCGGAATTATCGAAATTACTTTGAGGAAATACCTGTAACGTCAGTAGGCGTGTTGATAGACACCAATACATGAGATCGTTTGAAATTGTCCTCCTTGCGTCGTTTATAGAGCTCTTCGAAATATAATTTACCCGACTTCCTCACCTCGTTGATCTTTGCATGATGGTTACGATGGTTACTGGAGACATACGACGATTCATGTCTGTACTCCTCGTCAAACAATAACTAGTATAATTCCGTGGCGATATGAACGATTTCGCACGATTTCCGCCATACTCTCTATACAAAACCGTCCAGAGTAAAAATCTGAAATAACTTTCGTTCCATTTCATAACACATCCACACTCTCATCGGTTTTTATACCATCGATTCTCCAGGTAAGCACGCGCTCTGTTTCTGGAGTATGTTAATGCAGCTGCAATTTGGAGACTGGTTTTGACACTTGCATCTGCATCCAAAAATCAGAAGTCACTCCAGCCGTCGCATACTGCTTGACATTATTACTCGGATATAAATGCTGAACGTACACGAGATACGCCATATAAGCAGCATTGTATAACAACAACGCTTAAAATCCAGATCGATTAGGGGTCCCCAGGTTGCCGAGTCGTTTATCGTGCTCACAAGTCCGGATCACTACCATCTCATTGCTGTCTGCGTGGGTTCGATTCTCTGGCTCGGATGACGTGGATACGTGATTAAGTCTGCCAGTAGCTTCTCGTGGGTCAGTGGTTCTTCCCAGGGTTTTCCAGGGTTTTTCTTCCAGCAGTTATACTGGCCACCATGTATAGCCTATATTGTGCTGAAAGTGGCGTTAAACCATAAAACCATAAAACAACAACTAGATCGATTAGTGTAATCATGCCGTTCAAAAAAGTGACTACACGTTTCCAATGTGAATGTGTCTTCAAGAAATGTATCGATCAACGAGTTGCTTAAAGCGCACAGAAATTGTTAATTTTATCAAGGACCAGAATATTGACGTCTTCTTCCTGACAGAAACTTGGTTACATTGCGCAGGTGATGAATGTAAGTGTGCGGATTTAACACCCAGCGATTACTCTATCAAGTCGTTCCCCCGCAACTCTCGCGGAGGTGGAATTGCTGTAATTACAAAGAATTCCATGATCAAATGCCTTAAGTACAGCACAACCTTCAATTTCTGCCACACATCGTTTGAACTAGTCCAAACAACGCTCACACTGGAACAAAGATCAGTCCATTTTTTCTGCCTCTACCGTCCTCCTCCTAGTAGTAATAAACAAGCTGACTGAATCTCTCTTTTTGGAGTAGTTTCCAAATCTTCTAGAGTATGGAAATTCGATAGGTGGCAACCTAATTATTCTTGGAGATTTCAACTTTCACTTTGACTGTCCTGGTCAACCATACATGTCAAAACTCCTAGATTCCATTCATGTTTTCAATCTTAAACAGTCAGTTAACCAACCTACCCATAAACTTTGTCACATTTTAGACTGGTTTCTTTATAAACCTGATGATAATATTCTGTAATCCACCCTTGTATCACACGAACTTGCATCGGATCACCTGTGCATTGTATGCCATCTCGACGTATCAGTCCCTAACCCTCTACCTTTATTTGCTACTAAGAGAAACCTCCGTATGATAAATAGAACCAAATTCATGCATGACATCCAAGAAAACCTAACAACATTTTTACATCCAACAGTGGAACAACTTGATAACTGCCTGCGTTCATTGCTTGAAAAACATGCCCCAGCCACCAAATGCGGAGTATCAATAAAAAAAAGTGTTCTCCATGGTATAGCAGTGTTAGGGACCAGCTTCGCACTGCTAAAAGACATCGCCGAAAATCAGAGAGGCTTTGGCTTTCCACCAGACTCACTATTCATAAACAAATCTACGAAGCAGCTAAGAAGAACATCACAAACATAGTCCATTTAGCCAAATCATCCCACTACAGTACTAAGATCACGGAGGGTTTCAACTGCAAAGAGCTCTTCGAGATAATTAACAAACTAATGTCAAGGAACAAATGTACACCACTTCCAACAACCTTCTCTCCACTAGACCTACCATACCAATTTGCAAATTTCTTCGATGACAAAGTACAAACCATTAGAGATTCGCTTGACAGCACAATTTCAACTGATTCATCACCATACAGTTATGATGCAGAATTTCAGAGACAACCGTTAGGAGTATTTGAATCTGTTTCTATTGATTTAGTACGGACAATCGTGATGAAAAGTGCACCAAAGTCTTGTGAACTTGATCCAATTCCGACATCACTGCTGCTTGACTGATTAGACCCAACATTGCCTTCACTAACTGTTGTTATTAATATATATATATATATATATATATATATATATATATATATATATATATATATATATATATATATATATCTCATCCGGGGAATTCCCATCATTTTTCAAAACTGCCATCGTAAAGCCACTGCTGAAGACACCAACACTGGACCATAACGATTTAAAGAACTACCGCCCAGTTTCTAAAATCTCATTCATATAAAAAATCTTAGAAAAGGTTGTTCTAACTCAACTTGTATCTCATTTGAATTCAAACAGTCTTTTTAGCAATGTACAGTCTGCATTTCGCCCTTGCCACAGTACGGAAACTAGTCTTCTGAAAGTATTTAGTGACATTCTTTCTGCTTTGGATAGTGGAAAGATTACAGTCCACACTCTCCTGGATTTATCTGCAGCATTTGACACAATAGACAATGATATATTACTTCACCGTCTCCATCATGTATTTGGCATTCAGAATATAGCCTTACAGTGGTTCAACTCCTACTTAGTTAACAGGACGCAAATTATATCTGCAAATGGAATACACTCCAGTCCAGTTGACGTATGTTGTGGTATTCCACAGGGATCTGTTCTTGGACCTGTTCTCTTCATTCTATATACTCAGCCGCTCTCAAATGTCATAGATCATCACCCAGTGTCGCACCAATTGTGAACCGCTCCGGTGGCCTAGTGGTTAGAGCGTACGCCCCGGAAGCGGGAGGTCGTGGGTTCGATCCCCGGCCGAGTCATACCAAAGACTTTCAAAAATGGTACTAACAGCTGCCTTGCTTGACGTTCAGCATTAAGAGGTTAGTGTTAGGACTGGTCGGCCTGGTGTCAGGATAATGTGACTGGGTGGGACATCATGCTACATGCCTGCAGCATGATGCCCCAGTGGTAGACATCACTATAAATTGCCTCACTGCAGACATCGTAGCGATATGGCTGAAAAATTGTTAAAGCTACGTTAAAAATCCTAATCAAACAAACAAACGCACCAATTGTATGCTGATGACACCCAAATATACAAGTCTAGCCACCCAACTGAAGTTGTTGCTACGATCCATGGAGTAGAGAAGTGCATTTCTGATGTGAAATCATGGATGACATGTAACAAGCTGCAGATGAATGATGATAAAATTGAGGCTATTCTGATCACAACACAAATACTTTCTCATTCACATCCTTTATCTCGGACAATAAATATCAGCAACACCAACATTAAATTCTCACAGTCAGTACGGAACCTAGGCGTTACTCTAGACAGTACTCTCACATTGCACCAACATGTCATGAACATATGCAAGGCTGCATATCTTGAATTGAGACGCATCAGTTCCATTCGTAAATATATTTCAGTTGATGCCACTAAAACACTTGTGTGTTCATTAGTACTTTCAAGACTGGACTATTGTAACTCAATTCTGTCTGGTTCATCACAATATTTACTGCAGAAACTTCAAAAAGTTCAAAACACAGCTGCACGAATCATCTTTAGAGTACCTCGATCAGAGCACACATCACCACTGCTCTGTACCCTATATTGGCTATCAATTCGATACAGAATCAAACACAAAATTTGTTCTCTGTGCTATGTTTCAGTGACAGACTCCAGTCCAGCATACCTATCCAGCATCATCCATGTGTATACACCAGCTAGATCCTTACTCTCTTCTTCTGATAATCGTATACTCATTGTTCCCAAGGTGAAAACAAAGTTATATGGACATCGTTCGTTTGCACACCAGGGCCCGGCGACGTGGAACGAATTGCCCATTGAAATTAGACACAAAGACACAGTGGTCCCTTTTAAGAGTGCTCTTAAGACTCACCAGTTTCGACTGCAGGGACAAACTTAGCGACCTAATCATGTTTTGTATCTTATATGTTTTCAGCATGTTTTAATGTTTTCCAATTCCATTGTTTTTGTCATTTGTTGTTCTGTAGTGTAGTGATATCATTATTGATGGTGTAAAGCGCTTAGAGCTTCGTAAGATTAGGCGCTATACAAAGTCTTCATTATTATTAGTATTATTATTTATTAACACCAACGTGAGCTGAAGAGAAAATAGGTCAGTAGTTCTTACAATGCGATTTTGTTGAAACCTGTTCTGACTAAATTCAACGAAGCCAAATCTGCCTACGATGTCAAGGAAGATCAACTCTTGGATACACTCAGAACGACTCAACAACAACAACAGCAACTGCTAGAGGAGTTAGACCGTCATATCCGCAATGTTAAACAGAAGCAGAACATAAAGAAAAGGCCAAAGTACGAAAACTGAAGGAAGGAGAACAAAGAACGTGAGAAGATATTCTTGAGATGGAACGAGAACTGGCTACTGGGGGAGTTTGAGAGAAATATAACGTTTTCATTGGTCGAGAACAAAAATGCTTCAGTACGAGACGGAAAAGGATAACGTGGCCAACAATGTTCTTTCGGAGAAATTCAAGCTGGAAGAAGGACCTGAAAAAACCCGTCCAAAATGGCTTGACCAATCAATCGTACGTAATCTTCTCCTCCTCAAGGACCTTACCAACCTACTGGTTATAGGACTAACGATTACTTATAGGCACATCCTATCGTGACCAACATCACTAACAGCTATGAGATTTTAGCCAGACATAAATATGATACCCTAGAATGAAAACCCATGTTGAGTAAAGTCAAAGAGATTCGAGACTACAATAAATCCCTAGATACCAAGGAAAAAAAATCAGAGAAAAAGCTAGCATATCATTGGAAGCCTCACGGTTCCAATCTCCGAGAAAGAAAGCAAAGTCAGCTGAAGAGCTTGAGAAAGCTAACCGTAAGCACTTACAAACAATCACTCAAGAACATGATACTGAAACGAGCGAAGCCCGGATGAGAAATCTTGAGTACATAAAAAGACGTAAACCTTAAACTTTAAAAATGGATTCGCGATGAGAGAGACAATTTTTGTCAAGATTTGGTGTATGTTATTTAACCTACTATAGAGGAAGGGTTCAAGCAGATTATGAAGCGAACATATATTGAGCCCCTTTATAAGATTTGATCCTTGGAGTTAAATTACATCAGCTGGCACAAGAGGAGAAGCATAGAGCCACACAGGGAAAATGACTCAGTCAAGCAGCCAGCATCCTTACTCCATACTTCCATACTCCCGCCGAAATAGTCTTTCGCCTAAAGCTGCTAATCGCTTCTAAACAAGCGGGAAATGTGAGTGCGGAGGTCGATAACGAGATAGTGGAAATCCTCAATTATCGACTGAATCAAACTCTGGTGATTGTAACGGGCTGGTCGGTTATCGAAGTGTTATTAGTACAATATCGCACAAGCCCTGGTCAGAGGTATTGCGCAACTTGGAGAAAACAACACGTGAAAACCGCCTCCCGCTAATTCTCGTTATCTAAAGGATGACCTCTACGGTATAATTTGCCCGGTTAATGGGTGTGGTAATCTGAGATGGTACCTTGAACAAAGACAACACACGAGCCCCCGTAAAGATAAAATATGAATTTAATTAAAATACAACCAAGAAAAAGAATGACACAGTAAATTACACTTTTCTTTCCTTCTGACTATTCTTCATTCAGAAGCACTTCAAAACCGAAGCTTTAAAATAATGGATACATTAATTCAAAACACTAATAAAATAGATGAATTTAGCCGTTAAAAGCTGATAGTAACTTTCATCATGAAATCGAGTGTTCATTAACATAGGACTGCTTGGGAAATTTACGATGACCTTGTTCGTCGACTGGTGTTTCTCTTCTGCGAGCGTCACGACTTTACTTTGCCCTCTGGTGACGTGGGATTGCCCAACTCTGACTTCTGACTCCTTTTCCCTCCTTTTCTGGACTTCTCTTCCCTCCTTTTCTTGACTTCTCGCTAATTCTCACTCTTTCCAAACAAACTATTTTCCTTGTGTTTTATGGCGTCTTACAATCGTTCCACCTTCAATTTAACCTGGAACCACAATTGTTTTACGAACGTCTTGGTAACGGTTCTCTCTTGCAGAGAAATTTTTAGACTTATTCAAACTCATAAGCTCAGAGGATATATTTCCCCGATTCTGGGGTTCGACACACCCCCTTCCCTCTACATTTGACCAATCGGAATAAATGTTATTCCTACGGACATTTGAAAAACCGTGTATCAAGATGCCAAAAAAATGCCACTCGGGTCGAAATATCACCCTATCATTTGTTTCAAATCACTTTAACAGCTATACGTGAGAAATACACTTAGTTCGGTTCTGCTATAAATATTCTAACAGCGTGACCCAGTTAAATAAACATTCCATTCGTCCAAACTCTACTCCAAGACAGTTAATTGTCGGCTAGCCTTCAAATTAATTAATGAATTTCACTGACGAAAAATTTGGCACTTGACAGTGATGTGCGATCAATATCACACTTTGTACGAATACTTGATAACGACAACATGGCTCTCAAGTGTGGTCTGACTCTAAAACGGCCACGTCCACAGTGAGGTATAATCCTCTACTCGAACTGGACCAATAAACGTGGTATGAAATTGCGCTCGTCCCCACTGAAATCTGGAATAGCTTCTTAAATGTCACCGTTAAAAAAAAAATCGGCTTTCGTACGTCTCGCTTCAATAAAAAAACAATCAGGATTTCTCCCGAGGGATGCAAAATTGCCGATATCGCCACAAAAATCTCACAATTGATCACCGCCAAAGGAGACACCTCAGCCAATATTAACATTGAGCCTTACTCGCATCAATCTCTCGGAAAATTGCATCGTGCGATTTGAAATAGCTAACTCCATATGATCTCCTTTGGGATTCTGCGCTGAAGCCATTCTGACTCAATGCGGACTGTACGAAGGTCATATGCCCGTCAACATCACCGATGTCAACAGTCTTCTCACTAACTGCTCGATCGCCCAACAATCTTTGTCTCCTGTAGGCTGATGCCTCCAATTTCATTTATTCTACCTCGATTAACGTATCACCAGGCACTTTCATGCAACTTCGCGCCAATTATTGCATATACTTCCCCATCACCAACACGTACGCGATCTCAGAAATCACTTTGTGGTCGACTATTTCGTCAGGCAATGCCGTCGATAACAATAACAAAAGAATAACATATTATCTGCACGTCAGGCGTGGTAGATCATACTAAACAAACGTTCATATTTAAAATAAAGCAACAACGATATCTTCATGTGCACAACGACGTAAAATCGTAGGAAAAATCTTATCCACGCTGTTGTTGCCCGTTTGACGAATCCTTCCAGGCATTGCAGCTAAAGCTGCTACCTATTTCTCTCAAAAGAGCCGAAGAGGGAGCCACTGGACCAGCCTCTGCGGTGGAAGAGCAGTAGGGCAAACATAGCCAGTAAAATGATGTCCCGGTACCGTTGGCCACTCCCAGATGACTGTTTCTTGATAGTCCCATCGAGCGCTTCCAAAAGACATCTAGCATCCTCAGCGAGCGATCCGAAAGAATTTTACAGTATGTGGATAAAAAGGTCAATGTACCCTCTATTGTAAATTTTATGTCTCGATAAGGATTAAAACGATTATTATACTTTTTTTAGCACGTATATAATAGTCTCATATACTCGAGATTCACTACCGATAATCTACGTCTCAATGACGCTACTCTTATGAATATATTTTCTACCGAGCACGAGTATGTGGAGTATCCGGACACCAAATTATCCAGTCTCAATGCGAGTACCCATCGATAAATAGAGATGCGTGATGAAGATATGTAAAGCCTTTTTGGAAGTGCACGGTAAAATACAAACGAACACCAAACCCACCCGTGGGATATGTAGCCGTCGATCAAAATCCCGCTCTAAATAACGGGTGGTCGTTATTCAAGTCTGCTCAGTATCAGCTGAACAATGAAATAATCGAAGGGATTAATAGCTTCTTGCCTCAAACCAGCACTGTTATCAATTTGATCATGCACAACGGTGACTACATGCGATCCTGAGTGACCCAGATGTGGTGGTTCAGAGTTCCTGGCACAGGTGCTCTAGTGAATACCACACCGCTACGGAACTGATTCCGGTGAATACTACTGACAATGCTGGCGCAATGACTGGAGGCGTTTTCAGACCCATGTTCTCCTTCGCGAGCACTGCTACCTACAACGTGGGATTTGCTGCTTGAGGTACTCTTACTAATACCAGCCATGAGATCTTCAGTATGCATCCACAGCAGCATTTTCAGAGTGTACAGGCATATCCATGCCATCTTTAGAGGGTTCAAACACAAGCTTGTGATAGAAAGAGACCTAATCGCACAATACATGCACAACCCAACAGCCCCATCAGATGGACAATTCACCGTAGCGCCGTTGTCGCCAAGATATGATCGAACTGGAAACGACATTAGCCCGATTTGCTAAGAAACTGTATTTCGAACAAAAAAGTATCTACAATTAAGCAGTTTACAGCGGCTCAGACGCTACTTCGGGGGGAGTGGCCACTTATCGAGGCAGCGAATTTCCTAGACACGTCTTCGTAGCCTTTCAACTTGCTGGTCAACACACAGATCAAACTCAAAACAAGCACGTCTTTAACAATGTGGAGTTTGTCTTGTATTCACGTCCGCATCAACTCTAAACAATATTCAGAGCGTGAACTTGTGTGCGATTTCGCTGTAGGCACACACAATTATTCACGAGCTACTTGATGCTGTCGGCAGCTATGAAGAAGTTCAAGGCGTATACACAGGCACACAAGTCACGCTGATCGATTTCACTCACGTGTTTCCCATCTTCCATTTCGATGTCTCCAAACAACCAGAACACCTTAAAGACTCGACAAGCTCCATTGAAATCTGTTGGACAGTGATTCCAGGAGGATATTACTTTTGCTACGCCCTGGCCACATCAGACCGATTCATGACGCTGAACGTTCATAATGGAAAAATGAATGTCCTTGTATAGACAACATGACTAGAAAACAACTGCAGCGATGACAGGACGGAGCCTTCGTTGTCTCTGCCATCGTTTCCATCATGACATCCATGGCTCCTAATTTATTTGCTAATGTCTTAGCTTCCTAATGAATCACTGCAGCTACATGAGCTATCACAGGAGCTATCCAAAAAAACATTCATGGGGAGTAGTATGCGGGGGAGGAAAGAGCAGTCGTGACCTCTGAGGTGAGAAACGAAACAAATAATATCATTTCATATAGCGTCATCATGTTATACATTTCAGTGGATGTTACGCCGTCTCCACATCAGAAAAAATATCGTTGTGGCTGTTACTCATAAAAGAAGTGACTGACCGACAAAAAACCTCATCTATCACAGGACCTGACTGACTCATGCTGATCCAGCGCCAGGTCCATTCAATCGCTAAACATAACATACTTTTTCGAGGTTTTGATATTGTGTTAGTTCGTTCTAACTAGCATGGTCAAGTTTATCCTATATGCAGGACTAGCTAAGCACATTTTCAGATCATTAAATGTAGCTAAAGCAACTGAACTAGTTGTAAACACATCGCGTGAAACATTGTATATACTGTTAGCTACATTTAAGGAAGCTGATCTGAAAATTTACTGTGCTAAAGATAGGATAAAATTTTCAATGGTGTGTGAAATGAACTATGGCAGAAAACACTGATCCATGCACATAAGACTATATACCTATACACTTCATAGCATCTCAACTCTCTAAACAAAAACGGAAAACTTAGCAACAGCCAGAAATGTGTTATGTCAAACATGCTCTATTATAATTTTGTTAAGCATCTACGCTCCAGCTGAATATACCTGCAATATTTATTGACAAATAATACACTTACCAGCCAGAAGGAATCATTTATCCCTCAACACACTAATCCATAAGCAAATTGCACTGCATCACTTGCCATATTTCCAAGACAGAAATATAAATTTTCAAAGAATCCGTGAACTTGAACGTTTAGCACATTGTTATCCTCTGGGGTCCGCATATTTGGAGGGTGACGAGGGTCTTTTATACGGGAGAGTGGGGCACTCAAAATTGGAAATGATGAAAGGAATCAGTTTCTTTCTAATAAATTATAACTATTTATTGTTATTTTCATAGAACATTCATATATTAAATATGATAATACATCATTTCTATGCGACGTTTTATGTTGCTATTGTTCTTTGCTCACGCGTATGAACTGTGTACTTCGGACTCGACTGTAGTCTGGTTTCCTGACCGCTCTCCACTCCGTTACTCTTCGTTATGAAGTAGCGGAGTGGAGAGCGGTCAGGGAACCAGGCTAGCTCAACTGGAATCACACCACAATTAATACTTCCAGTTCAGTACCCGTAGTTCCAATCTATTTTTAGAACATTTTTTCTTCTCTCATTTTGGTGGTGATAGAAGAGTTATATTGATGCATATTTGGTAGGGATTTAAAGGTAATTGTTTATTCTTGAGAATATGAGCAGAAAGAGTGGTTGTCAGTGTGTAATTTGGCGACAGTGCACATGGAGTAATAAGGCCTTGGTGATGATCCGTAAGTGAAATATGTGTTCTGTTTACATGCTGCTCTGTTTACAGTGCAGCAGCTCAAAAAAATGCCGATCAACCCTTGACAAGAATTTCACCGTGAAGTCATCTTTGGAGCTATTTTAGATTAACATATGATTTGTATTGATTGTCACACTGTGGAAAGGTCAGTACTGAGAAATATATGTAGAGAACATATAGTAAAATTAATTGTGGTCTATGTCCAACTGTCACACCACAGCCCTCATATCTTATTTGTATTCATGCGCCACATGTAAACATTGCGACCATTATATACACCACCCCAAAACATTGATGTTTGTTACATGATGCAGTCGGAATGTTCAATAATGGACACACTATTCTCATATTGACCCTCTCGCGGAATAGGGTTCAACTAGACAACGACATATGATACCCAGAAAACACACTCCACGCCCCTTCCCCCTAACTTCATAAAGAGATAGCATTTGGTCTTAATATTTGGCAAACAAAAGTTGTCATTTGTCGCCTTAAATGAATTTGGATGTCAAACGTATCAAGGAATTGATTGCAAATGGAATCTTTTACAACTTACATGATGTAGTACGAATGCACAATATTGAACCAAATATTGTTACATTCACCCTCTCGTGAAATAGGGTTGCTATTTCAATCCTAATATTTTTTAAGTCTGAGGCGTCGTGTAAAGCGAGAGGTCAAAATCGATGTAAAATTGATCAAGGAATTTATTGCAACCAGAATATTTTAGGTGAATTAGTGTGAAGTGTGCAATTTTTGCAAAACAATTATTACCCTACACCCACTCCACCCCCTTCGTGAAAGGGGTGATATTTTTGTATTAATCATTGGCTATATTTAGACTGTCGTACATCACCTCATATCAATTTCGGCGTAAAATGTATCAAGGATCCGATTGGAAAAGGTAATTTTTAGATGACGCTGTGTAAAAATATATATTATTAACAAAATATCGTTATGCGTATGCTTTTCCTTCATCTTTGCCTACTAGCAAAAATATTTGTAACAAATATTATATGACCTAAATGGTGGTTAACCTTGAACACAATATAACGTCTGCTATAGTTCAAATTAAAAGTATTAGTAACGTTCACATTGTGTCACTAAGAAAGAGAATATTACAGGAATAAATGTATCACTGTTAGATTAACTAGATCTCTCCGAAAGAGGTCATTTGTTTTGATCACGTGACAATAAGGCATGGGCGGAGTGCAAACACAAGGAACATACTAAGCAGGGAACCAGACTAACTACACTCTAAATTCTTGACTCTCAACTGAATTTACATAGGTTGATCCATTAAATTTGTCTAATCAGTGTTCATGTAACAAAAATTCGCGTACTGACTGTCATGGCGGAAGAAAATGGCAGCATCCAGTTGTTGAAGAAACACAGTTCGAAAGATTGCTCATCTGTGTGTAAATCAGTTTTTGTTTCTAACTCGAGAGACTCAACGATTTAGAAGTAGTTTTTGTTGTTAAAAGGTCTAACACATGGCATTTTAGAGTTTAAATTTGTCTCGGCTCGCGAACAGCCAGGGTAACACCCACTAATTTTACGGTTACAGGAAACACTAGTCCTACCCGAAAGACGTATCACATGTTGATCTTGATTTAGACGCGAGCAAACATAAATATCAGCGTCGGGGCTTACATTGTAGGACTACCACAGGTGCTCGACGCGAGCTTGATGTGAAGAAAAAAATAATAATTTAAAGGAAAAAAAACATACAGAGTGAGAAAAATACCTTAGAGTACCCCCATGACCCATTCAGACATATGACCCCCTCTATATTACTATATTATATAGTAATATAGAGGGGGTCATATGTCTGAATGGGTCATGGGGGTACTCTAAGGTATTTTTCTCACTGTATGTTTTTTTTCCTTTAAATTATTATTTTTTTCTTCACATCAAGCTCGCGTCGAGCACCTGTGAGGACTACAGGAAACACCTAAATCTACCAAGTATCGCCCAAATATACACCATTTCCACCAATGACAGAAAGAACCATATTCAAGTGCAAGCAGATTCAAAGTAATATTTCAAATCAGCAGACTAAAATCAAATCGATGAAGAATACAATTAAACATTTAAATAATGGTGTAGTGTAAAATAATCTCGTTATTTTTGTTATAATTTTAAAGTTAATTGAATCAGATTGTGTGGTCAACACATAGGTGTTATAAATTTCTATGTTTATCTAGAATTACCATGTATGTTCTTTTTACCGTATACATGTCCTGATGCTGTCTTACATTGTAGGACTAGGATTTATTTTTGTTTTAGTGCTGTATTTGTATCCAGACAACGGACTTGTATAACATGTTCCGATGTTGGTTGACATCTGAATAAAAGTCAAAGTTTAAGGAATGTATCACACACTTGGCAGCACATATCAACACTTCCACAATTTTGTTAATTAATATACTTACTCTGCTGTTTTTATCCATGTGAAATCAAGATCTGACACGAGCAAATTGATGCATTTTCATAATCCATTGACATACATTTGAATTTGTTGAAATGTGACGGCAGTCAAGGTATGCCAAAGTAGGTTCATGTAGGGGATATGTTTCTTGAATGGAATGAAATGTTGCTTACAGTTCCATTAGGCGTAATATATTTTATTCACTTCATTAAATAATAATATTTGAATTTAACCGGATTTTGACATTTGTGGCTTTTATCGTGTTCCAGCCAAGTGAAATATAGGCCAATGAAACGTGAAAACAGATCCATTTCTTTTGTGAGAATTTGAATTTATTAGAGAAAATACATCAGATTAAGTAAAGTCTGACTAAAACATTATAACTTTACTTTGTAAAAAAGCATTGATATTTTAGTTGCCAGTTGTGTGATATATTCCTGAAAATTTTACTTTTGAAATGATGTTAATTGACATCAAAATATGCTACACAGCACTGTTAGTTAGGCTGTAAGACCTTGATGCACACAGCATGAATATCAGTATTGAAGTCTTACATGTAGGACTATTTTAATCCATGTAGTTACCAGTAAATGATACAGTAGACCAACAAATATGTCTGTTGGGCTGTATTCCATACGGCAATTTTACGCTGTGTTAACCTCCCCAGTAATTCTAGTAATTAATAAATTTATTTGAACTGACCTTGGTATGCTGATGGTAACTAAAGACCATCATCTTTTGACCCATGGCATTAAATCCTTCAGAGCACTCACTTTTTAGTAATAACCCCTGTCAGAACAGAACACCTGTGTATACCTCTTTTGTTGACCTTATTTTTAAATTGTTGATGCATGTATGTAAAGCAGCATCACAACAAGGCAAGAACCCCGCTATCTTCTGAAAAATGAAATTGTCCTTTATTTTGACATTTTTTTAAAATTTTATATTTGACAAAACATCATCTAAAATAATGTCTCCATGTATGTGATGACATGTTAATGTTTGGTAATGATTTATTTGATTATTGCTAACTGTATGTGATTTAACCATGCAGACAAAACTGACAAAATGTCTTCTTCGTAAAGGTAGCTATAATTGTGTTGTCACATAATTTTTTAATCCTTGTCTGGTATCTTGTTTTCTTAAATGTTCTCCTTGTGTGTAAATGCACAAAATCTAAATGTTGACCTTGTTATGATCTTGACAATTACATACATCTATAATCATCAAAGAGAAAAACTCTACTGATGTGTGAAGCCCAAAATTCTATCATAATATTGTTGAGCACATTTCCTGTAGGTGTCAGCTTTTATAGACAATGATATTATATTAATCTTATTGTTACATGTACTTTAGTCAACACTTCTTTCAGTAACGGAAACTTGACATTTGGAGACATGTATCGACGATATAGATAATCTAAGTACTTACCTTATGTTGCGACATGAATTATTCATTCTGGATACAATATTTTAAAGATTGGTTGCTTGTGAGGAGGAACATTTTACATTTGTATTAAAATGCTGGTAGCATTAGAGTGGTGACCGTTCTTGGGGGTATATTTTGAATACAAACTCGTCCGTGCCAAGGGATTCTGGCTGTAAGAAGCAGGTGGTCGCTTTTCAGGGGGGCCATTCAAGTGGGGCACTACTATGTAGAGAAATGTTCTGCAAACAGGATTGGAAGAAATTTCAACATAAAGCATCTTATAACTGATCCAGATTCTAGGCCAACAACTCTTACATTTGGCTGTTAGGCATTGTCACACGAGTGAACTACCTCAGCCCTTCTTATGCATCCTGTTGCTGTATTCTTTATGTCTGTTTTATATATGTATAGCATCGTTTTAAGATTCATTTGTTTTGAAAGATCATACAAATCTTAATTTCATTTTTAGCTTCTGCATGGATTGGTTGATGGTTTGTGCCATAGAAGTCACCCCACATATCAGGAGTATTCCAAAATCTGGACCTTGTCAGAATGGTGGACATTGGTAGACACGTTTCAAGACCTGATAAAATCAGCAGTCAAAGAATCATGGACAAAAGATCAGGTAGAATGAACATGCTAAACAGAATTAGATTTTATTACCATTGATTACCATATTGAGGGTAAGTCTTGGGACTGGACAAAATAATGATAATTTTTTTACGTGTCAAGACTTATAAGAAGGAAAAAAAAATATAACATCTCTAATATGAAATGAAGGTAATCAAAGACTTGATAATTCTTGGGTCACATAATTTAACATGAGACCTGTACCATAGTGCACAGGACTTGAAGTGTATATCCTTGTTTATTCATAATTTTTTGTGAGATTTTGCCTTATTTGTTGTTTATATTCTTTCCGATAATACTTATGTTCATTGTTGTTTTATTGGCTTTGTTTCACATGTTCACGAGTTTTCTTTTCCCAATGTTGAAAGCAGTCATATCAGCTGATGTAATATATTCGAAAAGACAATAGGTTAAAATATATGCTTATAAAATATTTGACTCATAACCAGCACATATTGATATAATTATCAAATATTTATTAAAGAATGACTGTAATGTAGATTAAAATTCTGAATATATACTGACTATTTTAACTTTAATTACATGAATATCCAGTTGTTGATAACTAGAGAAGTAAAATCTTTTATTGCTTAAAACACACTTTGGTATTGAAATGAACAAGGAAAAAGCTTATATTAATTAACTCTTTGGAAAGTTAACTAAAGTGTACAATTTACTAGAGAAGGATTAACCAATATACAGTGTTTCATATCAGCTTTTGGCATATGTAACATAAGAGCATCAAAACAATATATTGCCGTTGAATGCCGCTGATGGAAACTGATCTATATTGTTGAAATTTTCATCATTTGTAGACCACTTATGTTGAATGTTATTTTCTCTGATGTGAAAATTTCCCACACAAGTGTTCCATAATGTCAGGGAATGTAGATACAGAATTTAGCATAGTTATTACATAACTGGTCACATAATGAGTTCTGTTAATGGTCATTTGATTTCCTATTGCAGTGGGTTTTAACTCCTCATTAGGAAGAGGTCACTTTGGCTAGCTACATATTCCAACATTATTGTGGAATGAAGTGGATAGACTACCCTTGCCTAGCATATCTTTTTCTGGCTTAAAGAAAGGCTTTATATATTCCTTTTTAGTTTCATATCCAACGATTTAATATTTTTATATCGCTTATAAAGAATCC
Source organism: Unio delphinus (assembly GCA_029339505.1). Classification (NCBI taxonomy): domain Eukaryota; kingdom Metazoa; phylum Mollusca; class Bivalvia; order Unionida; family Unionidae; genus Unio; species Unio delphinus. The sequence continues at coordinate 6,692,048 of JAQISU010000237.1, read as the reverse complement.
TCAAAATTGTGCTGACATCTTTTTTGTTAAGTTTTCTTCAATTATGTTAGTGCAGGACTTACGTAACTAAAAGAACCACTCTAGACTGCAATGTGGCCTCCTAAGTAAAAATCACTCTAAGTTTCTATATGAATCATTCAGACCAGACCTCTAACATACCTCAGTAAGGTCTTTGTCATTCAGAGATTTGTCAGTAATCTAATACAAATGTTTGTGATGCTCAAAACAAGGCTTACCCAATACTTTTGGTAAAATTGCTGATTGATAGTGAGTTATTCAGTATATGTGTGCTGTATTACCAGTTTGTTGCAGTACTTTTGTCAGTGGTACATTTTTTGCAGCACTGGTACTTGGGTAGTTTCTGCAAGTAAGGAATATATATTGAAATTTCTGAGTAATCTTGTTACAAATTTAATAATATTAGAGCAAGATTTCACTTTTTGTAACAAAATAAGTTTTACAAAAATAATTAATGTTTTTCCAATATAGTTGTATTTGTCACAAATTAGTTTTCATTATTGCAATTATAATTATAATATTGAACCTTTAATACACTGTTTTGCAGTCGGACGAGATGTAGGATTATATATTTGGATAAGGATATTTGGGCCAAATCCAAATTTTGAAATATTTCAGATTAAAAGAAAAACATGTCATTTCAGATTAATTTTTAGGATATGTTAATGTATTAGCTACATGTATATTATAAATATGTTTATATTTAGCACTTATGCACAAATAGTACTTACGGACTTATAATACCAATGGTAGTAGTTTATACTGAGATGAAAAGAAAGAAAATTATAATTAAGCATAATATTTCATGGTTACATAGAAAAATGAAGTTAAATGTTTGTCAAGTTGGCATCTCATGAGGTCTCTTGTGTTTCAGTATTCATATTTTGATGTTGGTAATTGAAGAGCCCGAACTGTTCAGAGATGAAAAGGATAGAAAATTAGAGTCTTTATTTCCAGGACTTAAAAAGTTTAAACATCTGACAATTTTTTACATTTGTTGAAACAGCTGACCATATTTAGATGTTTGTTGAAACATTTTACTACATTTATGTGTACATCTGCTTTTATTAAATTAAATGTTAAAAACTTAAAAATGCATAATGTACATTACCTTTAGTTTTACTTTAGTTCTTTGCTAAAAAAATATGTCTGGTATCAAGAATAAGTAATGATTATTTGGTAACCAGTCTAGTATTCAGAATAAGTAATAATTATTTGGTATGCAGTCTAGTTTAATAACTGCTAAAGTTAGTGTACTTTTGATAAATTCTGGCTAATTTTTCAAGCACATGGGAGCATCCATTTTGTTATACCATGCGCTTAGATCATTTACAATTTCCACAAGTGCAGTATCCAAAGAAATATCAACCACATTACATCAAAGTAGCATTGAGATATGCCAACATTATCTCCATTATGCATGTTACAAATGCAAACAACTTCACCTCACATACGTCACGATCTGAAAAGTACATATTAACTGGTGAGCGCCCCCGTAATGATTGTTTGGTAACCAGTCTAGTATCCAGATCAAGTAATTATTGTTTGGTAACAAGTCTAGTATCCAGAATAAGTATTGATTATTTGGTAACCAGTCTAGTATCCAGAATAAGTATTTATTATTTGGTAAGCAGTTCTTTGTGGCAGCTGAATCTATCCATCAGGATTTTCTTATTCATTTATCTTCTCAAAATTAAGGTAGTCTTGTAGATCTCATTAACAGTAAGATACTTTTATTTATTGCAGATATTAATAAGACTTGAAGGTTTATCTGATGACTACAAAACTTCTGTTGTGGATGTGATTAGTTCCCGTAAAGAGGAAATCCGCTCCCAGCTTCTCGCCCAAACACACAATATATCACAGGCCATTCTCTCTGATTTTGACTGGAAGTTAAAGGTATCTGCTATGAAATTTAATTTCAAAAAGCATTTTTATACTCAACTCATATCATTAGATAGCAGATTATTTAAGACTAATTATGCAGTCTCTGTTGAAACAATCTTTTTCCTTTCTTTAATTCGTTAAAAGGATTATGAAAGCTCAAATTGGGAAACCCCTTGCTGCAATTAGTTTAGCTCTGCTGACACTAGTTATAATTTTTTTCATTTGTTCCATCTGTAATAATAAAGAAAAGTTCTTGCTGAGAAAACACAAAAAATAAAATGTCATGTTTAGCACTGCTTTGTAGTAATTGTTATTAGTGAATCAAGGTTATACATCATAAAATAATTTGGTGGACAGTTGTCTAGAACAGTATTGTGGCAGCAAGGAAAAAAACCTGAGGTATTACCAGGAAACATTCAAATACTTGCCTGGGGGTGTATGGTGTTGAGTTTTATTTATTATACATGGAGAAAAAGTGTGTGCTCATTTTGACATGGTGGTTGATACAATAATTTGGGTATAAAATGAAAATTATGATTAATTTGTCAAAATAAAAATAAGTAACCCATACAAATCAGCTTTGACTCCTTAAAATAATTTTCATCCCTCCAAAATTTGGCTTAGGAGTTCCTGATATTCAAATTTCTTCCAAGAGCTTTGGCAGAAATATTTGTACGAGTCTACTGTGGTGGACATTTTGTTTTGCTGCCATATGCCTGCCTGTCCATTTGTGCATGTCAGATCTGTTTTATTGCAAAAGCACAAGAGCTATGGAACTTTAAACCCCAATTCGGTTATAAGCAGATGACCTGAGTACATTATTAAGCCATTACAGTAATTTTTAACTCACCTGGTTGTAAGGTCATGCGAGTTTGGTCCTGCATCTATTGACCATCAACAACTGCTTGTTACAACTCTGTAAGACATATTTCTGATCTGATTTGTAATATGGACTGTGAGTTTGATCACGAGTGCAATCAGCTTTTAATTGAGATGATCTTATGTTGTAAATTTCTGAAATCATTGCCACTTTGTGGGTAATATTTCTGATCTGATTTGTAATATGTGCTGTGAGTTTGATCACGAGTGCAATTAGCTTTTATTTGAGATGATCTTATGTTGTAAATGGTTGAAATCGCTACCACTGTATGCGTCATATTTCTGATCTTTGAATATGTGCTAATATATTCAATATCATGGACAGGTTCACTAATGAGCGAGATCCATGAATATTAAAGAGATGAATATTACATCAGATTGATTGAGTTTGCTACCACACTGGAGACCATGTTTTGTTTCCAGTTTTAATAAAACTTTGAATATATGCTCATATTGTCAAGATCTTGGAAAAGTTTGATAATGAGAAATCTCCACTCAGATTAATGGGATGATCTTGTATCTGATTGTGGTCCATATTTCTGATCTGATGTTGATTTAACTATAATTGTGATAATATTATCAGGATCTTGGACAAGTTCAGTAATGAGCAAATTTTCAGTGTATTCTGACTTGATTTTGTTCCGACTTGGAAAATGGTCAAATTACATCGCATCGTCAGATGAATTTTTATTATGAGCAAGTTCTATGCATTGTAATGATTTGGTGAACATGTCAAAACATTTGGAACTCCATTTTTAATCAGATGTGTTAAATATTTGTATGTCTTCCAAATATTGGATGAATTTGATTAAGAGCAATGTATATTTATGTGTCATTTTCATATTGGATTGGCTTCCATGTTATCACTATATGGACTGAAGTTTGATTGGAGTTTGCTCCAGCTTGGTAAAGAAACTTATAATGATCTGTGCATACTAATGAAGTAATCTGTTACTTCTCAAGAGACTATATTTCTCAGCTGATTCTGATGAACTTTCTTGATAGATGTATGTCATAAAAAACATGGTTAAGCTTAATGAAGTGTCTGTTCACTTGAATTATTTCGTTATCTTTGAAAATAATGTCTTGGTTAAGCTTAATGAAGTGTCTGTTCACTTGAATTATTTCGTTATCTTTGAAAATAATGTCTTGGTTAAGCTTAATGAAGTGTCTGTTCACTTGAATTATTTCGTTATCTTTGAAAATAATGTCTATCAGACTAGTAAATTAGGTAAAATTAACAAAATATAAAGTTTTTACAAAACTTTGATGAAGCAAAAACAATGTGACGTAGACAAATTTGGTAGACATTTTTGCATATGATTCATTTAGATTTTGTAGACAATTTTTGCTTTTTATTAAGAATATTATTGGGACTAAAAGTGTTTGACAGAGATCATTGGATTTATCCAATTAGTTGGACATCAGGATATTTATTGTTTTGAACCCCCAGCTGTTTTAATAACGTTTTACTTATATGTATTTCTGTTTGCAGCTTGCCCTTTCAAGTGACAAAATCTCCTCACTGCAGGAACCACTGTTGACCCTGAACATGGATGTTCTTAATGATGAACAAAAGGAAACATTATCAGTTGAACTAAACAGAGATGACTTGAAGAAATTAATAAGTAGCTTGGAAGGTGCCAATAAGGTATTTTAACAATATGCTTGTCCACACTTTTTAAAAGCTTAGGGTCTATTCTGAAAACTGATGGGGGAAACACCTTTTCATTGGAAAAAATATATGTGTGTATATCTTAATATAGGAGGGATATAATGAAAAAGGACTTGCAAAGATGGTATGCAATTATTTATTTATTTTTGGGATAAATTTTTTAAGAACTAAGATAAATTTGGGATCCTATAATATAGACCCTGTCCCCTACATACTTATGGATGGGGCATATGGTGGTACTCCAGCATTCACATCACATCATGCCACATTAATTAAAATTCTTATTTAGTGGATTGAAATCAAATTGGAAAGGGAGTTTAGAAAATGTAGCCCAAGATTGATTTTCACTATTTCAAAAACAATTTTCATAGTTATGGCCCCAGTTTGATTTACATTTTACCCTTCAATTAATTCATAATGTTTTTGCATATTTGTTGTTGGATAGACAAAAATTTCTTGTTGCAGAAAGTTCAGATGTTTCTTTCATACTCTGCTCTTGTTGTTCTCTTCCTATATTGAAAATGAATTTCTCATTGAAACTTGGGGATTTCAGTAAAGCCATCAAGAACAATAATTTTGCACAATATAAACTTTGAGTCTGTATTGACATATATAAGATGCTAAGAATTATCTTGCTGTTACACTGTCCTTTTGGATTTATTACATCAGATACATTGTCATTTAACAACACTTGAATGATAAGGGAGATAATCTTAAATGATCAGCGAAATGCAGCATGTTCTTGCAAAGGATCTTAAATTCGTAGTTTTTATCAATGATAAGTTTAATGCCATGTTAGTGAATGTCTTAAAACTGTCAGTAAATTACATTGATGAACCAGTGATTTCTATAATTTAATAAATCCATTGTGCCATTGGTGATGTAAAAAAGCGTTGATTGTAAAAAGCGTTGATTGTAATAACTTTAGTTACCTGTCTTTTTAAGTAGATAAGATCGATGTCCTCCAGTATTATAGTCCTGGATTTTGTTCTACCTTTTAATAGCAGAATTAGGTAAAGACATGACTATTTTCATTTTATGACTTTAAATAAAATTTGATCAACTGTGTCAATCAGGCTTTTGTCCAAATCACTGCTGTGAGAGAGCACTTGCTGGTTAAAGTAATATTGATGGCAGGAAATAAAATATTGGTTTTAGTCTTAGACTGACAAAGATTTTGATACAGTTAATCATAACATTTTTTTTTAACACAAATTATCAGCACATAATGTTGCAGAAGCCTCATTGTGATAATTTAGATCCCATTTCAATAGTAGATTATAAGCTACGAGTTGGAGAGGTGCTGTCTCAGAGATTTGGGAAATTTACATTTTGAAGTAATACATGGGTAAAATGATTTTCCATGTCTTTATACGCAGATGATAAATTATGTTAATAATGAAAAATATATTAGCATTGTTGAAGATTTACACTGTGCTATTATATGGACATATGACACTAAATAAATTACCAGTTAATGTTTATCTGCTCAGCATAACATATTACAAAACTCCAAACTGTTCACTGTGCCAAACTTTGCGGTATTCTTAATTTACAATATACTTTATCATGGTCAAGCCACTTTGAAATGCTCTTTATAAAAGTATCTACGAAAGTATAAATTTTAAAAATGGGTTAGAGGTTTTATGTAAGATTGGTTGATTCTAAATGTGTACAACAGTCGTTTTGCCACGATCTTTGACTGGGGCGGTTGGAGAATCCCACAAATCATCTTACATGTAGAAATTACAGCTTATAGAAAAGGCCAGCCAGGGCAATTTTGATTGTCCAAAGATGTGTTAAAATCTTTACGCCACTTTTAGACAGATGCCAATTATTGATTATATTATTTTTTGCAAAAGTTGTTCTTTTTTTCATGGCTTAAACCAATAGTTCAGAAAGATTTTTTTAAGAAACCTTTTTCTTACTCTGAAAATAGTTCATAGCATGGTATTAAACAAGTACCTGATGCCTTTGTTTTGGTGAAGTTATACAGCTACAGATATTTTAATTGGCAATTGTGATTTAATGACCACCAAGATTTGTTTATTGTTAACTCTGTTATATCTATGTAATAACATTATGTGAAACTTGTATGCTTTCAAGTTACTTATGTTACATTTTGTTTTCTTTTATGCAACACATTAAATTTGTCATTTTTTACTAAATATGCTTATATTTGTTGCATATTTAATTGCAAGACAATAATGTAAACTAGCATTTTAATTATGCCACCCTGGATAAAAAAGATACTGTTTATTATTTGTAGAGTTTCATTGCCTGAAGCTGAATGCAAAGAATTTTTTTTTAACAGAAATTTACATGCATAAAGTTTTTTGTAAAATTGACCATTAGTTTATAATTTTGTGCAGCTCAGTGAACTGACTTTTGAATTTTTCCTTTGTAGGCTCTGCTACAGCTCAAATCCTGATAATGGAAGATTTTCACAATAAGTGACTTGAGAGTGTGCCAAATTCCAGGGATCAAAACCAATTTGAATGTGTTCATAAACATTTAATTTAAAACCATTTTTAAGAGACCTTAAAGCTGTTATTAAGGGCATACTCATTTATTACAATAAGAAAACATTCCATTCTTGAGTTTACTATTTTTTCTTTCTCTAAAGTGACACTGTTCTTGTAATATACATTTCATATATTATTCTCTTACATGTCAAGTCCAGGTGCAAACAAATAGACTATGATCTGCAGTCATTTGATGTGCTTGCATATTAGGATCAGCATTTGTTCTACCAATTACTCCCAATAAACTAAATTGACCCAGATCTGCCAATACATTAGAAATGGGTCTGCAGTTTGCAGGTGGACTTGACTTAAAAGTGAGTGCAGTTAAACCTGTTATGAGAGACCACCCTTTCTGCCAACAAAAAGCGGTCTTAAGACAGGTGGTCTCATTGAAGGTTTGTACCAAAAAAAAGTTTCCAAGGTCCTGTTTCATAACAATTTAAAGAAAAATAACCACAATCGCTACATATATTCTATTTATTAACCCTTAAAGTGCGTGTTGCGACTATAGTCGCGCTGTTGTTTGTGGTCCCGTAGTGTGTGTCGCGACTATAGTTGCGCTCAAGGTTAGCAACACTGATCGCATTCTAAAACTTCATCTTGCCATAAATGCCTGTAAAACTATATTTGATTGGTTTAAAAAGGCCCGGAACGAGCATTCTGCAGTACTTTATTATATTATTAACAAAGTAATTTTACAAATGCTCGCTTCTAAGCACATGGTAATTGTGCAAAGCTAAAAATGGCCGATGCTGAATACGAAGGTGATTTCTTGCAACAAATATTCGCTTCTGATAGTGATGATAATAGTGATTTTGAATAATTTGAGAAAAATGACATTATTGGAGCAAGCGAGGTATTGATGGAAATACTCATGAATGATTTTGAGCCAGTAATTTAAGTGGAACTGGAGTCGGATGTACATGCTCGCTTCACGTGAAAAGATGGCGCGCCTGTCAACCCCCATTCACTGGTAATTTAAAATTAAATGTCGAGATGGTGAATAATGAACCTACGGACTATTGAAGACTTTTTCTTAGATGACGAGTTATTGCATCTGATAGATCAAACAAATCATAATGCAGATCAGAGTTCATGGGGCAGACTTGAAGGAAAAAAGTCGCATGAAGAAATGGCGGCCTGTCACACCTGAGCATTTATAACGTTTTCGCATCGATTAAAACAATGGGTTTGTACATATGTCTGTTTTCGATTCCTAATGGCCTATTGATGATGTGATATCAACCGCATACTTCAGAAAAAAAAAATAAGTATGGGATAGATTTCAAGCTATTCCAAGCAATTTACACCTGTCAGACAATGAGAACAGTTAAGGTGACTCTTCACATAAAATCAGCCCAATGATTGAATGAAAATAAAGCCGTTGCTGAGGTTTAATCACCAGATATGGGCCTCAGTTTGATGATATTATAATAAATAACAGGTGATAGTTTTTCATAAACATTAATTGCTGACTAGAGGGTTTAAACATACCTCTGACATTCATGGAGTGTATTTTTGCAAAACTGTCACCCTGCCTTTACCTGTGATTTTCACAATTTATATATACAGTGGGACCCCGCTATAACCCGCCCCGCTATAACCCGAATTCGGATATAACCCGGTCGTGGCATGGCTCCCGAAATTTCAGGTAATTTATTACAGGTATTTTTCTCAAAAAAAAAAAAAAAATTTTAATTATAAAAAAAAATCAAGAGTTTAATTATCATTCTCATATTCATCTAAACAGTGCGAAAAAGAACGTGTAGAAAATGTATTATCAAAATTTCTTCTAGTTTTGTGCCAAAATAAACATCGGAAATACGAACCAATTGCTGGGCCTACTGAGAACTTTGATCTTTGTTTATTGTTGAAAAATTACAGCTCATAAGTGTCAATATTATAATTACTGATTCCTGAGTAATGAAGCCATCATGTCTACTTTGTGTTTGTCTTGAATGCATTCTGAATACAATTACAATCGTTGCTCTAATAATCTCCGATATATGTTCTCTTAATTTCATACACAACTAAGCACTTGCCAATGCGGGGGTTGATAAAAGATTCTCACCAGAATGTATAAATCAATCAATTTAAGTACATTGTTTATCATCAAAGTGAACTGCCGAGCTAAACAGTGACATAATTCAGTGGTTAAAATACAGCCAGTTCTGCCTGCTGTATTAGAGTACATCAAAAGAACATGACGCAATAGCTGGGCGGCAAGTTCAAAGGACTTTGACTAGCAGCTTGGGTGGGAAAATGTGCTGAAATTTACAATGACTGAATTCAGAGACAGAAAGATCCTGAGATGTACATGTAGTTATTATATGAATACACTTTAGCTTCCATTATTTAATCTATGGACATGTACTATTTCATCATTCATTACATACACCCGTTACGTAATTTTTTTTTTTTTTCTCTTTTCATTGAATTCAGTCACATAATGATCTGTGACAAAATTATTGAATATTTTACATCCGTGTGTGGATATTTTCGATGGAAATATTTGTATTATGGATTCAATGTATGTTACAAGATTCGCTGGTGAGTACACGGTGTTGATACTCTTTTCATGCAATAGATTATGCATGTATGTATAAATTAGACACGTGTATGTACCAATGCATGGTTCTCTGAATAAAGTAATATATTAAATCTGCAATTTCTGTTACCACAGCAAATGTTTTCTCATTTAATATATATTGATCAAAAATGGTAATTGTGCCATGCATTTTCGCACCCGTCTTTATGTAACCCCCACCCCACCCCACCCCCCACCCCCCGCAATTATATCCAAAAATGTGTTGGTATTGTACATGGATGCTTATAACACGGTTCGGTTCATATCCCGGTCGGATTCTATGCCTCCCAACTACCGTGTTATAGCGGGGTCCCACTGTAACATTGTGACAGGCATAACATGTGCATGGTTGGACTACTAAAGAATATAACATTTCGTAGATATATTTGAACTTTTCCATCAAAAACAAACAAAAATACTGATGAAATACAATTATAACTTGTCATTTTACCTGTATTTACACCTGTACCTGCAAATATGTTAAACCTACACATGTGTCTTGATGCTAATCTTAAAGTATAGACACGCACCATCATTTTTTATATAGGGTTTGTCTATCAATAGTGTATATTTAATGAAATACATGCAATTTAAAGACTGTGCAGTTTTCTTCTTTTCTCCCCTGAAACAATTCAGCACTGAGGGACCTTTTACTGCAAAACAATGCAGCACTTTAAGGGTTAATAGTTCTTGCTAAAGTATGCATTCATCGAAAAACAAAACTAAATAGTAATAAAGATATATTTCTATCAGTAAACATGAAATCATATTTACATTTGAAGATCACATAGTTTAGCATACAAAATCGTTTCTGAATTACTCCTTTTTGCTTTATAACAGCCTAAATTTGTTTTATTGATGTTTAAACTGCTTGTTTGTGAGAGGTCTGTTCTTTTTCACTTCTTTTACATGTATTTACATTAATTATTTTCTCCAGCCTTAAAATTTGATTGGAATTTCATTCATTGTTATTAAGGTTCTAGGTATAAAAATTATTAGTGCTCATTTGTAAAATCAAACATAAAGATGGTTTTGACTGGGCTTTGGGAAAGTATGGAGAATCTATACTGTGCATTGCTTATCCAACAATTAATGAAATAAAAATAAACAATTATCTCATCCTAAAACAGAACTCAGAGACTAGAGTCAACAGCTTCATTCAAATATACACTCAATAAGCAAAGTGTGTAATCTGGTCGCACCAGCTTGAATAGACAACAGCTCTGTGATTGGGATGTAATTACTGAACTTTGGGGGGAAATGCAACATCATAAGTTTTGAACACTATCAATTGAATCCCGCAAATATTTCTCTCTTGCTAGTTTATTAAACAATGACCTTATTCACCCGCCAGCAGTAGGGATATCTCTAAAGACAATATTCGCAACCACTGTCAACTTTGGCACTACAACCGCAATTTGTGACATGTACATTAGCCTGGTTTATGGACTGTAGCATCTATCACTAGTAGCATGAATTCTTTTTTTAAAATGTTCCTTTTAAGTTTGTTTTTGGTCATTACTAATCAAGCAGTTGTTTTAACAATTACATATAGGTCAATGGTGTCTGTCTGTTCTCACGATAGTCATGATAGAGATGCTGTGTCCTATGATAAGGCCAGGAATAATTATTCAGGTTCCCTGCTATTTATGCTCCCTGCATTGCTGACCCCTTTACGAACAGTGGAGAACAAATGTTGGGATCACATGAAGCTGGGAATTATATGAAAATGAAAAATCCTGTAACCAGTACTATAACAAACTGTCAGCACTAGTAAATAAAAGCAACACAGTTTTGCTTAATAATGAACATGGGCTAGACAAAGAACTGATACCTTTTTAAGTTGTGGGTCAAAGGCAAGGAATAAAGAAGATTAAGACGAAAAATGAGGATAAAGGGTTCAAACAATTTGACAATATTTAATAGCAAAATTGTACTTCACATTGTTAGTTGAATTTTTTGTGGGCATTTCAATAGACAGGACATTGAATCTACATGCTGCAAGCATGATCCAATAGTGTTGACCTCTGTACATTTCAACATGTTAGAAGAGTTGGGCACCGATATGCAAGCATGATGGAACTGTGTGTGTGATTTGGATTTTTAGCATAGCTTTTAAAAAAAAATCAGTCATAATGTTTTAGTGTGGCAGTTATTAGTGATGTCTAACACTGAGGCATTATGCTTCAGACGTCCCACCCAGTAACATTATCTTGCCAACCAGTCCTAATATGTACCTCTCAATGCCGAGTGCATAGTGAGACAGCTGTTAGTAACATTTTTATCTGAGTCTGGTATGACTCAGCCAGGTTTTGAACCCGTGACCTCCCACATCCCTAATGGACACTCCAACCACTAGGCCACATGAGCGGTCATGATAGAACTAAAGAATTTACTTTGTGACCAGGTTGGTTTATATTACTTAACATATACAAAAAAAAAAATCCAAGTGGGCAGAATAAACGAGTTTGATGTTGTTGGAATAACCATCAGGCCAAGTTGCATGTTTGTAAAAGTTCTTTTCCACTCAGAATAAAACACTTTGTGGTTTTGTATTTATTATTTGTCCTCACTTTGTTCATATTCGCTTAGAAAATGTATTGAATTTAACAAATAAATGTATTTGGCATTGTTAGAAAGATATTTTACAATCCTCAACATGTACTCTGATGGGGCTAGGCCTCAATATATACAGTGCAGGTGCATCATTATTCCGTCTGCATTTCAGATCTAGATTTACTGTTGAGCTTTGAATTTTGAACAATATTGTATGTGCCTGATGTCATTTAATCTGCAGTCACAGGTTTAAGAATTTTTTCTTATTTCTCAAATAGAACATGGGTTTAGTACCAGTCCGAAGTCCCTATACTGAACACTCCGAAAAAATGTCAGATTTTTATTTACAGAAAAATTAAATACATTAAAGTTTATCCAGAATGCTCATTATTTAAAGTACATTCAAAGCTCTTTTTTTGTTTTCATTTAGTACAAGAAATTACTGATATGTTGAACTTTAGATAATTTAAGCATACCGGGTACATTTTTAAGAAATTGAAGATTAACGTTTTCTAGCATGCAGACTATGTTTCTGACATATTTCAACAAGAGAATTCTAGACAATATTGCAGTATTATTTTGTTTTCTTTATTTTCTATTTGAACAGTCTCAAGAATTTTAATGTAGTTTTTCTTTAAGGAGTAAAACTAATTTTAATACTTACCTGCTGAGATGGTATAGCTAACCTATTTTCGTGCCAAAAGCAGTTTAAATGTAGTTTTTTTACGAGTAAAACTAGTTGAACTATGCTGGGGCCACAGTGGCGCAAAAAGGATGATCTGAGTAGTAGGAAGTTCTGACTTTTGCAGAGCTTGAGTAGCAATCAGAAAGGTGGTGGGATCACATAAGCAAACAGGCAATCTCACTGGATGCTGAATGCATCTACTGCCCATGCCCTCTGATCCACCATAAAAGCTTGTTGTTGAGCCTGGTTGCAAACAGTGTCCACAAGGGGTCTTCCCCAGAGGGAGTACAGGGGCAGATTGGTGAAGAGGCCATTCTGTGAGGACATCAGAGTCTGTTCTGGATAGGCTATCAGCAACTATTTTCATCTTGCCCATAATGTGGCAAGCTCAGTATGCAAATTCCTCTCGGGTTGCCCAGATAAAGAGGTTCCAGACCATGCAAAAGAAGGGACATGTGTGCCACTGTAGATATGCTATCATGGATGTGTTATCTGAGGAGGCAACAAAACATCGGCCCCTTATTCTGTCAATGTACCCTTGCAATGTCAGAAATGCTGCTCTCATTTCAAAGGGTTGAGGTGGAGGGACAATTCAGCCAAAAGAAATGATGCTTTCTTTTCTAGGTGTTGAGGTGGAGGGAAATTCGGTCCGAGTCCAAGAACCATGCCCTCTGGCTCTGAGCACCCCAACCACAATCTGACACATCAGTGAATAGAGCGAGGATTGGGTGCATGCATGGGAACCCCAACCAGGAATCTGTACTGATTCATTTACCAAAGGAAACAGTGGCAAAAAGTCTGTTCTAGAAGGATCGGGGTCGATTGAGAATCTCCCGTGATTGCCACCTTCCAAGTAGGAGGAACTGTAGAGGACGCATACGGAGGCATCCTAAGGAACCAATCGTCAGTGGCATTCAAGGTTCAGAACTGGGAAGATAAAGGTGAGCTGATAACAGGTATGCTCATATTGTCTCTAGAAGAGCCAGGATTAGATCTACCCGATCCAAAGGAACCCAGACCAAGTTGGTTCATGACAAAGTTTATCCCTACACAAGCAAAGTCCATTGAAGGAATAAGTTGACTTCTTGAGGTTGGGTAAATAAAACCAATAGAATTCTGGTTGACCAAGAGCAGAACATATCCTGTTGAAGGGACTAATCACCATACAGGAGAAGCGATGTTTCCAGTAGTTGAAGTAGTCCATTACCACTCACGTAATCCAGACAAAGACTGGGTGTGGAAGAGATTGCGAACAGCAAAGCCCGGAACTGAAAACCTTCTGGTCTAGGCAAACACAGATATTTGCACTGTGGAGGAAAAGACTGGGATGTGCAAGTAAGCTTCCTGAAGGTTAATGGAGACTGATCAGTAGAGTAGACATGGTGTTTCAGATTGATGAAGTTGTCTCCAGGATTCCTTTAAGAGAAACTGGACAGGGGGGGAGGCAAGGCAGGAGAGAAATCAATTATGATTTAAAAAACTTCCTGTGTTTCTTGGTGACTCAGAAGATAGACCAATTGTTCAAGATTCTTTCAACTGCCTCTTTCTGCAAAAGGGTGTGTATCTATTCCTTCAGTTTCACCAGACTGAAGAGAATGGAAGTCCTTCATGGGGGAGATGGAGTTTGTTCCCAAAACTTAAGTCAAAAACACGTTTTAATGGAAAGGGCTCACCCGTTGTCTGTGATCTTTGACCCTAACAGGCTTAGGCTAATACATACTGGGATATTTGTGACAGGGATGCATGGTAGGAGCTGGGTTAATTTGCTAGGGCTGTCATCCCACTCCTTTCCTACAATAGGAAAAAAAGTAGGGTTTGAGAACTTCTTTATTGGTGACTATGGCATCATGGACCTGATGAGAATGTAGTAAATTTTGACATTGGTCTGGGATTGAACATGCATGAAAAAGTTTGCAGCGAGTAATTTGCCTCATCTTGTTTTCTGGTCGATTGTGATAGACGAGTGTAGATGAAAGATCAATCTTTGTGATCCAGCAAGTCTTGAGAAGCCATGGTAGGAATGAGGTGACCAAGGAGGGACATAGCCACAGCATCATGTTGACTGGGAGGGCAAGGTCCACTAACCCATGGATGCATAACGAACTATGGACCCTGCTGCAAAACTCAGTACTGCATACACACCTGTGTATTAACACTATGCTGAGGTGCAAAACTAACCTGGTTGCATGCTGTGTCACATTATGTACACACCTGTGCATGTACAAACAACAGTGAATGCATGAAGTAAACAAGAGATGACCTTGTGAAATTGCCTGTGGTTTTTCTGATGTGTGCTAATGGTCAGTCTAACTCTTCTTCACCTCGTGGGAGGATGTATTTATATCAAGCAGAAGCATGTTTCTGCACAAAAATGGGTTATGCAATAACAAGATAAACAGTTGCTGCTATTAAATGTAATGTTATGGCTATTGGATTTAAATTATTTATTTTTTATTTAATTGTTAAATCCAAATTTATCATTTAGGGTTTAATATCCATTAATTGGGAAATTGTTCTAGAAAGTTCAGCTTAATCACTTTAACTGTAAATAGGCTGACTTAGATTGTAAACAAGTTTTGACCTTGGCTTGTTTGACCTAAATCCTGACCTTGCTTTAGACATTGTCAACAAGCCTCTAAAATTATTGGTCAATTTCAAGGACAACACTTTTATTGAGGGTGGGAAGTGAATGATTTCCTTCTAGAATATTCCATTATTACGTGACTTGGAGAAGGTAGCTTCTTTTCCATGACCTTCCAGAATCACATGATTCCTCTTGTTTACGAGGGAATTACAATATATATAGCTGTATTTTAGAAGCTGACATTAGTAGATTTTGGGCTTATTGTAAGTTATTGGTTGTGTATTATCTGTTTGAGTTTAATTATTTAGGACTTTGTGTTAAATCGTTGGAAAAGAAGAATTATCTGGAAAAAGGACATATGTTTCATAAATTCATTTGGATGATTAAAAACAAGAACTGTACCATGTGACATTGTCAGCCATTTTGGATTACATCGACAAGATTCGAACCTGGAACTATTAGTACATTTATTTATCAGGACTTGCAATTCCATTAGTGGATTATTTTGTGAATTCTATATTTGTTGGATTTGATTCTCTAAAACCGTAAGTTTATTTATTTTATGAAAATAATTGTACTTAATAAAATCATTGTTAAAGTTTTACAAGCTTGTTAGTTTTCACTCTTTCTGTGTTGCTGCTTATTTGAGCCTAAGCACGTAACATAGAAATTGGTGGCTATCGTCTGGGATTGAGATTTGAGATAAATTTGAATTTAAATTTGAATTTCCCCTAGTTTTTGAAAATTTCAGATCTTTAGTGAGGCTAACACGCTTGTTTCAAAATGACATCTAAGGTAGAAATATTTTTTTCTAATCCTACCCAGGAGCAATTAGATCTTTTCAAAAAAGATGAGTTGGTTCAACTTGCCAGGAAATACGATCTTTCTGAAGTCAAGGCTTCTTTAACAAAACAAGATATCAAAAAGATTTTGGTCCAGTATTTGGTAGAACAGGATATTTTGGAACAAAGTGCTTTGATTCCAGTCAGTAAGTCTACACCAGACTCTGACATTAAACTGAAGGAATTAGAATTAAAATTCAAGATGGAATTAGCGTTAAAGAAGCTGGAATTTCAGAGGGAGAGGGAATTAGAGTTAAAAAAACTGGAATTTGAGGAAAAGGAGAAAGAGAGACAGGAAAGGGAGAAAGAAAAGCAAATTGAATTACAAAAAGAGCAGATGCTAATTGATAGAGAGAAAGAGGAGAGAGAGAGACAGGAAAGGGAGAAAGAAAGACAATTTGAATTACAAAAAGAGCAAATGCAAATTGAGAAAGAAATTAAAATGAAAGAAATAGAGCTGGCAGGTGAGAATCACCATCATACTTCAAATCAAAATTTTGATTTAGCAAGGAATATTAGATTAGTGCCCCCTTTTAAAGAAAAAGAAGTAGATAAATATTTCATTCTTTTTGAAAAAGTTGCAGAAAATTTAAAGTGGCCAAGAGAAAATTGGACTCAGCTACTACAATATGTAATTACTGGTAAGGCTAGTGAGATTTACACTTCACTGTCTGTTCAGCAAAGTGGTGATTATGACGTACGGTAGTTAAAGAATGCATTTTAAGAGGTTACGAGTTAGTTCCTGAAGCTTATAGGCAAAAATTTAGAAATTACAGAAAAGAAGCTGGACAAACTCATGTCGAATTTGCTAAACAAAAAGAGCAGTTGTTTGATAGATGGTGTTTAGCCAAGAAAGTCGAGCAAGATTATCAAAATCTCGAGCAAATTATATTAATTGAAGAGTTCAAAAACTGTGTTCATAGTGATGTTAAAACTTATCTTGAGGAGCATCAGATTGAAACCTTGGTAAATGCTGCTCGAGCTGCTGACGAATATTCTTTGACACATAAAGTTCCTTTTGTTAACAAGACTTCTACTCAACAATTTTCTGGCAGAAAAGAATTTCCGCCTAATTCAAGCCCTTCTAAAACTCAAACTAACACAACTTTCAAAAATCAGACTTCAGAGAAGTTTGATTCTAGATCCTGGTCTCTTCCGACGTGTAACTTTTGCAAGAAAAAAGGACACGTTATTTCTGATTGCTACAAATTGAAAAATAGGCATCAGAATCAAGATAGACCTGTTCCAAATGCTCTTATTTCCAAGTTCCAAATGCTCTTATTTCCAAGAGGTCAAGGTCACAGTCATATATTGAAAGCAATACATTTGTTGGGTCTAATAAATCCCAGTCTGATTTTGATATGGAGAATTATGAACCATTCATATCGAGGGGTTCTGTATCACTTTTGGGTGATTCAGCCAATCCCATCCCTATTAAAATTTTAAGGGACACAGGAGCCTCTCAGAGTCTTTTATTATCAGGTACTTTGCCTTTATCTGAGAAGTCTTCTTCTAATGAAAGTGTTCTTATTCAGGGGTTAGAGTGCTGCTTTGTTAATGTTCCTCTCCATTGTATAAATTTGTCATCAGACTTAGTGTCAGGACCTGTGACAATCGGAATAGTCTCGGTTTTACCTGTTGAGGGAATAGATTTATTGCTAGGCAACGACTTAGTTGGAGACAAGGTTGTGGTTAATCCACTTGTAACTGACAAGCCTAATTTGGATCAGAAAGTTGATTCAATTAAAAAAGAAATCCCTGATATATTTCAAGCTTGTACAGTTACTAGAGCTATGGTAGAAAGCTCTTGAGAATGAAGTTGAAAAGGGCAGTATTCCCTTCGTTGACACATGCATGGGTCAGGCTTATGTTGTTGAGGTCAGTATTCCCTTATCTGATACCTGCGTGGGTCAGGCTTATGTTGAAAAAGCCAGTATTCCTTCAACTGACGCTTGTAAAGGTCAGGTTTTTGATGAGGTCACTTTTACTCTTGGTTTAGATCAATCAGAAAGTATTGATCATAGTGATCCTCTTTTGACAACTCATTCTCTTTATTGTAATCAGAGTGATGTTTTTGAGAGTGATGTTACAGAAGTCAGCATTTCTTCAACTGGCGCTTGTATAGGTCAGGTTTTTGATGAGATCACTTTTACTCTTGGTTTAGATCAATCAGAAGGTATTGATAATAGTGATCCTCTTTTAATAACTCGTTCTCTAAATCAGGGTGATAAACGACAGTCACTTGTCGTCGAACAGGAAAAAGATCCTGAGATCTCCTGTTTGTTTCAAAGGGTCATAGATGAGACTGAAGTTCCTGTCTGTTATTTCATTAAAAATGGAATTCTTATGAGAAAATGGAGACCTCCCGAGGTACCTGCTGGTGATGAATGGTCAGTGAACTATCAAATTGTAGTTCCAAAACCTTACAGACAGGAAATACTTAATTTGGCCCATGAAACTCTTTTGGCTGGTCATTTAGGGATTAATAAAATGTATCACATGATTTTGACTCACTTCTATTGGCCAAAAATCAAAAGTGATGTTGCCAAATACTGTAGATCTTGTCATACTTGTCAAATGGTAGGAAAATCCAATCAGAAGATACCTAAGGCTCATCTGCAACCTATTCCTGCCTTTGACAAATCATTTGGTAGAATTATGGTAGATTGTGTAGATTCCTTACCCAAGACCAAGTCAAGTAAACAATTAAAGTTAAATATGAAACTATGGTTTGAAAGAACTACAAGGGAGAGAACTTTTGAGTCTGATAATGGAGTTGTGTTACTCTTGTTCATTCTTCTTACTTTTCTTCAGATTAGATATTATGGCCCGTACAAAGTTAAGAAGAAAATGAATTAGTTAAATTATAGTATTAGTGCTCCTGGGATCTAAATTAATTATAGGAGTACCAGTATATTGAAAGAGATAGCCATGTTAAATATGTAATTAATTTAGTTGTATCTGTCCCACTCGGTGAAGAAATATCGTCGGATTCTACTGACATTGGAGCGACGAATTGATGGAATTCACAAATTATAAAAAATCTAGACCAGAAACTTTCACAGTTGCAAGTGAAAGAAAGAAATGAACTGAAAGTTATTATTATTATATGAGCACTTATGTCCAGATATTTTTACCAGGACAAATAAGATTTTCATGATGTTGAAATTGAAAATTCCAAACAGCATCCATGCTGGACGAGTCCACTCAAACAGGAATACTTGAAAAATGAAATTCAATATTTGCTGGACAATGATTTTATCAAGCCCAGTAAAAGTGATTGGAGTTCACCATGCATACTTGTTTCAAAACCAGATAAAACTTTCTGTATGTGCACTGATTAAAGGAAGGTGAACAGAGTGACAAAAACAGATTCATTCCCATTAACAAGAATTGACTATTCTATTGATAAAATTGGGAATGCCAAGTACGTCACCAAATATTGACCTTCTGAAAGGATTCTGGCAGATTCCACTACGGAAAGAGCAAAGGAAAACTCAACATTGCGACTCCAAAAGGACTCTACCAATATAAAGAAAGTCCATTTCAGCGTCTCATAAAAATGTTCATCTCTGGTCTAGAGATTTGTGACGTCATCATCTACAACGACGCCTGGAAAGAACATCTAGCAACAATTCGATAATTCTTTAACAGACTCACTAATGTATGTTTGACAATTAATTTGTCTAAAAGTGAGCTCTGTTGTGATTGTGTGCCTTCCCTAGGACATTTTGTGGGACATGGATAAGTTAAAAGGTTGAGGCTATTTCTTGATAAAATAATTGTAGTCACTCTTTCCCGTGTATAATTCATTATATTGTGTAATTTTTAATTTCAGATGTAAATTGGTTTGTGATAAAAAGAAAGTTTTATCATATAAACCTTTCTTTTTATTTTATGGAGGAAGGTGATACGGCTATTGGATTTAATTTATTTATTTTTAATTGTTAAGTCCAAATTTTATCATTTAGGGTTTAATATCCATTAATTGGGAAATTATTCTAGAAAAGTTCAGGCTGACTTAGATTGTAAACAAATTTTGACCTTGGCTTGTTTGGCCTAGATCCTGACCTTGCCTTAGACATTGTCAACAAGCCTCTAAAACTATTGGTCAATTTCAAGGACAACACTTTTATTTTTAGTTCTAGAGGGTGGGAAGGGAATGATTTCCTTCTAGAATATTCCATTATTACGTGACTTGGAGAAGGTAGCTTCTTTCTGTGACCTTCCAGAATCACATGATTCCTCTTGTTTACGAGGGAATTACATATATATATATATAGCTGTGTTTTGGAAGAGAGATTCAGTAGAATTTTGGGCTTAAAGATATTAGTTGTGTGTATTTCATGTTTGAGTGTTAAATTTTATTATTTTATTCTGGACTTAGTGTCAATTCGTTGGAAAAGAAGAATTATTCTATTTATCTGGAAAAGGACATATGTTTCATAACTTCATCTGGATGATATTAAATCGAGAACTGCATCACGTGACATTGTCAGCCATTTAGGATTACATCGACAAGATTCGAACCTGGAACTATTAGAACATTTATTTATCAGGACTTGAAATTCCATTAGTGGATTATTTTGTGAATTCTATATTTGTTGGACTTGATTCTCTAAAACCGTAAGTTTATTTATTTTATGAAAATAATTGTACTTAATAAAATCATTGTTAAAGTTATACAAGCTTGTTAGTTTTCACTCTTTCTGTGTTGTTGCTTATTCGAGCCTAAGCACGTAACAGTAAACATGGTTCCTTCTGTAAGCAGCAGTGTTGAAAAAGTCAATTTGTTTTAGTCATATCGCTATATGTCTGCAGTGTGGCAGCTTATAGGGATATCTACCACTGGGCCTAACTCTACCCTCTTAATTTTGAGTGTCTAGCGAGACAGCTGTTAGTACCATTTACATTTTTTTTTTTATGTCTTTGGTATGACTTGGCTAGGGTTAAAACCAGAGACCTCCCACATTTGAGGTAGAAACTCGAACTAGGCACTGGAGTGGTACAACATTTTTTACAAGATGTAATTATTCAAAATTTTAAAAAATTTCAATATAAAATTTCAATGTCAAAGTACTCTCATGTTTAATGTCACTTGACCAAGGCTTGCATGGTACCTTGTGAAGTACTTGAATTTCAATTCATCCTTGAAAATTGTTTTTACCTTGAAAATAAGCTTTGGTCCTTGAAAAATATAAATTTAATTGGCAAGCAAATGTACAAAAGTTTCTTTTTACACCATTACGTCTTGCAATCAAAATAAAACTTATTGCTATTGGGTGGTTTGTAACATGTGACCAATCAGATATTTATATTCGCACATTAACCTGACCATATAGAGCATTAAAAAGTGCAAGCATCTTTGTTATTGATAATTTTTCTTTATTGATTTACCTTTGTGTCAGAGAGACATCTTTGTACATTAAATCATGGTGAATCAGCAGTTCAAACTCACAAAACAAGAACGGTATAAAGTGCTCATTGTTATGGATCACTGCCATCTCACATCTGTCTGTGTGTGTTCGAGTTTCAGACTGCTAACGTGGGTATGTGAGAAAGCCTGCCAGAAGCTCCTTATGGGATGGGGGTTCTTCCTCCATCAGTTATACTAGCCACCGTGTATAGCCTATCTTGTGCTGAAAAATGACATTAAACCCCAAAACAACAAACATTCTGTCCAAAATACTTTTGTCCACCTTAACTAATTTCTCTGCCTAGATACCATGAAATGCTCATAAACTGCTCAGTGGCAAAAGCACCCATTATCACCAAATATATCTTAAAATTACAAACCGTAAAACGTGACATTTTTTAATAATTTAAAACGTATATTAATAAATTCCAAATACACTATAGATGTAATATTATTGAATATTTTAAGTTGTATAGGCACTTCCAGGCTGAGTGTGATATCAATATTTTTGCTGTGCTATATAGGCTAAGCAAATGTATTGAAAGCTAGATCAGCCATGTAAGATCAAATAGGTATGTAATAAAAAAAAAGTGGGGCCCCAAGTGGTCTAAAGCATTCTCCATTACGGATCACTGCCATCTCACTTCTGTCTGCTTGGGTTCGAGTCTCATTCCGCCAATGTGGGTGTGTGAGAAAGCTTGCTAGTAGCTTCTTGTGAGTCGGTGGTTCTTTCCGGGTTCTTCCTCCACCATTAATACTGGCTGCCATGTATAGCATATTGTGTGCTGAAAAATGGAGTTAAACACAACAACATAAAAGAAGTAGATAAGACCAGCAAAGTCTACTTTTTGTTCTGCTATCTACATGCAAGTGATGTCAGCAACAATTATGATATCTGATATAAATATATTACCCTTATCTTATTACAACTGATGATTCTCAAATCGAAGTCAGAACACATGTATGACGTCACTGTCAGATGGAAGCTAAGAGAATCATAATTTTACTGCTATGCGTTGAAAAAAGATGGGGAAAACTAAAATACAGAATTCAAACTTTTACTTTATTGGCATTACAATAATATGTAACATGTTAACAACAATTTAACACAAATGATGTTTATTATTATGCAGCAGTTGCAGAATATTAGTCTTTTCTATCTGCCTGTCCAGCCTTGGTCATTAGACGGTGATGCTCTTTCGTCCCATAGTCATACACAAGGTATGCTAAAACAAAAGCTGTAATGAAAAAATTTTGATATAATTACATTAGAACCTGTGCTTGAAAGCAGTAGATATCTGCAGCAGAGTTGCATATTGCCATTCAATACCAAGAACTAAAAAACATTCCTTCCTATTGACAAAATCTATCCAGGATAAATATTTAACTATGGTATGTTTCAAGCCAAAGGTGCCCTCTGTGTAAAGTCCATCAGAAACAATAGCCTTTCCTCCTCAAAGCTGTACTGTAATAATACTTCCTGCCCCGACTTTGAGCGACAAAGTTCGAATTTCAAACAATCATAAAGTATTGATAAAATATGACACAAATCATGTTGAAAATGTTTGTGATAATTTTAAGAATATGAATTGTTCTTGAAACCGATTTTTCTAACATGTTAAAATATGCAAAATACAATTGAGCTGAACTTCATGAGTTTAATGTTGATACACTTTATTTCATTTTTTTTTTAAAACTGTGCTTAACAAGGCTTTGAATAATGATCTTTGTACATATTTATAAAGTTTTAGTTAGAGGCAAGACATGCCATATTTGACAGAAATCTGAAATCATTTATAAAGAAATTATGTGATACTTTCTGTTGTTTGTAATATTGTATTAATTAATATATGCTGAGAATTATTATATACCGGTATGTTCTGTAAGACTGAATGAATGTGTATTTTACATAATGGAAAATTGGCTTTAGTGATCTCAATTTATTAATAAAAACCAATGCTGCTTATCAGCTTTTTTGTATTTTGTTAAGCCAGGTTAGTGTCCTTGTTGACGTAAATCTTCAAACAGACATCAGTTTGTTATGATGAAATGATCGCTTGAACAATAGATGGTTGAGAAAGAAACAAAAAAAATATGCTGGGAAGGCGAGCCCACCCTTTTTATAAAAATTATGGTCCTATTTGTTAAACTGGGGCTTCATACAAAAACAATTTTTTTTAATGCCAATAATACCAAAACAGAAGCCTCTAACGAACCAAGGGTCTTTCTGCGGAAGCAGGATGTCATGGGTTTGATCCTCGGCAGAGTCATACCAAAGACTTACAAAAATGGTACTAACAGTTGTCTCGCTTGGCACTCAGCATTAAGAGGTTAGGTTGGTGTTCGGACTGGTCAGTCTGGTGTAAGGATAGTGTGACTGGGTGGGATATGCTACATATCTGCGGCATGATGCCCCATGCTAGAAATCACTATAAACTGCCTCACTGCAAACATGACTGGAACACTGTTAAAGCTACGTTAAAAATTCTAATCAAACAAACAAATAAACCAAAACAGAAGCCTCTAACTATCCGAAGGTCTCTCTCCTAGAGTCACTCTTGGGGTTAGCTAATTTTGTTAGCTTTTTGTCGTTTTTTTAAAAAAAAACATCTGTATGCACGTAAGTTTATCTGATATAACACTTATTTGAAGTTGTGCCCTCCCTGCTGCTATCCAATATTTTTATCAAGACCAATTCAATATCGTGATCTAGATTGAACATGGAGAACGGCCCAGTATATGTATGTGCCATCTAAAGACTTTAGTTAGTTAAAACTACATGTTGTAGTTTCTTCAACGATGGGCTGAACACTTTGACAGCTTCCTGAATCACCCTTCATCCATCAATGATGAAGCCATCAGTCGTCTCTCCCAAGTACACATCAACAAAGCACTGGATGACCCTACCTGATATGATCATTGTCTTGTATTATCTATTTAACTCAGTACAAGGATAGAAACATTTTTAAACTCACAATAAACATTTTAAATATGATTTTCTTATTATTTCAATTTGAACTGTGCCACCAAATTGTACTGGTTATTTAATTCGGCATAATTATGTTGAAAACAAATCCTTCAGTTTGGTTATATTATTTGCCAATATAATTTGGAATATAACTACACTTGTCTAAAGTGACTTGAATAACCATTTCCATAAGTTTTTCTGTAAGCTCAAAGTTTTGGTTTGTAACTTCACTCATAAAAATAGAACAGCGAAGCAGATATTATTTAACCAATGCTACAACAAGTACATAGACAATAAAACAAATTACAATGCATAATGTTACAACAAATACACAGACAATAAAACAATTTACATTTGCAACCCTAAAGATGGACTGTTGTATCCATACAGTCGGTGGTTACATTTTTTATATATAAAAAAAAACTGGTTTCGAAAAATAGATGTGTACATGTTGGCAGTGTCAATTTGGTTGTAATGGTTTTAGTTCAATCATACACTGACTTATATTCTTTCGTGTGTTATGTATGGCAATGTTTAATTGGCAACAAAGAAATTAGGACAAGGGAAAATGCATCTGAATGGCTTAAGTATGACTGTCAAAAGGATTTGCTGTATTAAGTGTTCCGATAAATACTTAAGTACTCAGGGTAATTCATTTGCTGATGGGTATACAAACTTCAAAACCATACCTTGAATCACATTACCTACAGTGCTCCTTCACTTGCTAAACAACACAGGTTATAACCAGAGAGTTGTCATGAAGATGTTGAACCAACACAAAATAGGTCTGAAACTAGGATATATGGACCAAGATCTGATAGTGTATCAGATACAAAACTGAATGTAAGCTTCAACTGTCAATAAATCTTTCTTGAGAAAAAAAGTAATTACAGTTTCTCTTTTTGATATTAATGGATCATTTATAACAATTATGATTAAAATCATACTGTGAGTTAGCAACAAAAAAAATTCCAAATTTCAAGCTCTATATAATGTCTGTGTACAGACAGTATTTGTGAATGGTTTATTCTCCACTCTGCCTGTGTTCAAATAGTATCTGCCACTGTCACTTGATTCTACAAACTTTCTAGCCTTGGATAAAGCTCAGGCCTTTTTTCTGCTTTACCCATTGTAATTCCCCCTTGTGCTTCCACTTTGGGCCATCTCTAGATTGAGAGAAGACTCAGAAGTGTTCCTCTGGCAATCCACATTGGAGATTTTCTCTGTGCAGCGTAATTCAGTGAGGCCCTCCTGCACACATCTGAAGCAAAGTAGTTTCCTTTTTTCAGCCCTCTAATATTTGTGTCAGTTAAAGCAATGCAAAGGATTAGGGATGAAAGAGTCAAATGGAAATCCAACTTTGACTAATGTTGGCAAAGCTGCACAGTCAAAAAGTCTGATTGTTTCTAAAAAAATCAAACTGCCATTACAGTTAATGTTACTTCATTTTACTTTGGAGCATGTTAGTCTCAATGCAGTGTATGTACTGACAAATCTGGATTGCATATCACGTTAGATGAGTTGTGAGATTTATGACAAGGGTGGGAGTTTTGCAGCTGCACTCTACAAGTATTTCGTCTGAATTATGTTTTTGCTGACTTCCTGTTGTTGTAGTTAACACCATTTTTCAGCACAAAATAGGCTATACATGGTGGCCAGTATTAATGGTAGATAAAAAACCTGGGAAAACCCCTGGAAAGAAATTCTCGACCCCCGAGATGCTACTGGCAAGCTTTCTTACACAGCCACACTGGCAGAGCCAGAGACTCTAACCCACACAGACTGAGGTGAGATGGCAGTGATCCATAATGGTGAGTGCTTTAGACCACTCTGAGCTCTCTGACTTCCTGTAGTGCTCTTCCTATCACAAAATGTAATAGCTTTATTAGCTTTTTATTTTCATCACTTAATTCAATTAAAAGAAACTATGCCAAATTTTTGGACTAAAAAAAACCAAGTGTCTTCTTTCTGGTTGAATTATGATTCTGGGTCAATTTCTCATGATGAATTATTTATCTTGTGCATTTTCCTATATCAAAGAATTTGCTTTATCACCTATGCTCCACACCTGACTGCTGAGCCCAACAAGAGCATAGAGATATATGCCGATTGTCATTTCTCATTTTAGGGCAATACATGATCATATACTGGAATAAAGAAGAAATATTCTTTGATTGATCCTGGTCACTGCTCTCTAAGAGTGTGTCCTTTGAAAGGTTCCAAGCATAATATTTGTTTTAATGACAATAGTGACCTTTTAAACTATGGAATCAGTGAAACTGAATTGACTTCAGCATGTTCACTGAAGTTTGGTGTGACAAGGTAATTGATCAGCATGTCTTCTTACCACCCATCCAGTTGAAAATAAGACTCAATTAGCGTGTTACATCGAGGAAATAACCATCCGCTCCTCTGAACTATCAGGATTCCCTCCTCCACTGACACGTATACAAGCATAGCAAACAAATTGAATTCATGAGTCCCTTTTCATGACGTGCAGTAGGATGCATATGCCCTGTTCTAGATCCATCAGCTAGCATGGGGCTAACACTAACTGAGGTAGAGTGTGTGTGATTTAGATTTTTAATGTAGCTTTAACAATTATTCAGGAAAATCAATATAATGTCTGCAGTGTGGCAGTTTATAGTGATTTCTAGCACTGGGCAATCATGCCCAGACACATTATCTTGACACCTTGATGACCAATACTAACACTAACCTCTTAATGCTGAGAACCAAGCGAGGCAGCTGCTAATATCATTTATACAAGTCTTTGGTATGATTTGGCCTGAGTTCGAACCCACAACCTCCTGTATCTGAGGCAAACACTCTAACCAATTAGGCCAACAAAGAACAGTCAACTTAGGTTGACAACAGTATATTAAATCTAAATTTTACAGTCATACTGGGCATTCAAACTGATTCAGTTCAATCGACACATTCAGCCTGTATCCGAAGGAATGTCAGTGTCAAAAGTGAAATCGCAGCCAGATGCTTTGTAAATGCTCAAGGCAGAAAACTACAGGAAAAACTTCTCCAAGGTTAGTGTTCTAGAAGAAGAATAAACAGTAAAAAAAGCATGCTGGGTAGATACTTACGTGGAACAACTCTAAAGAACTGTCCTCGAATTCTTCTGATCATGTTTGGTACTCCTTTTTTAAGGGCATTGGCAAATGCTCTCTGTTCAAATGGTGAGAGTGTGTATGTCACAATACCACTTACTTTTGCTATGTTTCCAAAATGCCTTCCCATTTTTAAACTGGAAGAAAAAAAATTAGAATTATACCTTACACAATGATTGGTTAGAAATATATCTACAATGTAATTACAACCACAATAATATTTAAAAGAGAGAAGAAAATAAATCTGTTATGATGGTAAAACTGTGGTAATATTTGGAATTGTTAGCGAATGGTTAAAAATAACAATCTTCATAATGTGGGATTTACTTAGCTGGTCTTTCCATTAGATTTTTAGTTGGAGGGTTAATTAAAGGTGGGGGTGAACGGGTACCTGGGTATTAGGGAACCTGTCTGTTCATAACTACCCAGGTAATACAATTAGCTATAAGGCACCTGTTTAGTTCATGCAAAAGACAAGAAAACAACATATTTCCAAGTTCTGATCAAAGATATATCTAGCAATGTCAGGAGCATCCTCAACACAGACTAACAAGCACAGTTTGAGGCTCGTATCATGTAGCATGATGTCTCACCCAGTCACATTATCCTGACACCAGGCCGATCAGTCCTAACACTAAATTTGTAATGCTGAGTGCTTAGCGAGGCAGCTCATAGTACCAATTATAAACATCAATCATTTCTCCCAAATACACTCATTATAACATGCAACAGTGCATAGCAACACTGAAATCGTGTTCACTAATAACAAAAACAATAACATATACTTAAAACAACGTATATCAAAAGTATATCAAATATCTGAGCTTTAGGATAAAAATTATGATTCTTCAAGTGTACTGACCGACAAATCATTTGGTATAGATGCTCTTGCACGTGTTTGCTTGGAAATTTATCAGTGGCTCTATAAATTGCAGTCTTTTGTTTTCTTGGTATTAGTTGTTATAATATCTAATAAATCAATAGAACGAAAAATGTCTTCGTGCAGTTACTGCAGAAAACCAGTACCCATCGTCAGCAAGCCATATATTGATATATCTGCAGCCTATGGCAACAAAGAGCCCGTGAAAATGTCGCTGAGTTTATATATTTCTACATCATATTTTGATCATTCCGCAAATGAATAGGCAAAACAAAATAAATCTAAAAAATTAAATAATTTTATGTATCTAGTGTCACCTTCTCAATTAATATTTTTCGCGTTTCAGTATATCAAATGTCTTTCAAAATAAATTTGATCATAAAATGTCGATGGAATGAAATGAATGATCTGAAGCAAAGATTTCTATTTACAGGTCTAACAAGCTACATGTACGGTCTTCTTAGATGAAGATGGATATCTTTTCAGTTTTAGTGTGACCTGTGCAATTCAAAACCTGAGGTACGATTTCATTACAAACAAAATATTTTAAGAATTTAGACATGCTAAAGTAGCTGGTTGCCATTCGCATTCAATGTACTTAAGCTACAGTTAAATAAAAATTGCGAACAAACGTGGAACGCTGCCTACTTTCTCCCTATCACAAATCTGAAGATTAGTAGCTCTAGCATCCATCCAAATAAAACATTCTGCCAAAATGAACCACTATTTTGGGGATAACTAACAACAGAGTGTAAATTTTTAAACGAGTGAAGCGCATACCAAATTCGATCAATTAACGAAAACAAAATACTGCAATGCTTACCATTTAAAAAAGGCAATTGTCACCTTAATATTCGGTTCAAAATATTTTTAATTCGTAACAATGCCAATAAATGGCTAAAGATAATAAGCAAACTAAATTAGTGAAGTTAAAAAAAGCTATTAGGTGGGAGATAAACAACAATGAATAGGATGTAATGTGTTTAAAACATTTATGGGGGACCGCTTCTGTGGCCTAGTGGTTACAGTGTCTGCCTATGATGTGGGAGGTCATTTGTTCCATCCACGGCCATGTCATACCAAAGACTTATAAAATGGTACTAACAGCTGTCTTAGCATTAAGACTGGTCGGCCTGGTGTCAGAATAACATGAATACATTTGGAACGACTTGGCCGGGGATCGAACACATGACCTCCAGCTTCCACAGTGGAAACTCTAACCACTAGGCCACTGCAGTGGTTTTCATCAGTTTGTATAACAGCGAAAATAAAAGTATATCAGTATAGAAAACTATCACTGTAAACGATAGATTTTCTAATCAGTCTTGTTACATAAATAAAGAAAAAGGGGGAAATATTGTTTGATATAAAGGCATGCTAAATGTAATTGAAATATGAGAGAGAGAGAGAGAGAGAGAGAGAGAGAGAGAGAGAGAGAGAGAGAGAGAGAGAGAGATAGGATTATGGGGTATGAAATTAAAATCTAATCGGTAGGCCTCTACGGTAAAATGAAGACAATGTACACCATGCTGATGAATTTATATAAATGTCCGATATTGATGTGGGGCGAAATGTCCTGGGCCAAAACGTCCATGTGCCAGGTGGGGCGAAATGTCCAGTGAAGTGGGGCGAAAAGTCCATTAAAATGGGGCGAAATGTCCAGGGCCGAAACGTCCATAATTCTTGCAGTGTGGAAGACAATTTTTTTTTTTGCAGAGGTCTCGCAAGGATTTTAAAGGGTAAAAATAGGACTCCACCCATAAAAATTGCAGTCTCCTCCCAAAAAATGTTGAACTTTGCAGATTAGAAGAACTGTTGGTTGCCGCAGTTTAATTTCTACATGCTTTATAACACTGACATGTACAATCTTGTCAGCCTATTTGGCACGTCTGGTAAATTTGCACAATGACTAAGGATACCTTGCTACTGTTTACATTTCTCAATGTATTCGTCGCGTTTGTTCATTTACACTAGTTTACGTGTGTACACGCATAACGTTAACAGCAGACTAAAAACGGAAAGGTGTGCGGGTCGAATTATCCCAAACTCTTTCTTAAACATCATAAATCTTGTTCATTCTGTCAATAATGGTAATGATAAAATAGCTCTTTGCACATGTAAGAGTATTCTAATCTTAACAGAAAACATTTTTGTTACATAATATGAATAGGTTATTATAACGAGAATGTATAACCTTTAAAAATTCGTCCTTGCTTCCACAGAAGCCTCTTTCTGTTTTTTGAAGGAAGTAGAGTTAGTGTTTGATAGTTTCGTAAAAGATCTACAGTATGTAACTTTGAATCTGATGAAAATAGTTGTTAAGTGATAGAAAACAGATAATATGATGTTATTTTTGCTATATACGTTATTTTTATACGTTAATTTTTTTTATGGAAATTGTATCAAACATAATATTTTATTTTATGCGAACTTTATTCGGTTATCCGACCCAATGACCTAGACCTTATGTTGACCTTTTGAGCAAAATAGGCGACATAAAAGCACAAATCATGTTAAATCTGAACACAGGGTAATTTCATATTCCAGAGTTTACACAATGAGAAATCGAAGCAATTCCGGTGTCAGATTAGATTATTATCAACGCCTGGTGAACAGGACGATATTGAAACATCAGGTAAGAGGATTATTGTAAACATGACACATAATTTCGAGGACGCAAGTAATGTGTCAGTATGTAAAGAATGTGTCCCGTCGTAGAGATCACCATATGGGCTCATTTCAAAGGAAATTAGGGGTTTCCTTCTTGTGTTATATTGTTTCAGATTAGAACCCTACATCACTTGATTCTTGGATGGATACTCCTAATTTTCTTTGTAACGAGTACCTGTGGTTTTTACTTCGCCAAAATAAAAAAGGAGTATTTCTCCCATCAAAATAATATTTGTGTCCCCTATTGTTTCTCATGAGTAATTTCTTAATTTTTAACTTGAACAATTATTCCATTTTTAAAGTGAAAACAGTGTACAAATGGATTAAATTAATACCAAATGTTGGAACAATGGAAGTGGGGTGGAGTCGAACACCATCCTCCAAATAATGAGCAGGGTTATTTACCATTCAAATACGAGCCACCATTTTTTTGCATGTATTTATTTTAAACAATTAATTGTTTATCTTGTGCAATAACAATAAAATGGCTTACAAAAATGATGTAAAGTTATGGTACCTAAATATTGGTGTTGAAAATAAATAAATATATATATATATATATATATATATATATATATATATATATATATATATATATATATATATATATATATACAAATAAAGTAAATTACCTTTTTTTAAAAAAATCACAAATAAGGCACTTAAAGTAAGCTGTATTCCATATCCAGGCATTTTTAGTACATAGTTATAACCGCTGAGCTGAAAACAACCGCCATTATTCTGGTGACTTAAGTAACATGTGGGAGACAATTATGCACAAATTAAGATATGCCTAAGATTGGGAGTTTTGATCTTTGTACAAACAATCATATGCAAAAGAAAAATTGTTATAAACGTGTGGGGATACATGTACATATGTTAAAAAATACACGTTTTGGGCAATTAAAGAATAATAACAATGGAAGTGTATAAATTAATGAAAACTTTTAAAAGTTAATTAGTATCACAGGTAATACCTTTTCTTCTTGGGGGGCACCAGACAGATGATAATAATAATAATAATAATAATAATGAGGACTTTGTATAGCGCTAATCTTTCGAAGCTCTAAGCACTTTACACCATCAATAATGATATGACTACACTACAGAACAACAAATGACAAAAACAATGAAATTGAAAAACAATGCTGAAAACATATAAGATACAAAACATGATTAGGTCGCTAAGTTTGTCCCTGCAGTCGAAACAGGTGAGTCTTAAGAGCACTCTTAAAAGGGACAACTGTGTCTTTGTGTCTAATTTCAATGGGCAATTTGTTCCACGTTGCCGGGCCCTGGTGTGCAAACGAACGTTGTCCATATGACGTTGTTTTCACCTTGGGAACAATGAGTATATGCAGAATGAAGAGAACAGGTCCAAGAACATATCCCTGTGGAACACCACAAAATACGTCAACTGGACTGGAGTGTATTCCATTTGCAGATATAATTCATCTGCAGCTTGTTACATGTCATCCATGATTTCACATCAGAAATGCACTTCTCTACTCCATGGATGGTAGCATCAACTTCAGTTGGGTGGCTAGACTTGTATATTTGGGGGGTCATCAGCATACAATTGGTGAGACACTGGGTGATGATCTATGAAACTTGAGAGCGGTTGATAAATGATGCACCCTCCCCCTTTTAAAAAAAGCTAAAAAAGTTGTGTTTCGTGTGTGTTGTGTTCCCCAGATGTGTTGCATTGTTTTTTTATATATATTTTGATTTAATCTTTCCTAACCTTATTATTTCCATTGGGATTATATATAAGTTTTGAATGGGGTATTTCTTCCTTTTCCTTAATGTCTCTATAGGGAGGTTTCACCGATTTTTTTTTTTTTTTACCATGTCTGGATTCCTTCCCAACTTTTTGGTCGACCCTGGCTAGTGTATGCTATTTGTGATTTTGCTATATGTCTATGTGATGCAGTATATACATGTATATATATATATACTTGTGTTTCTGTTTGGATAGCCTTTTTCTATGTCACATTTCTTTTCCCAGTTTTCTTATTTATCGTTTGGTGACCAGGACCTTTGTGGAACACCACAAAATACGTCAATTGGACTGGAGTGTATTCCATTTGCAGATATAATTCATCTGCAGCTTGTTACATGTCATCCATGATTTCACATCAGAAATGCACTTCTCTGCTCCATGGATGGTAGCATCAACTTCAGTTGGGTGGCTAGACTTGTATATTTGGGGGGTCATCAGCATACAATTGGTGAGACACTGGGTGATGATCTATGAAACTTGAGAGCGGTTGATAAATGATGCACCCCCCCCCCTTTTAAAAAAAGCTAAAAAAGTTGTGTTTCGTGTGTGTTGTGTTCCCCAGATGTGTTGCATTGTTTTTTTTTTTATATATTTTGATTTAATCTTTCCTAACCTTATTATTTCCATTGGGATTATATATAAGTTTTGAATGGGGTATTTCTTCCTTTTCCTTAATGTCTCTATAGGGAGGTTTCACTGATTTTTTTTTTTTTTTTTACCATGTCTGGATTCCTTCCCAACTTTTTGGTCGACCCTGGCTAGTGTATGCTATTTGTGATTTTGCTATATGTCTATGTGATGCAGTATATACATGTATATATATATACTTGTGTTTCTGTTTGGATAGCCTTTTTCTATGTCACATTTCTTTTCCCAGTTTTCTTATTTCGCGTTTGGTGACCAGGACCTTTGTGGAACACCACAAAATACGTCAATTGGACTGGAGTGTATTCCATTTGCAGATATAATTCATCTGCAGCTTGTTACATGTCATCCATGATTTCACATCAGAAATGCACTTCTCTGCTCCATGGATGGTAGCATCAACTTCAGTTGGGTGGCTAGACTTGTATATTTGGGGGGTCATCAGCATACAATTGGTGAGACACTGGGTGATGATCTATGAAACTTGAGAGCGGTTGATAAATGATGCCCTCCCCCCTTTAAAAAAAGCTAAAAATGTTGTGTTTCATGTGTGTTGTGTTCCCCAGATGTGTTGCATTGTTTTTTTTTTATATTTTGATTTAATCTTTCCTAACCTTATTATTTCCATTGGGATTATATATAAGTTTTGAATGGGGTATTTCTTCCTTTTCCTTAATGTCTCTATAGGGAGGTTTCACTGATTTTTTTTTTTTTTTTTACCATGTCTGGATTCCTTCCCAACTTTTTGGTCGACCCTGGCTAGTGTATGCTATTTGTGATTTTGCTATATGTCTATGTGATGCAGTATATACATGTATATATATATACTTGTGTTTCTGTTTGGATAGCCTTTTTCTATGTCACATTTCTTTTCCCAGTTTTCTTATTTCACGTTCGGTGACCAGGACCTTTAAATAGATCGTCACCTAATTTAATATATTCATATTTATTTTTATTTAAGTTGATTCTTGAATTTGGAAGCAAAAACATTGCGCTATTTCCTTTTTAGTTATTTTCTATAAAAATAAATTTAAAAAAATTATATTTCATATGTTGTTTTACTATCAAAATTATGCTGTCTCACTGCAACCTGTCCTGTCAGCCATGCATTATGCATGTATTTGAAGCAGAGGCTTTGTATCTTTAGCGATCTTAATTTTGTCCAGTGTCCCCAGGCCCTATCCCAGTTAACATTTCTGTTTTTTTGTTCAATTTTACTTTTTTCCTTATTTATTGTGTCGTCTTTAATCAATTGGTATGTTTTTTTTTTATGTTGATGTTTAGAATTTCGATTGCTATTGCGTATAATAGCATCGATAGTGAACATCCCTGTCTCGCCAATCTTTTTATGACAATTTTCCCTGTTTTCGTCCCATTTACCTGTTTATGTGACGTGATGTCTTTCTACAGGATTTTGGTCCAGTTTTGGAATCTTGTTCCAAATCCAAATTTTTCCAGTATTTTCTCCATATAGTTTTGTTCTAATCGATCAAAAGCTTTTTCCTGATCTATGAGTACCATGGCACTTCTTTGACCTGTTATATTAATATGCTCTATAATGGTTTTAATGTTTAATATGTTGTTTTGTATGTTTCTTCCTTTAGCCCCACCAGTTTGGTTTATGTTAAAATTATTTTTTATATTCTCTCTGCAGTATTTTACTAATTATTTTATAATTAATGTTTAGGAGGGAGATGGGCCTCCAATTGTTTAGTTCTTCCCTGTCTCCTTTCCTTTTTATATCAGTGATATTATTCCTTCTCTCATGCTTTTTGACATTGAGCTATTCCCTAGTGCAATGTTGTCAAACAACCACTCAAAAACTGGTGCCAGCTCTCCACCGAATTTCTTATAAAATTCTGTGGTGAGTCCATCTCAACCTGGTAATTTATTTTTTTCTATTTTCCCTATCATTTCTAAAATTTCTTCCTGTGTGATAAATTCCTCACATAGGTTTCTATGTGCTGATGATATTTTATCACATTCTGTCTTTTGAAGGTATTCGTTAATAGTTTTCTATGTTCTGTGATTTGTACAGTTCGCCGTAGTATTCTTGTATGTACTTCAGTATTTTGTTCTTGTCCGTCGTTACTCCTTCCCCTTGTATATTTAAAGTTTCTAAAGTTTTTTCACCCCCTCGTCTTAATTCTTCCCTTTTATATAATCCCTGTGCATTTTTGTATATCTTTGTAAATTTCCACGCTTTTATTTCCCTCCCTTTATTTTCCTCATTTTTAATTTTATTTAGTTGCTCTCCTAGTATTTTTGTGTGCTCTGCTCTGAACATGTTTTTATTAAATTTTTTATCGCTTCCTTTTTTAATTTTATCTTCCCTATTCTAAGTCTTGAATAATATGTTACAGTTTGTTTACATCTCCATTTTAATTTGTCCCATTCCATAAATATGTCCAGATTCCCTTCCCTTTTAAATTTTTCTATTTCTTCCTTAATTTATGTCCTAAATTCTTCATTTTCTAATATTTGATTATTAAATTTCCAATATCTCTTCCCCCATTTTGTTCTATTGAATTTTTAAAAATATATGTATATAAGTTTGTGATCCGATAATTTAAAGTTACTAATACCTGCATTTATATACTTATTTGTTCCCCCCAAGGTACCCCAAAATGTATCTATTCTACTTCCCTTGTTTGTTTTGTATTCAAATGTGTAGTCAATTCAAGTCATTTAGTCTCCTGTATATGTCTCCTAAGTTTTGTGTCTTCATTATGTGTTCCATGTCTGCTTTGAATCTTTTATCTTCTGGTGTTAGTTTGTCAGTCCTGTCTATATTGTCCCCTACCCAGTTGAAGTATCCCCCATAATTAACATTTAAAAAGTGGATTCCTCCCATTAGTTTATAAATCAATCATCCCTTAAAAAAAGTTTCCTACTTGTAATTGTTCCCATTTTACCTCTTACATATTTTTAACCGTTATTGCTACCCCTCCCCTTATATCCCTTCCTACAAAATCATTCTTTATTATAATACAATCCAATCCTTTCTCCCCCTCTTGTAATAGTTCATCTGAAAAACCATTATGTGTCTCTTGTATAAAAAGTATATCAAAGCTTCCTAATGTCTGTAGTTGTTCTAATTTTTCCTTAGTTATTCCATTTGCATTTATAAACAGTAGATGGATGTTTGGTTCCTCCATTTTCTTTTTCCCACAGGTTGTCGCTTTGAGGTCTATATATATATTGTGGTTGTTGTTTAGTTTTTAATGACTATTGTACATGTATTTGTTTTATTATGGTACTTCGTTATTTTTTTCAGGGGGCACTGGATTGTTCCCTAGTGTTGTGTTGTTGCTTTTAGACAAGTAAAAGTCACTTGTAGGTTCTGACTGGTACAGGGTGTCTCTCTCCGTCATATTGTCTGTCAGTCTTGATTCTTCCATTTCTGTTTGGTCTTCTATGTCACTTTCATTTGTTGCATTAGGGTTCTCGGGGTTCTTTAGTTCTTGTCGTTTCCTTAGGTCTGGTTTTTTTATTCTGGTGCATGGTTCAACTTCTTTCTTTTCACCTTCCGTCTCACTAATCTCAGATAAATTTGGGGAAGTAGAAAAGTTGCAGGCTTATCTTTTTTTTAATTTTTTACCTGCTACTGGTGTGAACTGGTTTAGTGGGAACATACCCAGTAATTCCAGTATCGCCATTCTATTGCTTTCTTCAGGTTCAGTATTGTCGTTTCCAATGTTGGTCAGCAATTGGTGTTTATTTTGTACTGGAATCTCTATAAGACTTGATGCTTTGTTCAGTTTCCTTGGACTTTTGACCTTTGTTCATCCATCGTTTGTCCCTCCCGGTACATTTTGTTGTGTCGTTTTTGTTCCTCCGTCTGGTATATTTCTTGCAGTTACCCCTGCATAGGTGTTGATTATATTGTTGGGTTGCGTTCTTCCTTCAGCTTGGCAGTCCCATGGCCTAATTGGCCACATTTTGGGCATTTTCTATCTTCTTCACAATTTCGATACCAACTTTTAAGCCTGAATCCGAATACCCAGAAGATGGTAGGCAATTTTGTTTGCATCATCTTGTGTCATTGATAGGACCCTAGCACCTGATGAGATGGGGACACCTCCCCATATGGTGGCAATTTTGTGGTAGGTAACTTTAGCCTTGAATTTTTCCTGGACTTTCTCTATCAGCTCCTCTGTTTCAATTGCTTCTGGGAGTCCAGTTACATGGACCTCAACCATCCTCTGTCCTGTTTCTCTTATAAAGGGTGGTGCTTTAATTGTTTACTGTGGCCATCATCCCTTTGACCACTAGTGTGTTCATTTCTAAGAATGTTATGTCTTTGTTCTTAGGTTAAAGCATGTATCTATTCAAACCAGTGTTTTAAAGTGCTTCTATCTCCCCTATATTTAGCTTCAT
Source organism: Unio delphinus (assembly GCA_029339505.1). Taxonomy (NCBI): domain Eukaryota; kingdom Metazoa; phylum Mollusca; class Bivalvia; order Unionida; family Unionidae; genus Unio; species Unio delphinus. The sequence goes on along the minus strand of JAQISU010000237.1, from coordinate 6,653,946 downwards.
TACTTCTAGCGCTGCAAGGATTTCCACTTGGCGAGGAGCTTTCCCTTGTATACCAAAATCCAGTTCTTGGCGTGGTATGCATAGAGTTGGTTACCTTGAATCTCAGTGGATTTTGGTTCAGTCACATTGTTGAAGTGATCGTTTTCATCCAAGATTCGGTTCATATTCTGTTTTTCAGTGATGTCAATTTCTGGAGGTCGTACACCACAACCTTCAGAACCTATGCCCTGATTTTCCGTGATTTATGGCTAAATGAGCCGGTCAGTGTACTAATTTGAGTGATTATTATGAATCTACATTGGTCTTGGAAAAGAAATATATTTAATTCCCCCACTACACTATTGTCTAAATATTTTTTGTATAATTTAAGATAATTAAACAAGATTTTTGTAGAAGAAGAACAAAGTTCCCATGTACTGCACGATGTGCAAGCTGAAGCAAAACAAACTCAGTGAGTAATGCTTATGCTGATTATATTGTATTAGTCCTTTCTTGAAATCGAGGTAATTAAATAAGGTGAGTGTGATTGAAAAGATTTACTGGACTTCTCAACTACAGGTACTAGAATCACAGGTAATATCGACTGAAAATTTCAGATTTTGATATAGTTTATTTAAAGAATAATAGGTTTGAGAAAAAGGTGAACAATTGCTTTAAAAAAAATATTTTGTTAAAAATGAACTTACCAGATATATCTATAAGATATGCAAACATCAGGCCATGTCATCTCAGGCCATTTTGTTGCATTAATTACCTCAGTATCTGCTGAAAATTTATAAGGGCAATCATTAATTTCCACAACTTTAAGTTTTTGTAAATATCATGCATTACCATTGCTGTTCAGTGTCTCTTTGTAACCGTAAGATATTGCAAGAATAGCCAACTGAAGTGGGGGGGGGGTTGATTAATTTAAGTGCTTCGGCCACGAGGGGTCTTTTAGCACTATTTTATCCAGCAAAGGCTGGTTATTTGATTTTTCTTGAGCGTGGGAATGGTGCCGCTTCCCTCAGGCGTTAATGTGTTCAGAGAACACTATTTGATTTGGCAGTCATATTGGAGTCGCTGGAGGTGCCTGTTGGATAATGGACGTGCCCTGCAAGTGTAATTGTTGATGATGTTCGGTCGTGGGAAAGGTGGCTCGGCAAGGCTGGAGTGTAGGTCGGTCATTGCATGCGTTCTTTTCCATGGTATCTTGATCTATATTTTCCCTATTAACTTTGATAGCCATCTGATCTTATGATCCTTGCATTTATATTTGTTATATTATAAATGAGAATTATACAATATACAAACAAGATAACAAACACAGCCTTCAAACTGCCTTGACACTAATTTGCATATATTGTCGTGTACACATGTACATAACATGTACACACCTGCCACCCTTATCAAGCAAAATTATATTACAAAAATATTTGACAGACACATTCATGGTTTTATATCCTGATTGTACAGAAGACCATGCAGCACTTCTGAACAGAAAACATAAATAATAAACAAAATATAGGTAAATAGTATGGTTTGCAATATCGAACATAACTAACATTACTGTACTGTTACTGAACAATTGTTTTCACCTCTGCAGTATGGCGCAAAGTAGATCACTATGCTTGTGATGTCATGCTGACCCAACCTATTCTTCAATCATTTAAAATAGTGTTTAAGATGACATCTATAACAAATGAAATAGATCAGTTTAAGCATTGGAGTCTGGTGTTTTATGAATCAAAGTCATTGAAAATTTATGGCAGAGCTAATTAACATTATTTATGTTATATATATTTTATTGATGAAATATCTGTTCCTAGTGTGTTGAGTGAAAGTAGAATGCTAATTAAAGACAATGCAGATGATGTTTGATTATTCTTGCACAAAACAAATTCAGTAATTTTAGCTATTGATTCAAGATGCTGACACTAAAATTCAGCAAGAAACAGATGTGAATATCATTTGAGATTCTGTGCAAAATGAGCTATAGTTTAACGGCAATTATTGTGTTAGATGGCTAAAAAGAAAGTGGGCATTCTGTTTAGTATGTATACAAGTAAAAGAATTGTATAGTACAGTCTCTTAGATACAAAAGCAGTTATGGAATAAAACATTTTAAGTCATCAATCTATGGGATCAATTTAAAAGGATGCTGCCATTTCTGTCATTACACTACTAGTATTGATAAGGGTAACCAACTCTTCTTATAATATCCTGTGTTTTTAAAGCATATTTTCTCATGAATATATTTATTATTTAAATTATTAATGTAGTATTAATTCCTTTGTTGTTATGGTTGGGACAAGATAACATAATTTTTTATTCTTTCTATCTCATGATTTATGGTAAATCTCTTAACATGTTGCAATGAATTAGGTAAATAAAATGCATAATTTATAATGACACACTGAAAGAATTTAATTAAAAAATATTAACCTTGAAATGTGCAAATAAATGTATTCACTATCTGATATATACTGTAATGTAGTGTACATTGAGTAAAAATATTTATATGTTGTTTCTTGATGTAAAGATGTATAACTGAATTGTGTATGTTATCAAACTAAACTGTAGATTGGATCAAACAAAATGAAAAGTGAGAGAGAAAGAAAACTAACAGTTGCTTTAATGTACTGGCAATAACACGGTATATGGTGTAATATAACTGAGAGTACATTATTAATATAAGAATATTTTTAAAAATGACAATATTCTTGCTTTGTTTGGGTTTTAAAAATACTCGTTACTGCATTGCAAGCTTTTGTACTTTGAAAACATCAAGCTGCAAACAGTACATGTTTGGGTGGTTACTAAACACACCCAGGCTGGTAGATTAATTATATAAACCCATTGTTCAAGCTTGGTACATCAGATAAAAAAGTTAATTTATTTACAAAGCAAGCCAGCTCTGAAAGTCTATTTTTGATTCTTTTAAGTATGCCAATTTTTATATAGACAAAGTAGGCTGAACTAGAAATGCTGACCTTGGATTTCTTTCACAGATGTTCACAGGAATTTCAAAAAATATATTGAAACAATCAAACAGTTCTGGCTCTGTAATACACAATTTGCGCATGCATTATAAGAAAACTATTCAAGCATATGCTGCAACTGTATACATTTCAATTGACATTTTACACAAAGTTCAGATAAACTGTTAACTGAATATAGGACGACATGGCACAGAACAAGGGTCAGATTTATATCTGTCTGCGATGGTTTGAGTACTTGGGATTGGCCAGTGTATGTGAGAAAGCTTGGCAGTAGCATCCCATGGGTTGTTGGTTCTTTACCTGGATTTTTCTGGGTCTTCCTCTAGTTATTCTGGCAGCCATGTATGGCCTATCGTGCGCTGAAAATGATGTTAAACCCAAAGAAGAAGAACATCACAACGATCTGAAATTGGGTCAAAGAAAAAAGTAAACCATTGTGCCAGTCTACACTAACTGAATTTAGTTGACAAAGTTTTCAATTAAATCTTACAGGCAATGAGAAGTGATGACAAATTTTATTCCCCAAATACCCATTTTGTTATAATTTAAAATATGTTTGCATCGATGAATAAGAGGGAAAAATTATTATACACCTGCATCAATCACCGATCAAGCTTACACAATATCCATAACATTTTCCAAGCACTTTGGTGAAAGTAGTGATAAGTAGAATTCTCGAAATATCCTTTGTTTGTTAATTGTTCAAGAAATTTCCCTCGAGAATGGACGTGAGGAAGCAAGTAAAACTTATTTTTTAACTGCATCATCCATATACATGTAGCATAGTTTCTAATAAATCTTCGAAGTGGTATGGGGGTAGAAATGACAAAATCGTTTGTTAATGGGTGTCTAGGGGCAATGACAGTGTCCTGTCCTTTTGCACAAGTACATGGATTTTAATGATAACAATTAGTATTTGTTAGTTAACTATTTTTATACAACGTAAGCTACAGAATATGATAATATAACTTCATTTTTAAACCCAAAGACACTTTTTTTTCTCAATTTCAGAAAGATCATATCCTATCATTATATCAATATTGAAGCATAGTCAATTTATCTGTCACTAAATTAGATGTGTCAGAACTTTGAAAGAAGATGCATGCTTTTGGACTCAACACAAATTTAAAGTACCAGTACAAGTCTAAAAATTGATACCATTTTTTTTTGTTTAGAGCCCTGTTACAGGATTGTTTCCAGCCAGTGAGACTAACAGCCATGCCTGGGTCCGAGATAATGTTTACTCCATTTATGCTGTGTGGGGACTGGCACTGGCTTATCGCAAAACAGCTGATCTGGATGAAGACTTGGCCAAGGCTTATGAGCTTGAGCAGGTAATACAGAAATAATATTTGTATTAATTCAGAAATCTGTAGAAATCTTCCAAATTGCATAATTTATTGAATCAGATGTGAAGAAGAATTGAAGTATGCAAGATTTCTTGGAGGCATTTGTGATGCATATTAATAGTAAATGGTTTAACATCTTAAATGTTCAGAATATCTTGTTTGATAGTTTGTTTGCAAAATTAAGAAAATTTACTAATTTTTTTACAGAAATTAAAATATCCAGGTATGATAAGTAAGAAAATTTAATTTTTAATTGAAAACATAATCAATCAATCAATCAATCATTTATTCATTCATTCAGTCAGTCAGTCAGTCAGTTATAACCCCATTCTTTTTCAAAAAGTGTCGGGTATTATGTGCCTTATATCTGCCTATCTATTACCACATGTCCTTAAAAAAAGCCACTGGATGGAATTTCACACAATTGTGTACATATTGTTTCCTGACCATTTGTATGAATAGTGTCATGATAAACTGATATGAAAGATCTTGTTACATCTACTTTTTCTGAATAGATCATTGTATCAGTGCTTGTTCTTTCTTAAATAAATCTTTTCATTCTTGCAAGATGTAGTTGTTTCTACATTAGAATGATGCTGATACAACTGCCAAAATGATAGTCATCATGAAAATTCTTATGAGGACATTTCTGAATGGATGGTCATATGAACATACAGTATATCAACATGTAACAGGTTCTGAAGGAAATTGGTACTTATCAAACCCCCAACATGGCACAGTAGTGGCCATTTTGAAAATCTTGTTGTTGGTACTTCTTTTGCACAAATTTTGGAATTGATGTAGGAGTTTTAACTAAAACACTGAATGAAAATGGTGCAGATTTGGTCACCAACACTATGTCTTTTGTGAAGTAGTTTGAAAATCAGACATACTTGACATTGGGGTAAAGGCAGAGGTTAATTGGTTGCATTTTTGTTCATCATTCAGTTATAACACAGTGACTTCTGCATAACAAGTAAATTTTGACCAGATTGTGTTTTGTTGCATTCCAGTGAACATGTTGATGGCAACCATTTTGAAATTCATTTTAAAGTCCAGGATTTTGTGCATGTTTTCAGGTTAACTGGCTTGTGAGAATATTAACATGAACAAGTATAGATGGATGTTTGTCAAACATAGTTTGTGGACATATGTAAAGAAGGAAATGATGCTGATTCAATGACTTGGTGGTTATTTTCTTCCGAGATAATAGTAGTTATAGATTAAACTTATCATGTGTGTACATATCTTGACATTGTCTTAGATAGGGTCATTACTCTTATGTCCATTCTATCAACAGACATGCATCAAGGTTGAACAGGGGCCCAGAGAGGCTGAGTGGTCTAAAGCGCTCTCCATTACGGATCACTGCCATGTCACCTCTGTCTGCTTGTGTTTGAATCTCAGATTCGGCCAATGTGGGTATGTGAGAAAGCATACCAGTAGCTTCTCATGGGTCAATGATTCTTTCCATGGGTTATCTCGGTTATTCTTCCACAATTAGTACTGGTTGCCATATGTAGCCTATCATGCGCTGAAAAATGGCGTTAAACCCTACATAAAAAAGTTTGGGTTGAAACCCTGAAAAAAATTGAGTCCTGCTTTTAATGATATCTTGTGAATAGACTTACTTGAATATGTTTTAAAAAATTCATTTTTGTTGCCAAAATTGGGGTCTCATGAATATCAAAGATGGTTTAAATAATCAAATACAAGTAATAAAAGGAGAGACGAAAAAGAATTACCATTATTGTGGATTACTATAAATTCTTTTCAGTGTCTTTAAGGGACTCTAAATTTTCTTTCTTTCAAGTCTGTGGTGAAACTAATGAGAGGGCTGTTGCTGTGTATGATGAACCAGGTGGATAAGCTGGAGAAGTTCAAGCATACACAAAACCCCAAAGATTCCTTGCATGCCAAGTACTGCAGCAAAACTAGCAAAGTTGTGGTAGGGGATAATGACTGGGGACATTTGCAGATAGATGCTACATCACTGTACCTGCTCACATTGGCTCAGATGACAGCTTCAGGTATCTGATTTTGATATGTGTGTTGTTGATAATATTAAATGCACATTCAGGTTAATGCTGTCTTTATTATTTATGTGTGTGACTGTGAATGGATGGTTGTACACATCATTTCTCTTTCAGCAGTGGCTGTGCTTTTCATGCAGGTGCTTGATTTTTCTGTGTAAATATTTAAAGTTGCAATTGTTTGTCTTAGTTTAAGCATAAACTTAGCATCTTGTGGATAACTTACACTGTGTATGTGTGTGTGTGAAAATATATCAGAAATAACTTGTTTATGTATTAATATTTACTAATATGCTGTATCAAAATGCTGGTCAATCCTTAAGATGAGATAAAATATAAAAAAAACTTTTTCCCTAAAATTAGAAATGCCATAGAATGTTGTGACAAAGTCAATTTTTGTTCCAACATTTTCAGAGCCTGAGATGTGAAATGTTCCTCACAGTATGCTGTCATTTGCCACCTTAAAAATTATATCTACTGTGTGATAATAACAGGCATTGATTAACGTTAAGGAAATAGCCACTGTATGAATACACTTAAGAACTTTATTTATCATTTCAATCAGGTGCTGCCATTGGCTACACTTAAAAGTATGCTTTCTTGCCCTTGTTTCACACATCCATGCACACTGGCTAACAAACAACTTTTTAAAAAAAAAAAAACTGTTGAGAGATACATGTACTTATTAGAACACAATGTGTCTCCAGTCATTTATTTAACAAATTATCAAAAATGTTTGATGTTAAGAGCACTCTTCTACAACAACAATTGATTATATGCTGACTGATCTACCACAGTGAGTAATATGGGCACGAGAATATAATTTGGTTAGATATGGTAGTTTTGTAGTCTAGTCTTGAGGATAACTCCTGTTGTCAATGTCCATATGTTTTTTTTTTTCCACTCCAAACCTTGCCCCTGCTCATCATACATGTAATACATAGTAATGATCATACAAAGAATTACTGTTTACATCATAAACAAAATTTACGAGTGGACACTTTTTATGATTTAGTGTTTGATTTTGCAATGTTTACAAGTCAGTACTTTTTATTCTTTGCTGTTTGATTTTTTTGTGCAAAGTTTTACCAGTCAAAACATTTTACAAAATTTTGACTACAAATGTTTCTTAAAAGAGGCTGGTGCAAAGCAAAATGGTTCATGTAAACAAGACTTTAGGTACATAAAATCAATTCTGGTACCTTATATACTGGTTTCTACCTTTCAAGTTAAATGCTGGCAGTGTGGAAAGCATTCTGGTACCTGTCCTTGTTACTTAATTATGTTTTTCCTGATAAATGCCTGCAGTGTAAAAATCATTCTGTTTGGTAGTTGATTAGATTTTAGAGGAAAAATGTTTTGAACACATGCACAAATGTTCATGTTCATTTGAAATAAAATGAGTTGGGAAAATCTTAAAAAATTATATTGTTAAACAACCATTTCAGTCTCTGTTTTCACAATCATTTAGTTCATTTTCCAAACAGTGAATACTTTTTTTTTATTTTATTAGGTCTACAGATCATTTATACCCTTGATGAAGTTGCCTTCATACAGAATCTTGTATTTTACATAGAGACAGCATATAGAAATCCGGTAAGTACATTTCTAAAGGTACTCCTTTGAACACAGTTTTATCTTTTAAACTGGTTTTAAACAAATTATATATACCAGATATTATGATTATCATTTTTGCCATCATCAATATTATCATCATCATGATGGCAAAATAGTAGCCAGCCTAAATGTAAGTAAACCGCTAGTTCAGAATGTTATGAATCTCAAACTTTTGCTTCTTTGCTCAGAAATGGAAGTACATGTTCAGACCAAACAGCTGGAAAAAAAATGTCAATAAAGAAGTATACTGGATTTCTTAAGGAAAAGTGATTAAGTGCATAGAATAAGATATACATGTCATATCTATGTGCAGTTTTTTAAACATTTGAAACAACTCTAGAATTTATGGCCAGGTTATCTTATGGATATTATAAATATTACCTTTGTTTATTTTGCCAATCATATACATATACATGTACTTATGTATATACATATTTATGTGATGCTCAAATATTAATTTGATTCATGTTCTTTGATAGATGTATATCTTTATTATATAAAGTTATTTTGAGAGGAATGCATGCAATATTTAACAAGATTCATGAATAAAGGATATGATACATGTACAGTGAGTATTGGTATTTTCTCTTCTTCAACAATGCTAAATATTGAACTTGCAAACCAGTCCATTTTCAAACACATTTTGAGAGACCACCTGTCTTGAGAGACCACTTTTAGTTGGCAGAAGGGGCAGTCTGTCATAATAGGTTTTACTGTACCTTAAAACTTCAATTAACCACCCTTCTTCTACCTTCACACTTTATTAAAACTTTCATTTATAAAATCTTGGAATATGGATGTATTATGTATATTTTGCAGGACTATGGTATATGGGAAAGAGGTGACAAGACAAATCATGGACTTCCCGAGTTGAATTCAAGCTCCATTGGAATGGCTAAAGTATGTTTAGGTGGAAACTTCTGCTCCATGTTTTCTTGAAATCAGTAACATCTTTTTAATTTTTTAGAAAGGATACATCATCAATTTCCTAATCTGTATCATTTTATTCCTGGATACGATTCTCTTCATGGCTTTGATAGGAATGTTTGTAACTTTAATTATTATATTTTGATTATACAACAATTTCTAACAATTGATACATAATGTACTCATCATTGCTCTCATGTTGACATGAAATTTTATTTATTTGGATGAGTGTAGTGGAAAACACCAACAGTTAACAGCATTGAAAATCTTATGGGACAGTTAATTCCTGAAAGTTGCTTTTTAGGTGCAAAGCTTTGTTTTCATTTAGCTGCAATGCAGTACCGGTATTTATATTTATTGGTATCACAGGGCATATAGTCGAATTATGTAAGAATGTACTCAACTGCCATGAAGTTAAGAAAGTCACTAGGTATAGAATCACAGAATAGGAGAATGTACTAAACTATCCTGGAGTTGAGGATGTTACTGGTTATAGGATCAGAGAATATAATAATGTACAAAACATTCATCGAGTTCAAGAGGAACAGTGTCAAGGTATAATTTTCTCAATTGTCGATAGTTTCAGTAAGTAACTGTTGTTTTCGAAACTTGAATACGCTAGTAATTTTATCAAAGGTCGATTCAAGATGTGCCTTTCTATCTTTCAAAATTTACTTAACATTTACATTTAGATGAATGATTTTTGATAACTAAGAATTATATTTGTATGGCAGACATATAATGATACTGTTAACAAGTTTGAAAACTGGTGATTAAGATTATCAAAATTAGGTGTGACTAATAGACGACCATTGGTATCATTAGGGTATGAAATCATTAGAATATTTCAGAAAATGACATGGAGAAAGGAAAATATTTGTTTTCCTTTTATTTTTTTTTGTTTTCAAATATTCTGTTTCTCTACTGATAAAATTTCAAAGGTGTGTATGTGTTACAAACCGTATTTCTTTTTGCATCAATGGATGAAAGTGTTTGTGTGTTTGTTTGTGTTAGAAAAATTTACATGCTGATGTAATCAGTCTCTATGGTTACAATGTGATTATGGCCATAATCATGTACCAGGACACAGCTATAGGTTATATCCATTGTTAATTTGCAGCATTGAATTAATGGTTTCTTATTTTAATTACAAGAGCCAATGACATATCATGCCAAACAAATTGCTGTGTTGAGATGATATAGGCTAACAAGATATGCTTTGAGACTTGGTTGAAACAAAGTTGTCCAGTTATTGTGCAGTGGTCAAAACTGATGGAATACTAGAGGCCCACAATTGGAATCAAATTAGTGAGGCTATCAGTAGGAAATCAGAGCGATCACAGTTTTCATTAAAAATTGTGAATTTTGCACATCATCTAAATATTAATGGTAAATTCATTTAACATGGTTGTTAAAATAAAGTGATGGAGTCAGACCAATTAATCAATGATTGTTAATTTTTTTCTTTTTCTCACACACACACACATATATGCATGCAAATATTGTTTCATCCAGCATTGGTTAGACTCTCAGCTATGATGTAGCTCTTGAGGTATCTGTGTTTCTTGTGACAGTGGTTGAGTTAGTGAAGGCATTCATTAACAATATTGCAGGCATGTTTAGCTTTATCAAGGGCACATATCAATTTTTGTATTTACCCGTCTTATGTAAATGTAGCCAAGTAAAACCAGGCTATGGGCACACAAAAATAGTTTACAGTATTAGCAGCAATACAAATATATTTTTCCATTCTTTCTATTCAATTCCTCACCTAACTACTTACAAAAGGTAACACATATTTACATTTGATATATTAGTTTTTATCAGACCTTTTCATTTAACACAGCAGAGTCATACAGTAGGTTTTTGGAAGACTTTTGAAATGCAGACCTTTCTTGATTGAAATATGAAACATCAAATAACAAGAAAAAAAAGGAAAAGGTCAAATAAGTGTTTAATATATGATTTTAATCACGTATTAGAACTTTCTTGGATGAAAATTGAATAGATTTGAGAAAAATTATTGAGTTATATGTATGAAAATATGATACAGACTACCAACAATATGGATGGATGGTGTTCTGCTAATTAGAAGTTATGAAATATTACATGATTAATGGGATGATTATATTTTGGTTGATGTTTTTAGGCAGCTCTAGAAGCCATCAATGAGACAGACCTGTTTGGTGCCCGTGGTGGCCCTGCATCTATTATCCATGTGCTGCCAGACGAGGCTCAACAGTGCCAGGCTATTTTACACTCCATGCTTCCCAGAGAGTCAAGTTCTAAAGTATATCTATCTATCTATTTATATATCTATCTATCTGTCTATCTATCTATCTATCTATCTATCTATCTATCTATCTATCTATCTATCTATCTATCTATCTATCTATCTATCTATCTATCTATCTATCTGTCTGTCTGTCTGTCTGTCTGTCATTCATCTTGCTGGATTTATAACAATGCATAAGTCTGTCTATCTGTCTGCCTGTCATCTTGCTAGATTTGTAACAATGCATAATTCTGTCTATCTATCTGTATGTCTGTCATCTTGCTTGATTTGTAACAATGCATAAGTTTATCTATCTGTATGTCTGTCTGTCTGGCATCTCGCTGGACTTGTAGCAATGCATACGATTTTAATTACACATGTTCATTGCATTTGACAACTAAAAGAATGAGGTTACAAAATTGAAGGAGTTAGAAAAATGAAATCTAATATAATTAAAAGGAATAGATATTCAGAGAAAAACACCAGAAATAATTCTCTTCATTTAATTTCAGCATCCGATTTGAAGTATGTTGGAAAACTTTTTATGATCTACAACTACAATTTCCTGAATCTTTTGGAATATACACTTTTGTTATACATGTAGCATATAAATGAAACAAGAACTGAAACATTTTAGTGAGATGTAAATTACAGAGTGTTGACAAATTTGGTTGTTTTATTGAAACTTAATGCATGTAAGCTGTGTGATTTTCTAATTAATTCAATTTTTATAAAAGTCTTGAAAGAGATAAAGTATTAAAAAGATATTTAATGTATTCTAAAAACTGTGATAAGTGTAGTTTGTTGTTAAGTGCAGTATGTAGTGGAAATCAAAAGTAAAACATTTTCCAAAATGTTTTTCTATAGACAGCTATTGATCAGTTGAGAATGAATGGTACTGAGCACAAGATCTGTTGGTCATATGTGGATAGGGCAAATGAGAATGATTCTGGGTTAAACTTTTAGGATAAATTTTTTAAAAATTCCACCAGTTTTGTCATCTCAGCTGTGATTCTAATGAGCTTCAGCATTTTCTGTCCATCCATCCATTGACACTTGAGATAATTTCAGGCACTGTGAATCGTGAAATATATTTCTTGTTTGATAATACATAATCTTGTAATAACATCACATGATGTAAAAAATGATGTCTTTGACAAAAAGTAGCCATATATTTAGTCTTTAATATATTAAAAACAGAAGATTAGCAGAGTCTGTGTATTTCAGGAAATAGATGCTGGCTTGATTACAGTGATAAGTTTTCCAGCATTTGCTGTAGATGATCCAGAAATCATTAATCGTACAAGAGAGGACATAAAAACTAAACTAATGGTAAGCAAGAATTACTGATTATTATCACATGAAATTATTCTTGAAATATAGCGTGTAAGAAGTGCAACTTAACATAACAGAAGACAGAAATATTGAATCAAATTACAGTGTGAAAGTTGAGGGTTTTGTTTGATGTATTGTAAAAACAAATTATATATTTTTAGTTTTATAATAATTTTATGACTTGATATTCTGACATTTTAGGGAAAGGAAAGATACTGCTTTATCGATGAAAAATGAATCACACACACATACACATTCATGCACACAGAGTTTTAAATTATGGCTTTGTATCATGAAATGATATAAAAATTCTTTGTTTTTGCCTCCGTTTGTATCATTGCATGTATCATTTACAATTAGTAAAGTTTCCTCAGAATCGCAAATAATCTTGCATGGTTTGAACATTAGTTATAGATAAATCTGTTTGGGAGGTTTACTCAGCTCCTTTTTTTGTCGTTTGCATTATTTCTTATTTCCTTGAATTAAGAATATCTTTTGAAATTTCTATTTTCACATATTTTCAATCCCTGAAAATCATAGTCATCAGATACATAACTTTGTGCTTTTGGGTAAATAACTATACATACCTTTTTGAGGAAGATGTGGTAACTTGGTTATCAGTGTATTTGACTTTGACAACAAAGTCAATGGTTCAAAACCTGCCCAGAAATGTTGGGTTGGCTACTGTTGTGTGTCTCTAAGCAGGGTTCTTAATGATATTACCTCCATGACATAGTATTGCAAGTGTTGGTGTGCTGTTCAGATTGGCCAAACTAACCAACCAGCCAAACCAATGAAACAAACTTCTTTTAAGCAAATATAATGATTATATCTTTTGTGTCAATCATTTCATGGCTTTTCTCTTCTTCTTATTATTATTTTTAAAATGGGAATATTACTTTACATTTTTCTGTTTATTAGAACTTGCATAGTTTAATGCTATTTATTGTTTTAATAGGGAAAGTATGGTTTTGCAAGATTTCTTCGTGATGGATACAAGACTGCTCGAGAGGTATGTTGTTTTATTAATGTTGTAAAGGGCAGTGACATTTTTCATCTATTTGTCAAAGTTTCAGCTTTTGTTAGTGCTTAATTATTACTTATTAGTGTTAACCATAGTTAGATGGTAAATTAATTTGCCTGATTGTAATGAAAATTATTAAATATGCATGATGTCACGTATTTAGTTAAAGAAGAGCTAACTCTGTATCAGTATGGCTGTTTAGTTTTATTGTAATTTTAGTTTCAAGTAATTGTGATAAATGTATCATTTACTACATGTAATACACATTTGCATGAAAGTGTTTGCCTGTATATTGATTTTGTTACAAAATTTACACATAAACAAAATTAAGAGCTCTGGATTTTGTATGGGACTATGTTTTTCAAAGCTTAATAAGGCTACGTTATCTTATGGGGGTAATGTGGTATATCCAATCCATGCAACAATAAATATGAAGAAATTGTTGATATTTGTTTCTTATGGCATTTGTTAGTAAGTACTGTGGGAAAATGTTTAAATGCATAATATTTTCTGCTTTTAAAAAAAAAATTAAAAAATGTCATGCTCATGAAATCTATAACACTAGATTCTTGTTGCAATGTAGTATGTTACATAATGTTGCAGGATTCCAAACGCCTTCATTATGAACCCTGGGAACTACAGATGTTTGAGAAAATTGAATGCCATTGGCCTATGTTTTTTGCCTACTTTATGCTGGATGGTCTCTTCAACACTAACAATGAACAGGTTAGTAAAAGGTTTTAAGCAGTTGTAAGATTTATCAAATAGAAAAGAAAATGAGAATTTTTTTTATCTTAGTTGATATGAACTTGTTACACTTTTATTTTATTTAAGAGTTTGTGAAATCCTAATCTGATAAATCAGATCCCAAACCTGTTTTGTTAATTTGGAGTATGATCTAACATATTCATAAAACATTGCAATTATTGCAGAAGGATCTTGCCACAACATATCAGTATACATATTAATCATTTTTAGACACTTATGACTATTTCACTTACTCTTGAGCACTGGTTAGACTACCCTGGTGATATAGTGATTAAAACGTCTGCCTCAGATGCAGGATGTTTTGGGTTTGGTCCTCGGTTGAGTCATACCAAAGACTAACTTACAAAAATGGTACTAACAGCTGCCTTGATTGTCGCTCAGTATAAAGAGGTTTGTGTTAGGACTAGTCAGCCTGGTGTCAGGATAATGTGACTGGGTGAACATCATTCTTCATGTCTGTGGCATGATGCCCCAGTGCTAGACATCACTATAAACTGTCACACTGCAGGCATCGTAACGATATGACCGAGTTTTTTAAAAAGCTACATTAAAAATCCAAATCACACACACAGACTAGAATACTGGTTTATTGCAGGCGCCTTTGTCAATACAGATTATTTCTTCATAAAATCCAAAAAATAAATCTACATAGAATAAGACTAAGACAAACTAACCTGGGTAAAGCTGTCAATAAATATTTGCTTTACCAAAGTATTCTTTTTCGTTTTCTTCCTCCAGTCGAAATACATAGAAAATAGATTATCATTAATTACATGTATTATCAACTTACTGAGATAGTGGCAATATATACGCATGGGGACATGTGATATTTGTTTCTTGTAATGATTAATACTGTTGATACCCAATTGGCACATGACCTTTTCAAAACTTATCAAAGATGCTGCTGCACATACCCTTTTGTGTAATTGTATCTTCCATTGCAATAAAGCTCACAGTAAAAGAGATTGGCAAGGAACTTTTTTCTTTCATTTTAACAATTGGGGGAGATAGATATGGCAATCAATTCAGAATGAGGCTGTGAAGATACAATTTGCATTTTTAGAAGTTAGGATAGTTTTATCAGAGCTATCAACAGTTAAATTAGTCTATTTAATGCAAGAGGTGCAGCGGAGGGCTTGTTTTTTTTTCTGGCCCATATGCCATTAGTCTGAAACTAAGAAACCTTACCAGACTTAACCCAGGCTTACGACAACTCTACTTGTTACCATTTGGAATTACTGAGCTACATTGACGGATAATTGGTTGTTCAGTTAATATCAAGGATCCAATTAAAAACTCATTCAAAATGGTCATTTTAGACATTTGATTTGAGAATCTATTGATCTGTCAGGTGAACGACACTTGAAGAATATTAACATAATGTGAATATTATCATTTTAACAGTGCATCATATTTCAGACTGGAGCGATCAGTTTTACACTATGCTCCGATTTCCAATTGCTACAGACTCATTTATTGGACTTATGAAACCCAAATTTAAGAACATAATCTTATGTCATCTCCAGTGAATGCATTATGGTAGTATATTTCTGTTTATGCCCAGTAATGATCATATATTTTGCATGACACAGTGAAGAAACTTAGCACAGGTAAGCATCCTTGTAAATGCAATATCATGAAGCCTAACTAATGTTACACCAATTTCTTCTTTATAAAGTAAGTTACTGTGATCTGTTTTACATTTGTAGCTCTTTACTAAGTTTGTCTTTCACGTGCATTTTATATTAGAATTCTTAAACTTGCTAGCGTTGTATTATTTGGGATGCTTTTAATTATTTCATGGAGTAAGTACATCATGATTTCAGCAAAACTAGGTTACTTTGATCTCTGTTTCACATTTTTTATGCAGTGATCAATTTGAATTTGATTTTTTTTGTAATGCTAAATGTGTTGTTCTATGAGACATATTACAAAGAAATATCAATACTGTGAACTAGGTTTCAGTTATTCAGTTTTTCACTAACTTTGGGATAGACTTTCCTGCTTTCAACCTTCTCTGAATCACTAGTGATGAAAAAGTATCTTTGACCTCCATTCCAGATTGAGGAGTTCAAAGCTTACCTTGAGGAAGTAATAATCAAGACAGAGGATGGAATACCAATGCTGCCTGAATTGTATACAGTTCCAGCAGATAAGGTGAGGATGCAGAGTAATTCTTTTGGACACAGAGTTCTAATTTAAAGTTATTTGTGCAAGTTGCAGTGGCTCAGAGGTTATGATGCCAAATCCTATCAGTAGATCAGTATCACTCCAATGGCCTAGTGGTTAGAGTGTCCGTCTCAAAAGCGCGAGGTCCTGGGTTCAAACCCCAGCTGAGTCATACCAAAGACTTAACAAAAGTGTTACCAACAGCTGCTTCGCTCAGCATTAAGGATTAATAATAATAATAATGAAGAATTTGTAGTGCACCTAATCTGTCAAAGTTTTAAGCGCTTTTCAACATCTAAAATGATATGACTACAAAAACAAAAAACAAAACACCATGAAATTAGGAAGCATAAAAGAATCCTGAAAATATTTAAGGTAGGAAACATTATTAGGTCTTTAAGTTTGTTCTTGCAGTCGAAAAAAGTGAGTTTTAAAATTACTCTTGAAAGGGATCACTGTGTCTTTGTATCTAATTTAAATGGGCAATTCATTCCACATTGCTGGGCCCTGGTATGCAAAAAAGCATTGTCCGTATGACTTCATTTTCATAGTGGGAATAATGAGTATACGATTGTCAGAAGAGGAGCAAAGGTGTCTTGCTAGTGTGTACACATGGGTGAGGCCAGGTAGGTATGCTTCACTGGAGTCTGTCAGTGAAATGTAGCACATAGAACAAATTTTGTGTTTGATTCTGGACCGAATGGATAGCCAGTGTAGGGTACATTGCAGCAAGGAGGTGTGTTCTGATTATGGTTCTATAAGGATGATCTGAGCAGCTGTGTTTTAACTGTTAGTGTTAGGTTAGTGTTATGACTGGATGGCCTGGTGTCAAGATAATGTTACTGGGTGGGACATCATGCTGCATGTCTGTGGCATGATGCCCCAGTGCTAGACATCACTATAAACTGTAACACTGCAGACAGCATAACAATGACTGAAAAATTGATTTTATAATCACACATACCATTAGGTCAGTTTGTGTATTCTAATGTGGTGTGTCATTGTGCAAGCAGTTTTCTGCAGTATCCTTAGCACTAAAAAACCTGTTTGTGTTACTGTACCATGAAGCACCAAACCCACCAAACAATTATCTGTTGCACATACAAGATATTTAGATGCAGGATACCTAAGGCACATGTAAAGACAAAAAATTTCAGATGAATAATGAACTTTTTGTTCCACTTGTTCAACAAGTAGAGATCTGAGATCCTCTCAATGTCAACTGTTCCAAACGTTTAGAAGACACATGACACAAATAGTGTGCCATAAACATATATAAATGATAAATATAAAATAAAACTAATGATTTTCTTAAGACAGAGAGACAGAGGGATGTTGTGTAGCTTGTAACTTTCGAGTAAAACATTTTTTTTAATGAATTCTGTTGATTTTCTTAAACCCTAAATATGAATTATTTTTGCACACAGTCAAAACAATTGAAAGACAAGTTTGCTTTTATTAAAATCTAAAATTACAGAATATTTTTTATTAGTTAGAATTTGTTTAGTTTTAAAAAAAAAACACCATGTTTTCATTTTGCTGCTATCTGTCAAAAAGTATCTTTCCAAAATATTAGAACTGGACAGAAATACCAATTGTTTAGACAGAAATTATATCTTAAAGTCTAATTTGAAACAATAGACCAGAGTGGTAGTCCAGAAACATATTTTTTCTTTTTATATTGTCTAGTGTATTTTTAATTTGCATTGGTTTTCTGAATAGTTACATAGGAGTAATTGGTGGATATGAATTTCTTTTTCCTGTGCCACCAGTCAGCCTTAGGACCATATATTAGACTAATGAATCTTAATTTTAAACCTGTCCATTACTGTTAATCGTATCTTCTTTGGTATTATTTCTTCTTTATATTGGGAGTATGACATGTGCATTATGTTTCCTTACAGGTTGACCAGGAGATCAAGAAACCTAACAGTCAGAAAAGAAATCCAATTGGTAAACTCCCCAACATGTGGGGACAGTCCATGTACATTCTTGGAAGAATTGTGGATGAGGTTTGATTCTGTTTATAAGTCTGAGTGTTTAAAAAATACAGCTAGGTTGAGATGTGTATGTTTGTAATATCAGATGATCTTGATCAATGTTAACTTTGGTGTACATTGTTATTTAGATCACCACTCTCTGTGGTCTAGTGATCAAATGGTATGGTACTGTTTCTGAAGTGATTAATTCAGCTTGCATTGTGTACTTATCACATGTCAATTACATTGGGTATTTTCACTTTCTTCTTAAAAAAACCTGTGGATCACTTTCAGTCAAACAACCAAACATGGCAGAGAGCATCCTGGAATGAAAGGCTTTGATATTTGTTAAACATTAAAATCAGTTTTGAGTCTCGTGTATCATTATTCTTGATGGTATTTATGACTCCTGAAATTAAAAAAAATTATAAAGTATTTAAAGAGTAAGGATAAGCAAGTTATCTTTAAGTTTCATGGTTTTGATCTTTTGTCATATCATTACATTATTAATTTTAAAAATTAAATGTAAACTTCAGTACAGTAGAGAATCATCAACATCAATCATTATTGTAAAACACTATGTAACTGATTCAGCATCAGAACATGTGGCTCAGTTCCCATGATGAAGACCAACCGCTCCAGTGGCCTAATGGTTAGAGCATCCACGGTGGAAGTGGGAGGTCGTGGGTTCGATCCTCAGCTGAGTCATATCAAAGACTTACAAAATGATACTAACAGCTGCCTCACTTGGCACTCAGCATTAAGAGGGTAGTGTTAGGACTGGTCTGCCTGGTGTCAGGATAATGTGACTGTGTGGGACATCATGCTACATGTCTGTGGCATGATGCCCCAGTGAAAGACATCACTAAAAACTACCTCACTGCAGACATCATAGTGATATGACTGAAAAATTGTTAAAGCTACGTTAAAAATCCTAATCAAACAAACAAAAACCCATATTGGAGGGCATTAAGAAAAATATTAGATTTTCATCTGTACTTTATTGGAAACTTAATGGCATCTTTAACTTTACAATGAAAGGTGCACTCAAAAGTTTGTAAGCTGGGAATATTCATTGTTGGTTTCTCTAAGAAAGTTGTATCTTATCTGCAAAACACAACTTCATACCTGTAAATAAATATCACTGGAAGAAAATTTGAGGCTCGACAGAAAACAGCCACTATTCAATATAGTTCTTTGTCAGAAAACATCCTTGCATGAAGAGCTTTTCAATTTATACAAATGATTCACTAGAGCAGTGTTTCTCAAGCTTTGTTTTTTTGCAGACCACTTTAAAATTGCAGAGTGTCTTGATAGTCGACTTAATGATCTTGTTAATGTTAATTGTATCATTAGGTCACATTACATCTTTTCCACATTGTACTTGAATGGAGCTGACAGACCACCATTTTTTAGTGTACCACAGTTTGAGAATCTCTGAGCTTGAGTATAGTCACCATTAGAAAAAAACACCAGAAATATAATTTAAAAGACTTTTTCAAAATTTGACCAAATTTTACAGAAATTATGCTGATCCACCATCATATATGGCTCCCATTATCAAAAGTAGGATAAATTTTAAATTTTTTTTCGGAAACCTTACAACAGATTTTGACTTAAGGAATTCTTGTATGATGGACTTATAATTTTGAACAAATGACACTTTTGTGCCATCAGATATGGCTGCTATTGCTTTATATATGCATCATTTTTAAAATCTTTTTCTAAAAACCATTAACACAGAAAACATATTGCCTCATTTTGTGTGCATAAGCACCTAAATTCCCTTGGGATCTTAACCAAATGGTATGCAGCCTGATGTCAATTAGACTTTATTTTTATTTGCGTCCTTACTTGGTTTGTTTAGCTTGTGAATTTTGGATCCACACCATTTTTTCCATATCATCTCAGATTAATTTGATTGTGGGTGCTTTGTGTAATCATTTGTGGATATATTGTTATGGTCTTGTCCATCTATCTGCCTACATAATATTATCCAGGTGTTTTTGTGTCTATCGCTCACAACCTTGTTTCTTGAACTATTATAATTGATATGATGTTGGAATTTAATCTAGATGCAGCCCACACCTTTAGTATTTGCTTTAACCTGTTATATCTTTTCTACACTGATTGAAGGAGATCGATCGTATTTGGCCTGGATTAGGTAGATAACAACAAAGGTTCTGAATGAATCCCAGTTTGTTTTGGAATGGAAGTAGGAGTGCTGGAATTTGGTGGATATAAAGGCGCGTATATCTCGAGGGCTTTCATTCATTATGTCTTTGAATTGCTCAGCACAACAGTAGTTTTCTATTTAATATTTAAGTGTATGTGTGAAAAATTAATTTATCTAAAGGTCATTATGTAGTATAAAATTATGAAAGTTTAATTCACACATAATATAGCTCAACAGTGGGAATTGGTCAAACATTGAATTCCTTTGTTGGTTAAATGAAAATGTATGCATTGAACATTTGTTTCAGGGTTTTATCTCTCCTGGTGAACTAGATCCATTGAATAGAAGATTAGTGATGGAACCCAAACCAGATGTTGTAGTACAGGGTAAGATCTTTGTACTATTCTGTTGTACCCATTATGATTCTAATTTGCTTTCTATTACTTACATTACCTCTTCAACGGTGCTCCCCTGACCAGTGGCCACCCTCTTCATAGAACCAGAATCCCTTGGCACTGATGAGTTTGTATTGAAAATAACCCTGATAGAACAGCCACCCCTCTGTCATGACCATCAGCATGCTTATTAGTGCAATAAGTGTAAATGGAACCTATCATAAGTGGCTGTATAATAGCATTTACAGATAAAAAATCTCACATATATTTGTTGATTTCTAAATATAACCCATTGACTTTATTCAACATACTGATAAAGTACTAAACTGATACAAAGCAGTAAATAATCAGAATATCATGTTGTCGTTAGGTGTTATTTTTTGTCACAAATAATGGATAATTACTGGCAATTGTTAACATGCATCAGCTCACCATAAAGTAAAAATAGCCTGCTAGTCTTAGCGGCATCACTTTCGTACATTGTGAAATGTTTTTAAATGAAACCAGACTGTAAAACTAGTCATGTTCTTTATAAACACTGAGCATTTTACTGATAACTACAGATTGCCAAAGAAATAACAGGATATTGCAAAACAGGCAAAATGTCATGAGATATTCTCAGATTATGTGGAAATGCCAAAACAATTTGACTAAATGAAAAGATCACTGCATAGATTATAAAAGATTCAAATAAACATGTTCAGTTATACCTTCTAAACAGAGGGAGAATTTATTGGATGGAGAATGATAATTATAAGCATATGTTTATACCCTGCTTTTATGGAAAGATTGTATTTTAAATAACATTAACATAAGTTTTATCATACTAATTTCATATTATGCCTATGATTTTCAGTGGAAAATTAGTTTTGTTATACATGATTATTACTCACATCTGTGTGATCCCTTTCAAAGAAAGGGAACCCCTTTATTAGGTCACTGTACTGCTGGAGAACGACTGGCCTAATATGAAGGAGACCAATTTATGGTTCAACGTAATTGAATCATAAATCTTTGCCAAAGTTTTCATAAATATAAAGACATTTTTAATTATTTTCTTCACATTGCATATCTCACTACATGTTTGTAACTCATCAGTATTTATATTTTCTGTCCATGTCTTTTTTTAATATATATCAATCATCATGTTATGATGCCACTCAGTTTGTGTCAATCTGTTCCCTATTCATTTCCTCACAATAACTTGTTCTGCACAGTCTGCCATTACTAAGCGATGTAAAGTAGCTTGAATCTGAACAAGGAAGAAACCAATCAATTTTATACTCAGCCAAAGTTCAAGGCTGCATTGGCTGAGAGAAAGAAAACTAGTCTGTACTGTATATAAATTGTAAGGACAAATATATTCAATTTCTTGGGAGGGCTGGATTTGGAAGTTTATTTCTAACATTAAGTTAATTGTATAAGTGTTTGTAGAGAAATTTGAAGTATGACAAAATGTTTCCTCACACAAAACTTTTAAATTCTGTAAAATGTGCATTCAGTAAACTTTGTAGATCGCTGGCAAGGAAGATACATTGATTTTGGAGATCGTCGGGACTAAAAGAGGGAAAATGATTTCCACAAATTAATGTATTGTCATGAAAGCCATATCTAAACACTGGATGGCTAGCATTTGAGACAAGACACATATTACTAATTACTTTTGGATCAGTAGGTCAAAGGTCTGGGTCACATGAGTGAAAGATTATAAGCCCTTGTTTGAGGGTACTATGCATTGAGATGTGGTTTTAGATTCTGGAGCCAAATTGTGAATGTTTAGAATTGGCACCCTTAATACCTAATAACTCTCAAATAAGCTTTTTTTTTAAAATGTAAAAATGAATATATCAGAAAGCTGAAATGGCACATGACTTTAGGGGAAAATTAACCCTTCCTCCTAATGCGAAGACATTCATAAATCTAGCACATTATTTAACTAAAATTTCCCAATAATGTCATCAGTGAGTGAATCAATGTTTCAGTTATTGTTGTAAGGCAACAATACTTAGCGGTGTATATAAAGTATAGTAGTTAAATGATTACTAGTATTATTAGTATCATAGTATCTGACAAGTCAAATATTGTTTTACATTATAATTTACTCTTGGTGTCTTGTTTGCAGTTGTGATTTTGGCAGAGGATTCATTGATCCAGTCTAAGTTGGCATATCAAGGCATTGAGGTTCAGACAGTACCAGAGGTAGATCCAATAAGAGTCTATCCTGCCAGAGTGCTTAGTCAGCTTTACTCATTGCTGGGTAAGTATTTAGTATGGGGAGGGGTACTAATGCAGAATTCAGGGATTGGGAGACACATCTGTGGAGCATAAATAAGATATTGGTATCACGTATGGACATTTCTGTTTCCTGGTGGTCAAGTAGTGTGATAATAGTCATTTTAGATTTTGGGCATGGATATATAGACTTCTGTGCCCCATCATTTTCACACTGCTCATCACATGGGAGTGTATGCACTATAAGACAATGAAAATATAATTAAACTACTAGTGTGATAGATTTGACATAGTAAAATTGGCTAGCTTAAAACTGTTGCAGTTAATAATATTTTGGAAATATTAATTTTAGTATTCGGGAAATATTGTTATTTCAACTTTGATCACTTAAACAATTTTGCAGTCTGTATGTTAATCAGTTACCTATTTTTGGTTGTTAACACTTTAAGAGAAGTCACTGGTTGTTTTCTTTTTACACAAACACTTTCTCAAATTTAGCCAGGCTAATTATTTTGTCTCTGAAATTTTAGCAGCACCATCTGTGAAACCACTTACAGTTGTTTTAGCTCTGAAAACAATTCTAGTTAGTGTTTTTATCATGGTTGTTTTGCTTACCTTTTCTATCACAACACCAGCAGTGGATGCTGTGGCAATTTCACAAATTGCATCAGAGACTAGATTTACACTTATTGCTAATTAATCTTTTTAACTGGAACAACTGTCTTTTAATCATAGAAAAATATCTACTTGGGAAATATTTAAATTTCCAGTGATAGTGCATACCATGGATCAAGTACCATGTTCATATAAATCATGCTAATTACATCATTGAATACTGTCAGAAACAATTGTTAAACTCTTTATTTTTTCAAGCTTTGTGCTATTGGCAGCCTTAAATTCATTACATGATATTATTATTTGAGACAACTTTAATAATTAATTTTCTACATGCATGTCAAGGACCCACATTTGAACCGTGCATTGCATCTGTAACCATCTGTAATGGGGCATCACACAACTCGAAACTCACCATTTGTTGTGTGCTCACAAGCAAGAAATTCAAACATTTTATTGTGTTCATTTTTTAATCTGAAATTATTTATGATTATTATGCTGTCCTCGAGTATTGACATTATGGCTTCTGTATCTTTACATCAAAATAACTCTTCACAGAAATGCCACCATTTCCTAGGGTCTTATATCATATTTCAATATTCTTTATCACTACCAGTAAATCCATTTGTTTGCTATACATGGTAGCCAGTATTAATGGTGGAGGAAGAGGCCGGGACCCCTCCCCCCAGAAAAAAACCCACCGACCCATGAGAAGCTACTGGCAAACTTTCTCACATAACCACATTGGTCAAATCTGAGACTCAAACCCATGCAGAGATGAGATGGCAGTGATCCATAACAGATAGTGCTTTAGACCACTTGGCCACTCAGGGTTAAATCTTGTGATTCTACAAGGAAATATAGATATAAACACTAAACAGACTTCCGCATGCATCATCATCTTCCATCTTGGATTTTTCAACAAGACTCTAACTACATCATTATCTTCTATCTTGGATTTTCCAACAGATCTTGAACTTAAATCTATTAGAACATTTCATTACCAGGACTTTTGTAATTTATTTTGTGGATTATTTTTGGATTTTATTCTTAAAATTTTAAGTTCTTTTTCCATTTTTACAATCTTTTTCCAGGGAAATAAATTATTTGTTAAATTTTATAAAGCTTGTTGTTTCACGCTTTCTTTGTTACCATTTATTAGAGCCTAAACTCGTAACAGTAATTTTAAAAACACTGGATTGGTGTGCTAAAATGATGATATATCCATAAATCCTTTTAAAATACTGTCTGTACCAAATCTGTGTTTATTCTGCTATTTATATAATCAATGGTAAAATGTTTGATATAAAATTTTGCAGTCATTATAATATACTAACTCTGCTACAGAGAAAATTAGACACAGTAAATGGCAATCAATAATTCTATTTGAGCAGTTGCACAGAAAAGTATAGCATAACCACAATAATACAGGCCTGACCAATTTTATTTTACAAAATCCTTTTGTGTTTTCAATGGTGTAGTAATTGTATTTCCCAATAGCTAATAAAAATTAATAACAGTTACATAGTTTTACACTAGACAATTTTACAAAATCTTCCATACCAGTGTTATAATTATTATATCTTTATTCTCCTATTGTTCATATATTTGTGTGACAATCAGAGTAAAAATAATGATGTCAAGTGTCATAAAAAGCATTTACCTATATCAGATTAAAACACACTACTTGGTCAGTATTTTTGTTGTTGTTGGTTTTGATGCTGATGCAAGGGACAATGTTAAGGATATGTTTTGATTTTAAGTACCCTGTGTGATAATGAAATGTAGGTTTTCAGGGATTTTCATCTTTGAAGATATTACAAATTAGCACATGGTTAATACATATTGCTGTATATTTGGCTGCATCAGGTCACTTTGCATGACCTGAGAGAAAAAGTCATGTGCAGTGTAAATAATTAAATAAAATGTTTTCTCCTTTGAATACGTTCCCCAATCACATTACTTTAGGGATATTAGCCTGCTACCTCGCGAATCCAGCCCTACCAAAAGACGAAAATTCGTCTTTCCTGTCTATGTCATATAGACAAAGGGCAATAACTCTTGCCCATTACCTCCCCTTGCCGCCCGTTAGGTGTCGCTACTTTAGTTTTTTAGCTTCGCTTACGCGAAAACACGTACAATTAGACCTCCAATGAATCCAAGCCATCTTAGTGTAAATTCTGACCATCCGAAGTTAAATTTGGAATTACTGTGTTGGATAATCATTCCTCTACAGGTCGTATACATTATTTTACAATATTTTCCAATTTGAGTGACTTTGTCACCTTTTCTAGACTTCGGACCAGGTTGCAACGTGGTCAAAGCATGTAATACATGTAGCACTCAATAATTTCGCTTATTCCGTATGTAACGTTTACGATATTAGCGACTAATAACGTGCTGCATTGATAATGTGTGCTGTATTTATCTTCTTTGACGTTTCAGTAGACTTCAAAAAAGTCTTTGAACGACCAATTGCGACTATTTAATGGCGGACTTCGTGTTGTAGTCACGAATTCACGCGACACTTAATCATTTCGCTTCCTCCGTTAGTTACGGTTATGGAATAGCGACTTAATAGCGTACTGAATTGTTAATTTGTGCTTTGTTTATCTTCTTTCCGTTTCAGTAGACTTCGTCTCTGAACGACCAGTTGCGACTATTTAATGGCGGAATTTCGTGTTGTAGTCACGAATTCACACGACACTTAATCATTTCGCTTCCTCCGTTAGTTACGGTTATGGAATAGCGACTTAATAGCGTACTGATTGTTAATTTGTGCTTTGTTTATCTTCTTTCCGTTTCAGTAGACTTCGTCTCTGAACGACCAGTTGCGACTATTTAATGGCGGAATTTCGTGTTGTAGTCACGAATTCACGCGACACTTAATCATTTCGCTTCCTTCGTTAGTTACGGTTATGGAATAGCGACTTAATAGCGTACTGAATTGTTAATTTGTGCTTTGTTTATCATCTTTTCGTTTCAGTAGACTTCGTCTTGAACGACCTATTGCAACATGCTCACGGTGATAACTAGTGTGGTCATTAAGAGTTAACATGGCACGGAATAATTTGACTACTCCGTTAATAACGGTTATAGTATTATCGAATTAATAATATGCTGAATTTTTTAATCTGTGCTTTGTTCTCTTCTTTTGTCGTTTCAGTAGCAAAGTCGACAACGAAGGCATGAATGGCAAAATGGTTGTTGGCAATGTGGAAATGGAGGAAATTATGTTGACATGGTTTAGGCTGCCCAGTGGATGTAAATTTCACCGCAGGTCCGTGCATGGCTTTCGGGCCTGTAAGTCCGGACGCATGGAGTCTAGGCTGGATCAATTGGATCCATTTTATTATGCACTTTCGCCGGCCGTCCAGCCGACACCGTCAGTTCAGCCGGCACTTCAGCAGGCACCAACCGGCACTAGCCATACATATGGCACCGTCCGTTCAGCCCAAATGGCACCGGACGGCCAGCCGACCTTCCAGCTGGCATCAACAGGCACCGGCCGTTCAGTCCAAATGGCACCGGCCGGCCAGCCGACCTTCCAGCCTGCATCAACAGGCACCGGCCGTCCACCCGGCAACGACCGTTCAGCCCAAATGGCACCGGCCGTCCAGCCGACCTTCCAGCCGGCATCAACCGGCACCGGCTGTCCATCCGACAACGACCGTTCAGCTCAAATGGCACCGGTCGTCCAGCCGACCTTCCAGCCTGCATCAACAGGCACCGGCCGTCCACCCGGCAACGACCGTTCAGACCAAATGGTACCGGTCGTCCAGCCGACCTTCCAGCCGGCATCAACCGGCACCGGCCGTCCATCCGGCAACGACCGTTCAGCCCAAATGGCACCGGTCGTCCAGCCGACCTTCCAGCCGGCATCAACCTATGCAGGCCGTCCATCCGGCAACGACCGTTCAGCCCAAATGGCACCGGTCGTCCAGCCGACCTTCCAGCCGGCATCAACCTGCACCGGCCGTCCATCCGGCAACGACCGTTCAGCCCAAATGGTACCGGTCGTGCAACCGACCTTCCAGCCGGCATCAACCTGCACCGGCCGTCCATCCGGCAACGACCGTTCAGCCCAAATGGCACCGGTCTTCCAGCCGACATCAACCTGCACCGGCTGTACATTTGATTTACGGAGATTATAGTGATGTACCCGTCAGTCAATCTGTACTACTGGTTACATATCACTACCATGAGAGAGATGTTATAGATGTATCTCCGTCCAATCAGACCATTCGAGAGGCAGGTGCCGGTCATAGCCGGACCTTCGCCGACATTCCGGCCGACCATATACCAAACAAATCAGTCGGTATCGCCGGTGTACACCTCCCGTCACGTCAAATACGTGTCGGTGTGATTTTAAAACAAGGGAGAATTAGTGACATTATCAGAGATGACGGAATTGAGTTATCTATGCCACTTGGTATGCGCTACCCAGATATGGCAGCTTTACCAGAACAGGACTTTCAGGCCGACCATTCGTCAGTTCAATCAGCCGTTAGTGCCGGCCGTCCATATGTTCACGGCTTCTCCACAAGGGAGATTTAGTGAAAGTGTCAATTATGACAGAATTGCGTCATCTAGGTCACCTGGTATGCTGTACAGATATTCAAGCTATACCAGAACCAACATTCCCTCTGAGCGAATGGTAGATGGGTGCACAGTGCTGGCCGCACTACATAAGCATTATGTAATTATTATTACCTTCTAGCCGGCACCAACCGGCACCGGGCGTCCATCCGGCAATGACCGTTCAGCCATATGGCACCGGTCATCCAGCCGGCACTAACCGGCACCGGGCGTCGATCCGGCAATGACCGTTCAACCCAAATGGCACCGGTTGTCCAGCCAAGCTTCCAGCCGACACTTGCCGGCACTGACAGTCCATCCGGCTCCGGCCGTCCAGCCCAACAGGCACCGGTCGTCCAACCGTATGGAGATTTTAGTCATATACCAGTCCGTCCGACTGTACCGCTGTACCAGCACGGGGACTTTTATCATACCGCAATCCGCACAAATCGGATTGACGAAGATTCTAGTGATGTTTTCGTCTGTCAATCCGTACTACCGGTTACATATCACTACCATGACTCTGATGTTGGCGATGAATCTCTCGATCCAACCCGACCATTCGAGCGGTCGGTGCCGGTCATAGCCGGCCCGTCGCAGGCGTTCAGGCCAAACATATACCAATCAATTCATTCGGCATTGCCGGCCGTCCATAGGCTATCAACTCATCCACAAGGGAGAGTGAATGCCTTTTTTAGAGATGACGGAATCGAGTCATCTATGCCACCTGGTATGCATTACCCCGATATGGATGCTTTACCAGAGCAAGATTATGCACATAGTGAGTGCGATGAATCACAGGCAAATCAGCTGTATGCAGATCCAACTATGGAACGGACTGAGTTCAGCTTCAAAGCCGCAGTGGAGGAAATTTTTAGGGTGTTAAGGCCCCTTCAGAATGCCCTCCACCTCCTGCTGCAATTACCGACTATAGGGTTAGTGCGTCGGTCGATCTGGATGAAGGGGAAGAGATTCTATCCTTCCGCCTCCTTCCCCAGTCGACAAAATTAAGGAAATTAATGACCGTCTGTCGACACGTATAGGGGATCCAGGAAATGCTAAGGCGTTCTTTTCTGAAAGCCAAGTACCAGCGTCGTTTTCAGGTCGATGGTACAAAACTCACTCCGATGCGTTCAATGCTGAGGTCCTGGCTCGGGATAAAATAGGGCAGCAGTCCATATGTCTGCGGCATTGTCTTATAAAGTGGACAAAACTGTGTTCAATGCCACGTCCAAGCTGGTTCGAATGTAGTCGCTACGTCTTCACTGTTAGACCTAGCCTCCCTAGCCATTTTCAGGATCGCTGAAAAATCTGGCAATGAACATGCTTGGGATTCGACGGCCCGGTTAGCTAGGGTTCTTAACAGGGCAGCTCACCATTCCATGGCCAATGCGCTGACCGCTTCTGCCAACCTAGACCTGATACGTCGTGACGCATGTCTGAAGGGCACGTCGCTTAAACCCCATCATAAGCTGGCTAGATATGACCGACGCACATTTCACGTCCCTATCCCACGAGTAGCGGACATTCTCCGTTGTGCTTGTCGGGACTAGGCTTATCAGTTCCATGTCATACCTTTTGGCCTAAATTTAAGCACTTGGGCTAGTACCAAGGTTATGGGTTACGTCGTCACCCTGTTCCGCTCGACTTCATCTATTGCGTCGGCAGTATATTTGGATGACATCCTCCAGAAACATCTGTCAAGTTCTATTCTGCTCAAAGGCAGAAACGATCTTATATCACTTTACGTCATATAGGCTTTCTCGTGAACTGGATAAAGTTTGATCTCTGTCCAATCCGGATTTTGGTCCATCTGGGTGTGGAGTTTCTCCCGATCTGAATCTGGTAAGGCTTCCTCGAGTTTGCGATTATCCAGATAATTGCACTCGTAGAGTCCGTTTCCGACAGGATGCGCATTTTAGCGAGAGAGTTGCAGATCCTCGGATTATTCAATGCGGCACCAGACTTGATCCCAATCAGCCATCCTTTTATGCGCCCTTTACAAAGGACGTTGCTAGCGTAATTGCGCTCTTTTCAAGTCCCTTCGATCCCAGAAAACAGTCATGCTCACGCCAGAGATACAATCATTCTTGAGTCAATGGCACAACCCCTGTAGGCTGTCCACAGGGATTACTCATGAGATACCCCAAGGGGATAACGGTAGGTTCCGCCACTAATACCTACGGTTGGGGTGCCCACCTGTTGCCGAACTTCGATACTGTCAGCGGCACGTGGGTGCCAGGGGCGAGCCCTTTCCACATCAACCTTTCAGAAATAACGGCTGTCATCAATGCCTTTCATTTCGGGCAGGATCAACTCTTATTACAAACTGCCCTCATTATGTCAGACAACATTGTGGTGGTGCCTTGCCTCAAAACAAGGGGACACCAATCACCAGACCTGTGCAATCTGAACTGGCAATTTCTACATTGGTTCGAAAATCTCCACCTCAATGTACAATTCAGACACATTCTTGGCAGACTCAATGTCTTGGCTGACACTCTATCTAGTCATTCACACTGAATGGTCACTCCATCAATCGGACTTTCTTCCAATTGACACACTTTGGAGACGTCCGATGATTGATCTTTTGCAACAAGATGGAATCGCAAGTTCTCCACCTTTCATCTCACAGGTTCCAGACCCAGAAGCTTGGGTCGTGGATGCTCGATCAATCACCTGGGAAGGGTTGTGGGCATTCTCCTGCCCTCCCACGGTCTTGGTACTGGAATTAATCCAGAAGTTAAGGGGTCAGAATTGTCAGATGGTTCTGATTACCCCTCTCAGATGGAACAACTCCTGGGTCTCCGATCTACTCAATCTAGGCGATAGATCTACCCAGGAAGATTACAGTCAGCACAAGTATTCACAAGCAACCGCGGCCAGGGGTGTTCCACCCCTGTCCGGACCGTCTTTATGTTCAAGATTGGCTCTTGTCCAGACAGCCTTGCAAGACAAACAATTTAAATCTTTGATTGCGGAGAGAATCTCGAGAGCAAGAAGGCCCTCTACTCTGAAGGTTTACGAGGGCAAGTGGCATGTTTTCAGAGACTGGTACCATATCATTCACATTGTTCCTCTGAGTGTCACAATCCCTCAACTGGCCAACTTTTCTCTGGCTTTTCGAGGAGAAACATCTGGCTCCAGTTATTCTCAAATGTTACCGCTACATGATATCAGACACATTCCGCCATTCTGGTACATGTGCTATCAGCCATGACAAAGATTTGTCAGATCTTTAGACATTTAAAAAAAAAAAAAAAAAAAAATTTAATCGACTTATATCCCTCACCCTGTTTTCAAATGGAATCTGTCCTGGGTTTTAACATGACTCAATTCAGACAGTATTGAGTCTTTAACCCACGATTAGTTAAAGCTACTATCATACAAATTGGGTTTCTTGATAGCCTTAGCTTCAGCATGCAGGGTGAGCGAGTTACATGTCCTTTCTAGTGACCCGAACTCTCTTTCGTTTCGATCAGAGGGTTTGATGGTCCTCTTGACGCAGCCAGGCTTCGTAGTCCAAAATAGATTACCATACATTGCGATCAACGAGTCGTCATTAGCTCGCTTTCTTTATAGATAAGTCAGGATCAACAGCCATGTAAGATCCTGTTTGGGCACTCTAGCACCATTTCAATGCATAGAGGTGAGTCAGGTCACATACTAGCACCTCTTTCTTCTGGTGATAGCTGGGATATGAGATATCACCATTCAAGCCCTTGCTTCATGGCTGTAGTGGGTTATACGCTCGGCGTACTCTGAGAATTCGCAAATCAGTCACCTTATAGAAGCTGTTGCAGAGTCAACCTTCTACAGTTTTATCTTCAAGTTTGTACTCGCAGAGGCAAACATTGATTCTAGTAGGTCCGGTGTTGGGCAGCCCAGACGCCCACCAGACCCATGTGCAACAATCAGCACAGCCTATTAGCTTCGCTGGATTCGCCAGATAAATTTTCGTAGGTAAGAAGATTTCAATAACTATCTTCTTAACCGCATAAAAGGGTCACATATCACGCGACCCTGGGCTGTGTTGCTGATTGAAAATTAGGAGACCGGGTTATCATTCACATGGGGAATCCAACCATCATTCCCTAGAGGATACCCGGGGTGGAGGTCGGATGCTCCGCATTCCCTCCTCCTATTACTTATTCTCCTAAAGTAATGTGATTGGGGAACGTATTCAAAGGAGAAAGCAAATTTTTTAGTAAATTATGTTTCTCCGAGAATACTTACCCAATCACATTACTAAGAAACCCTCCCAACCACCCCGCCATGCGAGCATCCTCGTGTTTTATATATCGCTCAGCTTAAAAACTAAAGTAGCGACACCTAACGGGCGGCAAGGGGAGGTAATGGGCAAGAGTTATTGCCCTTTGTCTATATGACATGGACAGGAAAGACGAATTTTCGTCTTTTGGTAGGGCTGGATTCGCGAGGTAGCAGGCTAATATCCCTAAAGTAATGTGATTGGGTAAGTATTCTCGGAGAAACATAATTTACTAAAAAATTTGCTTTCTTTAGGTGACTCCAGTTTTTAAAATGCAGTCTTTGAATTGGCTAAAGGAATAGTTTTTATGAAAACTGAAAGTTTTGGATTTTTGACAGTTTTTATTTTTATTCTTCTTGTTTCTAGGGAAGAACAAGCATCTTGGTTTGACAGGCCGGCCATCGAGTGAGATTGGTCTGCTGGCTACTAGTAAGCTATATGTTCTACAGGATCAGACTTTGGCCTTTATTCCTCAGGTAACCAATTTTATTAGCTCACCTGCTGGTAAGACCAAAATCAATAATCCATTTCATCTCCATCATCAGTTGCAATTTTCACTTCAAGAAAACACTCAGTTTTATCCAAATTGGCAGAGATCATCTTGGCTTTTGTGTACATGTGATGCCAATCTGCCATCAAATATATCCACCATTACTGAAAATATATAAAAAATGTGAAAAACTTTTTCTTCAAAACATATTAACAAAATTTGACCAAATTTGACTTACAGCATTCTGGCATGAAAATTTTTTCTGTCAATGATTTTACAACAATTTTTTAAAATTAAAAACATTTCTCAGAAATCACTTAAGAGTCTGCATATTTAGACTAAATTTTTAGAGAAAGTTTCATCTTGTGAAGACTTTATATTTATACGGTTTATGCCTATATGCTGTCAGATATAGCTGTCATTGCTAAAAATTAAAATGTGTTTAAACCTCATAAAGTCTGTTCCACAGAATTTGACCAAATTTGATAAAAACACCCCAGCATGAAGGTCTTTAATTTTTTTTTTTGTACAAAAGAGGTTAATTCATCATAAAAAATTACATATAATACTTTAAAAAAATAGATTTTATTTCATGACTAATTATACAAAAAACGGTAGTTCAGAGCATAAATAAATTTTGCAGCAAGCATTTTTGCATGGAGGCTTTTTGTTTTTATGTTTACCATTCACCAGTAAATATAACTGCTGTTACAGAAAATACAAATCATTTAAATGACCTGAAAAACTGCTGAAAAGAAATTTATCATATTTGATAGAAAGCATATTAGCATGAGGGATTCTAAAATATGTATGAATGATACCAATTCTGTCATCAAATCTGGATGTTATTAATGAAATTTATATATATATAAATAGACAGATTAAACTGCTCCACTGCATACATTGTAGTGATATAACTGACATATTTTTTTTAAGCTACATTAAAAATCCAAAACACAGACACCACAGTTTGAAAGCAGTGAGTGAAGGGCACACATTGTGCATCCATGTGTGTATTAGTGTTTTTGTATATGCTTAAATCTATCAGTCCTTCTTCTTTATAATTTTTTAGTACCTTGCAGCCAGTGGCTACATAACTTGCAATGTTTGTTCTTCTTTTGGTTAATTTCTATTGCATTCTAAAACTTGATCCTTGGAATGTGCTTGATCTTGGATAAATATGAATTGCTCTACACACTTACAATAAAATATGACTGAAAGTTTCAAAACATTTCTCTGAAAAAAGGTTGAAAGAAATGCGCATTAATTTAGAGGAGTTGAAAATGTAGACATATGATCTAGTTGCTGTAAGCATTGCCTGACATGAGTAGTTTATGAGAGCAAAGATCAGAACCTAATTTATTTTTTATTGATTGTGAGATATGATGCAAGACATCAGATAATGTTACGCTTCTTTGATTCTAACTGACATATTTGATTGGTTGTTTACCCATTTCACACGAGTCCATTTTGATCGGTTATTTACCAGTTTCACATAGTGTATTTTGATTGGTTATTTACCCGTT
Source organism: Unio delphinus (assembly GCA_029339505.1). Classification (NCBI taxonomy): domain Eukaryota; kingdom Metazoa; phylum Mollusca; class Bivalvia; order Unionida; family Unionidae; genus Unio; species Unio delphinus. The sequence goes on along the minus strand of JAQISU010000237.1, from coordinate 6,619,207 downwards.
TCACACGAGTCCATTTTGATTGGTTATTTAACCATTTCACACAAGTCCATTTTGATATGATTGCGAAGAATTTCTTTGTGTTATTTCAATGATTCCATTAAATATCTGGAATGAGGCAAAAAGAAACGAGCATGGGTATCAGAGTGTGTGTACCAGTGCTTGCAGTAAAATATATATTCAGAGCTGTCGCAAGTTTTCACTGGATGAAATGCTATCTGGAGCAAGTATAATATATTGCACCTCAAAAAAAAAATGGTAAATTGTTAATCTTAAAAAATGTATTAATAGTCGTGAGAATAGTAAGTAAATATAGGTATTTTTATTTAAAAAATGTGTTAAGATATGTAAAATATTTATATATTTAAAATTCCAAATAAAAGAATGTGATTATAAAATTAATGATAATCACAAACTGGATGATATGGACCATTCATTGTTCAAATGAAAAGGGATGAAAAATGGACGAGAGTGAACTATTTGCTGTGGCACCAAAAATAATATAGTCTATCAGATCATCCAGAAATAATATTGTCTATCAGATCATCCAGAAATAATATAGTTTATCAGATCATCCAGAAATAATATAGTCTATCAGATCATCCAGAAATAATATAGTCTATCAGATCATCCAGAAATAATATAGTCTATCAGATTATCCAGAAATAATATAGTCTATCAGATTATCCAGAAATAATATAGTCTATCAGATCATCCAGAAATAATATAGTCTATCAGATCATCCAGAAATAATATAGTCTATCAGATTATCCAGAAATAATATAGTCTATCAGATTATCCAGAAATAATATAGTCTATCAGATCATCAAAAAATACTTGTCAGTTACAAAACATAATGCTATTTTGCATTATAAATCAAACCAATTGTGTCAGAGATGTCAAAATGTCTCATGACCATCTTAAAAATTGTTCGGTATGAAGGTATTCATAACTGTTCTTTATCTCAATTGCAAAACTTATTAAACTCTTTTGTAAAGAAAAGTCAGGAGATGAAAGGTAATTTTACACTTTATTGTGTTCGAGGTTTTCTTTGTACCTAAAATTTAGTACATAGCTCAGCATCTACAAGAAATGGTTACTTGCTCTGTTTAAATCCAGAAGAATTTGAATCAAAGATAAAGGAAAGCATTAGGAAGAGGCAATATTTTATTGACTTACTCTGTTTCTTTATTTATTCTTCATGAATTTATTAACCATTCTTTATCATTACTTTGTAAAATCCAAATGGAAATTAAACTGTATGTATGGAATTAATAATTTCTGCATTGATAAATGTAATGCTTTCAAATTGTGTACATCCACTTTGCTTTTTGCGATGTGTTCATCTGCAGGTCTCACATTATACCAAGACAGGGTCATTTATATGTTGCATGTGTAGTGTACATAATAGAGAACGTCATGTAATTGGCCTTTCTAATATATATATATATATATATATATATATATATATATATATATATATATATATATATATATATATATATATATATATATATATATATATATATATATATACTTTTTAAATTATATTTGATATATTATTTTAAACTAATATTTGATATCATTGTCTTGAAAGTTGTTGTAATTAGTTAGTACTTGAACTAATAACTTTAGCCTTTTTTTTTTAGATCGAAGAGTGCAGTACTTGTGGCTTCCTCTATCCATTTGTTTAATGTAACTCCATATCTTGGTGATCATTCCTAATTATCAGTTAGAATCCTGATACTTTTTTGTGATATGTTGAATTGTTTTGATTAAATGCATGCTTTCATGACCTTTTCTGAAGTCGATCATACATTTGTAATTTTTTTTAATGTTTTATCTGCAAGCCATATAGTCATTAATTTCTGATTCAGAATGTTTGAATTTAGTTTTTGTTTGGATGCACTTACATGTTCTGGCTGAAATTGATTTACTCTCCTTCCTCCCACCTTTATGTTTCAAGATGTTGTATATATGATGTAGATGTTGTGTTAGCAAGCAAGTCAAATTCAATATTTCTTCTTCACCCATGTAGTGAGTATATTTTTATTTGATATTGCAGTTTTTATAACTAAAATACACATATTTGCCATAAATGGGGTAAGGGGCTACCACTAAAACTTAGGTAGTAGTTAAAATCAATATGTATTTGCCATAAATGGGGTAAGGGCTACCACTAAAGCTTAGGTAGTAGTTAAAATCAATATGTATTTGCCATAAATGGGGTAAGGGGCTACCACTAAAGCTTAGGTAGTAGTTAAAATCACTATGTAGTTGCCATAACTGGGATAAGATGCTGCCATTAAAGCTTTGCTAACATTTCAAATCAATAATTATTTGCCATAAATGGAGTAAGGGGCTACTTTTAACGCTTATCTAACAGTTGACATCTTTGTGAATTTACTGCTTGAGACTTAGAATTTTGCCTGTTTGCATGTCATAACTCATTAGTCATCATCTTCATCAAGAATTATATTGGGACACATTTGTTCAAAGCTTATGGTGTAAGTCTTTAATGACATATATCCATAACCCCTTACCCTTGTCTAAGTATGTCACTTATTTATGGGTTTCTTCCCCCTGGCCATTAGTTATACTGGTCATTTTTTTTTTATATATGGAAGCATCCATGTCAACCATTGTTCTTTTGGTGTATCATTACTTTTTCCCCCACCAAATTACATTTTCTGCTAGATTGTTAATGGAATACACATTTTTACTACATGAAAAATTAAATTAAAAATTAAACAGAAAGAAATACTTTTTGTCAATATTATTATTATCTCTTTAATTCCACTCATATAAAATAGAGAATATTTTTAAAAAGGTGACTGTTGTGTAAGAGTAGGGTAAGAATACTTTCCTTATTTGATATTTATAACAACTGGATATGACCCATTTCCAAGAAAACAGATGGGTTTCTTCAAAAGTAAACTTTGCCTAACCGATTAATTTTATTGGTTTTCTAGCTAGTTAGTGAACCAGCCTATATTTTTCGAGAAGACGGTGACATGTTAAATGAAATGCATTATGGTTTGAGTTGTGGATGTTATTTGATGGAAAATGTAAGAGCAGATGGATCTTTTCAAAATTTAAAACTTGTCAGATCAGAAAAAGTGACAAATCAACATTTGTGGCAAGAATTTTGACCAGCAGAACTTTGTTAGTAGTAAAAATAAATCTTTTTAATACATACTGTAATATTGGCATGCAATGTTTATGTTAAACTTTTTTATGCTCAAATTGCAATTTTATTCCACTTAGCTATAATTTCATTTTATACCTCTGAGGCTTGTGTTGGCATGTATGTTTAACTTTTTCTAAACGTTTTTTTCCGTAACTTAAATTTCTGTACCCCCTTGAATTAATATCATCACATACTATCACGTATGTCCCCTTGGATCTGCCTCATCACTTATGTCCCCTTGGTTCTGCCTTAGAACAGAGTGGGATCCTGGAATGAGGAATTATGATCAGGACACATTTTGGTTATAGATTTTAGTTTAAGTTTTTTTCTTGATGTATTTTTATTGGTTGTTTTGCTTTATGTTTAGAATATAAAAACACAATTTATGAATTTTAATTCTTCTACTCCTTGTAGTGTGGTCGTTGTGGTGGTCTCTTATGTTTCAAGTCCTTGTTTTTCAATACAGTATAAGTTTGAACTATTTCCCATGATTCAGTGGTACCAAAGTGATCTCCAAAAATATGAAAAATCTGTAACAGTTACCTTTGCAAATAGATGCCAATATCAACATAAAAGAAATCCACAGACCTTTCTTGCAATTTGTAGTTATTCATTTATTAAAATGATGCTGATTTAGCAAACAGATGCCTAGTTGAACATTTTTATGTGGCTTTTTCTCTTGAATGGATAGTTTTATCAACATCATTGTTTCCACTAACACACTATCATATCAGTATGATGCTGGTTCTAAATGAATGTGGTGTTCATCTGACTTGCAGCAGTTTGCTAGCAACCATCATGGCATTGACAGGGTTTTCACACAAACAGATGATGCAAAATTTGATTGGTTATCAATGGAAATGATGTTGATCTGACCATTGACTTATCTTCAATTTGGTGAAGGAGTTTTTGAAACCAGTCCGAATTGATCTTGGAGTTAAGTGAAAGGTAATTGTTTGTATTTTTGTATTTTATTGAGCTTATGAAGACAAAAAGTTTTGTCTTGACTTTGTATTTAGTTCAGCTTCAAAGAACACATATTGTTAGTCAACACTTTGTCACTGATTTTAAATTCAAAGGTTTTGTCTCAGGTTTTGGCTGTACAGGCTTGTGAGCATGATGGCATAAACAAATATGAATATTACTTTCTTTCAAAATAAGTTTGTGGAAATATATGCATCTCGATTGATGCTGGTAAAATAACTGCCCCTGTACAAGACACATTAGATGTATGTTTACTTAAACTTACCACACGAGTATATCAATTGTCAAGTTCACTGATTTTCTGTCTTTGATATTATGATCAAGGTCTAGGTCATAGCAAGGAATGCATTTAAGAATATCAACTACATATGTTAACAAACACATGTAAGAAAATATTTTAATTACAAGCGTTGATATGTTGGAGCCTCTGAAGAACATTGTTGATGATTTGAATAATTTTGTAGTTGAAATTTTTTTTAGTTTGGATTCTGGTAATTTTATTTGACCATTATAGAGTATATTATAATTTAAAGAGACTTATATAACTTCATATTCTTTTCTTACATCTTGTAGGACCACTCCGGTGGCCGAGTGTTTAGAGCATCCACCTTGGATACATGAGGTCAGGGGTTTGAACCCTGGATAAGAGTCATACAAAAGACATAAAAAAATTGGTACTAACAGCTGCCTAGCTAGTGTTCAGCATTAAGAGGTTAGTGTTAGGACTGGTTGGTCTGGTGTCACGATAATGTGAATGGTTGGGAAATCGTGCTATATGCATGTGGCATGATGCACCAGTGCTGGACATCAATATTATAAACTGCTACACTGCAGACATCGTAACAATATGACAGAATTTTTTAAAACTATGTTAAAATCCAAAAATCACACACACACACATACACTACTTCCTGTAGGGCCCATGGTTCACAAAATGCAGCCTATGCCCTCTGATGTATTGACAACATATTTCTGGTACATGTTTATTTAGACACACTTCTTTTTTATGTTGTATTTCAGAACCACATTACCCTTCTTCTGTTGTCACATTAAATTGTGGATAAGCAAGGTTCATGTTGTCCAAAAATGAATGGTCTTTGTTTTTTTCTCACTATTTGCAAAGGTAAAATACGGGTATCACTTTTCTAGTAGTATTGGTGTTGACATAATCATTCACAGGATTAAAATTTTATGTTAACTTTGGGATTGGAGGGATTTGGATCCTAGCAGCAGACTATGGTCTTACTAAATTAGTAACAATGTATTTAAACTGGTCTTTCGTGTCAGTTTATATTTCAAGAGAAGTAACTAAATTAGAAATGATGCAGTTTTCTTCCATGGATATTGATGCTCTGATGGTAAAACTGGAAACAGTAGAAAATGCTTTAAGAGGAATTCATCGTAATTTCTTGATAATTGTTTTTAATAATAATGTACATTATTTTGTGATAGTGTTTCTGATTATTTAGAGCAATATTTTTTTTCAATGGTAAAATTAGCAATAAAAAGTTGTATCTGTGGAGCTTTGCTATTTCCTCAGGTCTTATGTAAATCAGTATTGGGATAAGACATGTTTTTCTGGTATCAGCACTTGCCAGATCCTATGAAGGGTAAAATAAAATTATGATCACCATTTTCACAGTAAAAAATATTTATTAAAAACTTCAGATGGAGTTTTAAATTTACCAGGTGAAGGTACTGATCTAGTGCTTTGGCTTTCTTGTAGTGGCACATGCCTTCATTTAGATAATAACGGTAGATGTTGGTAAGCACCATGTCGCAGAGACAACTTTAATGATCCATATTTTTTGTGAATCATTTAGCATAGCATATAATTACTATGTTATACAGCAGCTATAAGATGTTTGGCTTATTTGAACATTATATTTTGATTGATGCACAAATGAGGACACACACCAGTTCCTTGAAGCAGGTGAGTTGATAATCCAGTTGGCATGCATTGTTATTTGTAAGACAATACATCTTTTGTTTCTACCTTTAATATTTATCTCCTGTGTGACTGGAGAACATAACTGGATTGTGTTTTTTTTAGCCGATATGCACAAAACAAGGAAAGCAGAGTCATTTGTTATGGGTGCAACCTGGGCAAACGCATAAGTACAGCAACATACCAGCAAACCAGTGTTGTTTGAAATCCAATGTTGATACATGGATACAGTCACACAATGCAGAACAATGCTGCACAGACATTTAATGTAAGAGTTTTCGTTCAACCTCGAAAGCCATTAGTATTTTCAGTACTTTTGACTTTCAAGTTGGACACAGTGCTAATAGCTGTTTGACAGCACAGGTGAGACACCACATTCCATGGAAATATGTTTTGGTGCAGCATTCTGGCTTAAATTCAGGTGATAGTTTTTTAGACACATTTTTGAATCATTTCAGTTTGTAGACCAGCACCAATTTTATCTGCCATTAGACATCGAATTCCTTGTGGATCACATGAAAAATAATGTGGATTTTTTGGCCCGAAATTGGCGGATGATGGGACGTCCCACCTTCATATTTCCTGTCAATGGAGCTATGTTAGGTCTGACTGCAGTCTGATAATTTTTTTATTGTCTTTTAATTGTCTTTAAAAAATACATTAATATGGGGTTCAGTTTCTAATGAAAGTGACACTAATCATAATATTTCTAATTTAACTTAAACTCACACTAATATTTTATTCATGAAATGTGTAATAAAAGTAGATCTTTTTCACAAACTGTTTTTGGGGAGGAGGTAATAGAAACAAGTTAAGATTTTGTTTTTGAAGAAGGAGCTTTAAAAAGCACAGCCGTGAATTTTGTTTCACTTGCAACAAATGTTTTACAAGGTCAGACAATTATCACTAATGTCTCACCATATCTTTTTTTTGTGTGCCTGACCACCAATTTATGATGAAATAATTAACATTGGGTTTTCCATTCTCAAATTCACTATGTAGTGAACAAATTGGTTTGCAAATTATAAATTTTAACAAACACTGTTGAGAATTCTTTTTCTTATATTTCCTATCATATTCATAGTTTTCTAAAAGATGGTCATGTGTTTCTTAGTAATCTCTTGCATTATCTGTTGTAATTATTTAATTTTTTGCCATAGATTAGACTTGTGCATGCATAGGACTTTCTGTGAGAATGAGAAGCATGCATTGCCAGTATTAATTTATCTTAGCCAGATTCAATTTCTCTCCCAATAAAGGAAAATTCTTTGATGTTGGAAATAACTTAGCTTTTCACTCGTATGCTAGGAAAAGAAGACTTGGATGCAAATAGAGGCCATTTTGAACTGCCTTCAGAATTATGGTTGCTTTTTACTCATAATAATGTCATTATTTTATATGATGAAGACTTGATGATCTGTTTTAATGTACAGCAATATATGCAGTTATTTATAGCTGTTAATTATTTTAAAAATATATTTTCATTACAAGGATGCAGGAATAAGATACAAAATTTAAAGTAAAAGAATTTCATGTATGGTTGATAAGTCATTAAATATTATTTTAATATATATATATTTTTTTCATGAGGATCTTTTCTTTGCAGATATTCATCCACAAATTGCTTGCTAATTTGGGAATCACAACTATAATTCTTCAGTCTTTTTCAGCGAGTCAGAGTTAGAAAGCTCTGACTGAAAAACCTTGGATAACATCTCAGTACATTGTCATGCAAGTTAACTTGCAAGGCTTGACATTTATTTTACAGTGACATTGAAGATGTGATTATCTTTGTCTTGCTTGTTATAGCAGGAGAGTCAGATTGATTCCAATAACAATTTTCACCAGGTATTTCATAGGCTTCAATGCAGTTTAGTACATGTGCCTTAGTACATGATGTCAAATTTATTTCACATGTCATAAATATATCTGACATCAGCCAGATTTGAAATCATATTTGTGAACTGTGCCCTGGTTATATTCTGTGAGATTTGTGCGATTTATTTAGTGTTTATCAAATTTTCAAACACATTGACACACAGTATGTTTTTAAGTGTATTTGCATCATATGGGAATAAATGACAAGTTGTGTGATGTTTGCAGGTAATAATAAAACCATTTAAAACTTAGTTAATTTATGTACAGATAATAATTAAGGTAGTTGGCATTTCCAAAATCAGTCCATACCATGAAGCTGGAAACGATGTGATCATTATATTATGATATCATATATATTACATCACCAAGGTGTATTGTAGTGCTATGAAATGTGGGAGAGATTGGATACAGATTACATGCTTGTGACTTCTTAGCAAATAATGGGAAAGAATTCTGTTTATAGAATTTTAATACTAGCAGTAATGGTCCAATGAAAGGAAGATATAATGTCAGTTGAAAGGAAACAAGACTTTGGGATCGCTCTGGTGGCCTAGTGGTTAGAGTGTTCATCACGGAAGCAGGAGGTCATGGGTTCAATCCTTGGCAGAGTCTTACCAAAGACTTACAAAAATGGTACAAACAGCTGCCTCGCTTGACACTCAGCATTAAGAGGTTAGTGTTAGGACTGGTTGGCCTGGTGTCTGGTGGGACATCATGCTACATGCTATATGTTTGCGACATGATGCCCCAGTGCTAGACATCAATATAAACTGCCTCACTGCAGACATCGTAGCGATATGACTGAAAAATTATTCAAAGCTACATTAAAAATCCTAATCAAACAAACCTTGGGAAATTTGTATTGATTATGACCTGTCATTAATTGGACAAACTGGCTTTATGCTGAGTAAACACACAGTAATGCTGTTAAGATAAATCATTTGTGTATTTGGTGAGATGAGTATTTAATTTTCAATTTGCTGTCTTGATCAATATTTAATGGTTCAATCAGTCCTTATTTTTGGACAATTAGTACTCAAACACATTTGTAAGTTTAATCACTGATGTCAGTTCTATCACATTATTTGGACAGTTAATACTCAAAAACTGTTGTCATCTTTATCACAGTTTTTGGATATTTAGTACTTGAGTTCTTGTCAGTTTTATCAGGTTTTTCCACAATTATTACTGAATCACTTGTCAGTTTTATCACTCATTTTTGGATGGTAAGTAGTCAGATACTTGTAAGTTTATCACAAATATTTGGACAGTTAGTACTCAAATACAGTTGTCATTTTTATCACTCATATTTGGACAGTTAGTACTCACTGTTGTCAGTTCTATCACATTTTTTGGGCAATTAGTACTCAAACACTGTTGTCAGTTTAGTTTGGACAATTGGTACTCATAAACTAGTCAGTTTTATCTCATTTTTAATAATTCATTGGCATTAGTTAATATTTTAGTTTTTATAGATGATACTTAATTATACTTTTTAACTGTAAACATCTCTCATAATACCACACACATACATAATATAGTCACTGTGACCTACATTTTACTAGCTTAGATTAAAATTCTTTGCCTCAGATTTATGACCACATAGGTTTTTTGCATGTTATTTGCATTCTATTTTCATAGGTATTTTGCATGTTTTTTGCATTCTATTAATAGTTTTTTGCATGATATTTGCAATTTATTCCATCTGTTATGATGAAACTTGGTGTGAGGATGTATCATGATGAACAATACTTACTCATATCAATAATAGTTGGACATTCTGGTTCACATGTTACAGTTCATTGGATTGGAGTAAATGTTGTGTTTGGAAATTGCTGATGCTAAAACTGTGAAAACATGATCATATGCATCTTTGAAACCTTAGAACAATAAATGTTCATGGCCAGTATGTCATCTTTTTTTAGATTTGGTTAAACTATTGCATTTAGTTCTTGACCAGATGAGTTCTTGGCATGCTATATGCATAACCATCCTGACAAATTCTACATTCTTGTTGCAATAGAGAATACTGTGACTTTTATATATTTAAAGCTTCCAATAATTTATTGAAATGTTGTGTTCAGAGTTCATTTATAGTGGGTGCTGTTTATATGCCAATACAGATTGATACATGTAATTTGATGAATCTATATTAGTTTTACACCCGTACAACCAAGGGTCACCGTGACCTACATTCTGTGCTTTGCTAAGATAATGATAGGTGAAGTGTTTCTGTTTTTCATGACCATATAGATATTTCCATGCTGTATTTGTCATAGTCTACTCAGAAGGCCCTTTATGACCAAAATACATGTATTTAGAAATAGGAATGAATATTTATGTCTGATGGTAAATATTTAATATAATTAATAGTTTATGTTTATTGTGATATGTTTCCTTGAAGGGGTTAACTGTATATTGTATATGTGATTGTGTATATGAATTAAATGAGTGGATCGCACTATTCTTGTACATGCAAAAACCAGTTGGGAATGGCTAATAAAGATTATTATCAATGCATGAACAATGCTTTTATAATGGATGTTATGCTTAAGTTATTCAAAGCATGTGGCTTTCACCCAGTAAAATGTAACATCTGTTGATGGACATTTATAAAAGCATCTGATGCAGATTTAAGAAAATATTAATTGAAATACAAAAACGGCATTAATCTATGGTTCTATCAGTTCATTACGTTGCATCTGGTTTCAGATGATATATTTAAATGGAATATTCTTTTTGATTGTTTTTATCATTTATTCTCCATCACAGTATGTCTGTAGGTATATATTTTCACAGCATTGCAGCACAAAACTGGCTATACAGTGCCAGTTTAAATTTTCAACTTTAAAAATAAGTAAAATGTTGTAGGAAAGGTTAAGTTAGAATCAGGTAAACATTTTGTTGTCAAGATCACATAAGTCCGAATTTGTTTTCTGCTTGATTAATTATTAAAGTTTACAATGTCTTCCTGAGACTATTAAAATCTATGTTGGGGTGAGATGTGTGATTGTTGATAATACTTAGATTTTTTGCCTGTTTGGACCCATATCTAAGAAAAAGTATTTGTTTTTAAAGAAAGTTAAATGTACTAACATTAATCAAGTGCTGATCCTTAAACAATACCCAGTTATTTAATTATTAATAAATTATATTGTTATAAAATCACTTCCAAAATATGGTAATTAATTATTTAGTAGATTTGTTTACCACAAATAAATCAACCAGTCAATTAATCACAACCAATAATTCATAACAAAAATGTTGACTAGGGAAATTATAGCATTTGTTAAGCATAACTTACAGAGAAAGATTACGAAAATGGCCAAACATTTTTTTGAAACTTTACATTAGAGTGTGAAATTTCACATACATAATAAAAATTTGAGTAATTTATATTTAACACAGGATAAATGCTATGCGTGACCCACTTATGTTTGTATAAAGTAGACACAACATTTATGTTATCAAGTAACATTGTTCTGATAAAACATTACATCAAAACAAACTTGAAACATAAAGAGATGCACATTTTATTAAAGATTATTAGTCTGAGCTAGAACTTTTGTTGCACAAGACATTTTAAGAAAATTAAATTAGTCAGCACTTGTACCGTTAATACTTCTTATATAAATGTTAATTTGCTAGGGTGCAAAAATTGTAGAAGTTGTAATACAGGAAGAAAGTCTTTTGACAAATTACAAGAGAAAAGAAAACATTTTCTTATATAAATCAGCTGCAGCCAGAATATTAAAATTTAAGCTTGAGGCTATGTACTCTGTGTTGTTTTGTGTTATGCCTTTTTTTTTCATGTGAGCATCACTGTAATACTATGTACTTTATGTTGATCTGGGTTTGGCTTTGGACCTTCCTTTAGTGTGCGTTTTATTCTTAAGTCAATGTACTCTGTTGTTCTGGGTTTGGGTCTTCCTTCAGCACGAGCTTCATTCTTAAGTCATTGTAGTACTCTTGTTTTTGGATTGGCCTTCCTTTAGATTGAGCTTCATTCTTAAGTCAATGTAGTACTCTGTTGTTTTTGGATGGGCCTTTAGAGTGAGCTTCATTCTGAAGTCAATGTACTCTTTGTTGTTTTTGGATGGGTCTTCTTTTAAAGTGAGCTTCATTCTGAAGCCAATGTACTCTTTGTTGTATTTGGATGGACCTTCCGTTAGAGTGAGCTTCATTCTTATGTCTATGTATTGTGTGTTTTTCTGGGTTGGGCCTTCATAGAAATTGAGAATCATTGTTAAGGTTATGTTCTCTGTAATATTCTGGATTGGTCCTTCATTGAAAGAGAGCATCATTTTTAAGGCATTGTATTCTGTATTGTTTAGTGTTGGCCCTTCAGTGAAAGTACCATATCTAAGGATTGGATTTACATTATGTAGTAAGGTAAACCAAAACATGAATGTTTTTGATATACTGAATTTAATATCTACGATCTGTATTGATTTCCTAGTGGCTGGACCTTCAGCGTTACTATACTGCTCTTGATGTGAGTTTTGTGCAGGATCATCTGCGAACAGAGGTCTCGTACCTGAAGCACAGTTGGCGGGGTTTAGGCCGACCAACAATTATTTTCTGCATATCTTATCACCTGTTAGGTAAGCATGAATTTATGTAGGGAACCAGACCACTCGGAAATGGCATTCAAATTAGTCTGCAACTTCACTCGGCTGTCTGTTCTATGTGCCAAACTATTGTTCCATTGTAGCCCCTGGTTATCTGATACTTATTATTAGATATGATCAGTTTCAAGAACATTATTGCTGGTAAATGGATCAAAATTATTTTTTTTCTCATAAGTTTTAGTTTTCACTGCATTTTATGGCATCAGCTTAAACATTATTTGCAGGAAATCGGATCAGTGTGATTTTATTCCTTCCTAACTCAAGTTCTAAACTAGTTTTCTCAGTATAACTGTAAACACTATCATGTTTTTTGGTCCATTTGAAGTGATTGGTATATGTGTTCCCCACCATATCTGAACATGGACACAAGTTTATCCATGTCTGTTCATCCCACCAATGTCTGTCTTTTGCAAATTTAATTCTACTCAGTAACTCTTTAAGACTTCATGGATTGTTGTCAAATTTGATAGAAGACATTCAAGAACATCCTTTTTATTTATAACCTTCATAACTGAACTGACTTATTGCCCTGTTTGACCTAAATTTGTGACTTTCTGTGACAGAATATTGCCAGGAGCATCCATATCATATGGACATTTTTCTGATTTGTGTTGAAACATAGCTTCTTCCTGAAATGGAAGCTGGATTATCAAAGAGAATGGTACAATCAGATCTGCCTGTGTACTCAGACTTTTAAAGCAAGTTGCTGAGATATCTGTAGTTAGCTGATAAGCTTGAAGTGTTAATAATACCCAGAGATTAAAATTATCAAAATGCAGAAGTTCTGTTTTAGCATTAACAGCTGCAGTAATTTCATAGGGTCATGAGATGATGATATTAAGTATTATGTTAATGCAGAACAGAATGGTTTAGAACTTGTAAGTTTGGAAGAATTAAATCATCTAGATTTAACTTTTATGCATGATCATGATTTTATAAAATCAGATCTAGTAATAGGTAAAAATGTTCCAGATGCCAGGATGGTGCTGAAATGGAGCCTAGTTTTCAGGGGTGTCATTAATTGTGGATGTAGATGGACATTGAGCAAATTAGAAGGAGATTGGGGGCTTATTCATATAAAGAATGATTGAATGATACCCCATCAATATAGCCACGGTTAGGCTAAAAATCAGTACGGAAAATCCTCAGACTTCTAATGACACTCCTCATTGTTATTATATTCATGTTAACCAATATGTGATAATAACATAGTGCAGCTGACAAATAGATACATTGAAACCTTTCAAGACTGACATCTCAGTAATCCAAAATCCCCTCGAAACAATGTTGTGTTTCTTGTCCAGAATTCTTTTCTTTGATTTCAGTAAACTTTAATTCCTTAAATTGAATATCCTACATCATGAAAAGTAATAAAAAAAAATTGTTCACAAATAACAATTTTATATTAAAATGCTCCAATAACAAAAAATTAGTAAGAGTATATAACCAGACGGTTATCTAAAAACATCTAAAGTCATACTAAATAAAATAAAGTCTGACTAAGAAACATTCACAGATGCTAACAAATCCTGATTATCACAGAAATTGACTGGCTTTAGAACTTTTATTAAAACATACAACGATTTACTATTTTAGTAAAAGCTGATTTGAATTACATCTGCTGTCAATGATCACTTTTTATTTATGACAAATATAATCATGCTTGGATCAGTAGTTGTGAAATTTTGGTAATTATATACTTCAATAATGCCTTGAATGAACATATTGTAAAACCAGATTAAAACACTACAAGTCTTTATTTCATCATTTGTGATGACAGTCACTGAGTTGAGTTAGCAGGATGAGTGCAGATCATAAAGATTGAGAAACTTAAAATAATGAGAGCTAGGCTGCCAATTTTCTTAAATTATATGATTGTAGGCCAGATTTAAGTGTGTTACAAACTGCTATAATGTAAAATCCTCTAAATTCCTATCATGATTGATGTCTTAAGGAATTGGCAGTTACGAATGCCCATAGATAGTCAAAGATGTGCCATTTGTTTATCTGTTGTGAAATGAAAATCTGTGCAGTACAGATAGTTTCATGGAGTGAGATCTCAGCCTTTTTTCAATGTATAGTGTTACAAGTACTGCATTAAACTGTTTGTGGGCCTGTTATATCTTAACAACTGAGATGAATGGGATTATTATCTTTTTCTCATGTTATTTCCATTTGTTTGTAATTCTATAGCTATTGTACAAGTTTGTTACTCTTGTTAAAACCTCACAATGTTGAACATGGCTGAGTCAGGGGTCTTTTCTTTCCACATTAATGCATATCAAGCATCATTTTTTAGTTCTGCTCTTGACTGCTCTTGTTGCCGATTGGTTTGAGCGTCTGCCTCGGATGCAGGAAGTCATGGGCTTGAACCTCATTTGAGTCATACCAATGACTTATAAAAATGGTACTTGCATCTGCTTCGCTTGGTGTTAAGCATTAAGAGGTTAGTGTTGGGACTGGTCAGTCAGGATTATGTGACTGGGTGGAACATGATGCTACATGTTTATGATATGATGCCCCAGTGCTAGACATCACTATAAACCTCCACACTGTAGACATCATATTAGTATGACTGAACATGTTTTAAAGCTATGTTAAAAATCCAAATCACACACTCATAGTTCTGCTGGTCATGGACAAGAATACCTTGTGTGATGGCCTTTCATACATTTGTCTTCTCTGGCATCCATTATTACTATCATTTTTTTAAAGTGTCTACTCATCCTAAAATATTCAGATTACAGTAGAACCTGTCTTGAGAGACCACCTCTTTTACCAGAAAAATATGGTCTCTCAAGACATGTGGTCTCTCATTACAGGTAATACTGCTATATAATCATTAAATTTGTGCACAGAGAGTGTGGTCTCACAAGACAGGTGATCTCACATAGCAGTGGTCTTTCAAGACAGGTTTTACTGTATTGCCACCAAATTTTTACTGGCATGTTTGTCCCAGTTTTAGTTGATCCTATATGAAAATGGTGCGTCTCAGACATGATACATCCAGTTTAGCTGTCCTGACAGCCATTTTCAAATCTTGATGCCATTACTGCTCCTAAATAGACGGTCATATCAATTTTTATTTATTTATAAAAAGACTACAGTTGAAAACTAATTGGTCTTGTATAAGGTCTAACATGGTCACAAGATGGTTTCAACACTCAGCAGATAAAATTAAAAGAAAAGATCTTGGGTTTCTGGAAGTTATTTCTGTCTGCCGAGTATCATTCACTTCAAGGTACTCATGATATCTAAATGAGAATTGTGCTGATAAAAAAGTTAATGAAAATTGTGCTAATTCAACATCCAGGTCATGGGTTTGAAGCCAGGCCATGTCATACCATAGACTTATAAAAATGGTACTAGCAATATGCATCACTTGGTGCTCAGTATCAAGAGGTTAGTGTTAGGATTAGTTGGTCTGGTATCAGGATAATGTGGCTGGGTGGGACATCATGCTACATGCCTGCAGAATGATGCCTTAATGCTTGAAATCACTATAAACTGTCACACTGCATATATCTTAGCAATATAACTTAAACTGTTTTTAAAGCTATGTTAAAAATCCAAATCACACACACACATACACAAATACATGCATTCATTATGACCACCATATGGTTTCAACACTCAAAAACAGTCTTGGATTCATGGTAGTTCTCTTTGGCCAGTAGACCTATAATTTCATGCATCTGTTGTCCATACAAGTTAGAACTACTTCTCAGAAGCTACTGTGAGGCATACTACATAACTTAACACATTCATCCCAAGGTCATGTTGCAATGAATTATACTTTTGATATAGGCATTTTTGTTAATATTTATACATTTTGTTATAATTGCATTGTAATATTTTAACAAGAAGTAGGAATGAGCTTAATATATATGTAGCTTAGTGATGTGTAGTTTTCTTAAATCAAGTTGAATTTAAACCTTGAAAACTAGCCATCCTGCACTGAACTAGAGTCTCCCATTGTGTGAGACCACATTCATTGATGTAAGTTGAGGTCTGTCGGAACAAGTTTTTCTATACATGAAAGGCCATCTGATTACATCTCATTCTTCTTTTATTACAAAGAATCTCAATAAACCAAAATTTTTAAAAGCCCTAAATGTAATACATTCCTATTTGATTACATTCTTGATAGGTTTCACTGTATATGCTTTTGTTTCGAAGTGTTGTATTTTGGGAATGTTTGATCTTTAAGCAGATTCATCACAAAAGTGTTTTGCTTCATTACTTTCTTTTTGAAATATTAACAGTCTAATTGAGCCACTGTTTTTTTTTTCACGCTCATATTCCATATTAGATAGGTTGCTAAGATACTTGATTGATATAAACAGAGATCAAATTTTTTATTGACATAAAGGGACTCAAGATTTTATTAAGTTCTTCGCAGGATATACTTTCAATCAAACAACAGCTGTGTATTTGGTAGAGTATACTCAATATAATCAGAATACACCAATCCCTTGATACCTCTTGCCCGGATAATTTGCAAATCCACTTATAATGCAATGGCAGGTGTGGATCCCCTACTTCGTTTTAGAAAAGGCAAAAGAAATTAACCTTATTTGTTGAATGTGAAGAATATTGCAGTCAGAATTGGTAAATGAAACTGTGATATATTGCATGTTTTATCTTGCATATTTTAATTAGTGTCTGGAAATTTGAACCAACATATTCTGAACTTGTAATAAGATGTTCTATCTTTTGTTACATTTATTTAGTACATGGTATGTAACAATTGTTACATCTACTATTACATGGTATGTAATAATTCTTGCATTTACTTAATACATGGTATGTACCAATTGTTACATTTACTTTGTATATGATATGTAACAGTTTGTTACATTTACTTAGTATATGGTATGTAAGAATTGTAACATTTACTTAGTATATGGTATGTAAGAATTGTAACATTTACTTAGTATATGATATGTAACAATTGTTATATTTACTTAGTATATGATATGTAACAATTGTTATATTTACTTAGTATATGATGTGTAACAATTGTTATATTTACTTAGTATATGGTATGTAACAATTGTAATAGTTACTTAGTATATGATATGTAACAATTTGTTACATTTACTTAGTAAATGGTATGTAACAATTGTAACATTTACTTAGTATATGATATGTAACAATTGTAACATTTACTTAGTATATGATATGTAACAATTGTAACATTTACTTAGTATATGATATGTAACAATTGTAACATTTACTTAGTATATGATATGTAACAATTGTTAAATTTACTTAGTATATGATATGTAACAATTGTTATATTTACTTAGTATATGGTATGTAACAATTGTTGATAAAATTTCACATAGTGAAAATGTCACCAAGGTGTACCAGTGTCAACACTTTAAGAGATAAATAGCACTGAGTTATGTCAAGTGAAATTTGTGTTTAGTCATACATTTTAAAATTTTTCAGTGTAATCATCCTAAATGCTATATTGTATGCAAGCTACAATTAAACGATCTTAAAGTATAATGATCATTCACTCATGTGATCCAAAAAGCAAGTGTACCAAACAGTGAATTCAAAGCTTTGTTTGATAGATGTTCATTATAGAGAAGTCGATTCCAAAGTTTTGTTGTGAATTTAAATTTCTTGAATTGGCACTCAGAGATTTGATCAAGGATGAGGAGAAGTTTCACTACTGCTTGTAATGAAATTATAGCATCAGTATTTCTGTAACAAAACAATTTTAACAAATCAAGTTGGCAGCTTTTTCACAGATGTCTCCACTTAATGAAAAAAAAGAATCTTGTAAAAGAGCACTGACTTAAATGTTTTGCAGGTAAACATCAACTCATGTGTATACTTGCTGTGTTGAAACCTCTTTTAAACATGTTTTTCACAATCTTTTATAGATTTGATAACTTGAAATTAAAGTTAATTTATATTGAAAAGCAAACAATTTCATTAAATAAAGCTGTTTATTGACAATTATTCTCAGCATAATTACTGTAACAAGTAATTCAGCCATTGGACAAGCTTCTTCATTTTTTACAGGTATATTGGTAACTCATGCCATTGCTTGTAATGCTATGTTTTTGGACCCCATTGTACATGAGTTATTGAGGGAGAGGTGTATGTTGTATACCCCAGATCTATATATATATATATATATATATATATATATATATATATATATATATATATATATAATATTCTTTTTTATTCTTCCTTATACTGCTCAAGGATATTTGAAATAAAGCAAATTTTGCAATTTCTTAGTTTTTATGCTGTATACTTTCAGAGAACAGATAACATAAAACATTTGTTAGCAATGGTAAAGAGTGGCCCCTCACTCTTAGATGCCTCAAAATAATACAGTCCCTACTATAAGACAGGTATGGTGGTTATCAAGTGGTTCTTCATTATAAGATGCCTTTATATGGAGAGGGTATTTACTTGAAATCAGCAAATAATGGATATATTTCATCGAGCTGGTGAAAAGCTCAGGATCGGTCATGTCCAGTGGTCTCTCTCTAAGATTTCTCAGAATGACACTGTGCTATAATAGTTATGGTCATAAACAGGGGTCTTTCACTGTAAGATTTCTTGGTATAGCACTGTCCCTAAAGGTATGTTCAGTGGACCTTCACTGTAAGGTACTTTAATTTAACACTGTCCCTGCTATAATACAGGTTTGACCATGGATTCCATTATACAGTGGTGATTGTTCTCTGTTCCAAATTGATTCTTAATTGATTTTAATGAATTTTAATCCTGTCTTAATATAAGTCATGTTAATGTGATTTCTCAGAACATACATATGCATGCCTGTGTATACAACATATCTATTGTATATCACCTATAATGTACCTCATTATAAGGCTGCCGTGTCTTAGCATCACCAGGTTCACTTACCATGTATATTTGCACTGAAGACAAGTCCAGCTGCAAACTGAACCGACCCAGATCTGCCATTGTATGATGCACTGGCAGATGTGGGTGTGCTGTTTGCAGCTGCAGTAATAGAACAAACAACATAGAACTTGATCAGCTATGGCAGACCAGGATCTTTGTTTGCACTCGACTTATAAGCGAGTATATATGGTAGTTGGGTTGTCAGTTTATTAGTATCAAAGAGCTTAAGATTATTTATTCTTTTTGTCAGTGAATTAGAATTGACTTTACAGATTTCTTTGTTGTATCTTCTTAGTATCAAAGAGCTTAAGATTATTTATTCTTTTTGTCAGTGAATTAGAATTAGTGAATTAGAATTGACTTTACAGATTTCTTTGTTGTATCTTCTTTTAAAATTACTCAATAACAAAGTGTTACAGATTTGATGCAAGTTTTATCCTAAATATGATACTGCTTTGTTTTTATATCAGTACATCATTGTCAGATATATGCTAATCAGTATTTTCTTTATTCATTTCATTACCGTTACTCATATGGTTAATTATTACATTCTTTAAATGCATTTAGTTATAATTAAGTCCATTTAGTTATAATGAAGTCCATTTACTTATAATGAAATGCATTTAGTTATAATGAAGTCCATTTATTTAAAATGAAATGCATTTAGTTATAATAAAGTACATTTAGTTATAATGAAGTACATTTAGTTATAATGAAGTATATTTAGTTATAATGAAGTACATTTAGTTTTAATGAAATGCATTTAGTTATAATGAAGTACATTTAGTTATAATGAAGTACATTTAGTTATAATGAAGTACATTTAGTTATAATGAAATCCATTTATTTATAATGAAGTACATTTAGTTATAATGAAGTACATTTAGTTTTATTGAAGTGCATTTAGTTATAATGAAGTACATTTAGTTATAATGAAGTACATTTAGTTATAATGAAATCCATTTAGTTATAATGAAGTACATTTAGTTATAATGAAATCCATTTAGTTATAATGAAGTACATTTAGTTATAATGAAATCCATTTAGTTATAATGAAATCCATTTAGTTATAATGAAGTGTTGATGAAATCGAATGTTTAAAATGCTTGGGATTATTATCAGACCCACATGGTGATGCTGTTCAGTTGTTTGCTTTTACTGTAGGGATTAATATCTTCAAGTCTTTTGACCTTGGAATGTAGCATGTTAATTTTCTGTTTAATCTTTTTCTTCATCTCTCTCAAAAAACATTCAGCCAGAAGTAAAATTTATAACCATAATTTGAACTGAGTAAACAATTTTTTAGCAAACTTTCTAAACTTTGTTTCTATCATGAAATGGGAAGTTTGACTTCTGAATAATTTTTTTCTTGTTTAATGTATTTTGAATTAAAAAATATATATATTATTGATTTGGTTACCCAATTTTGCATGGACCTTTTTTAATATTAACCTTTTTAATCTAACTGCTCACTTATTGTACACTTTCTCACACTATAAATCAAATCAGTATAGTGTAGTCCCGAATGAATTTCCTTTCTTGAGGAATTAATTTTCATATTGAACTTTCCATGGACTTTTTAAAAGAGAGTGATTTATTACAATTTGACTTTATATTTTAAGGATTTCCCCTTTTTGTGTTTTTAATTTTGTTTTGCATGCCTAATTTTACTAGGCTAAAAGATAATTAAACAAATTCATTTGTTTTATGGCCTCATGTTTTCTGATGGATTTCATCTTAGTTGGCCAGACCTGATGAGTAACTTATATTCTATGTTTATCAGAATTCTTGATAACATTTTTCCAGAACTACTGATCAAGTGTCGAAGAATGTCTGTAAAATGTAACTTTCCACATGAGGTTTTAGACACATGCAGTCAGTATAATTACTGATTGGGTTGTTGACCTTCATGACATCCTGTGGCCAGGCTAAATGAGATAATTATTTATGACTAATTATAGTATCATAGCAACGTGTATGATTTGAAACACAGTTTGCAAACATTTAAGCTCCTCCAGACCAACACACAGTTTTTCAACTATTTTTTATACCCAACTTATGAAGGCACATGTTTTGTATTGAAATGGTGCCCTTAATAAAAAGTTAGCTTTTATAAGATGGACTAAAGGTAAAAGGTATACTATTTCAGTATTGGACATGGTCATCTGTGATTGGGGGTGGGGGTGTCTTCTCTTTAGTCATTGTAAGATGGTGAACACTGTATGGTTGAACCTTTCTAAGCAAAAGATCCATTCAAGGTACACCTGGTTTGTTATTGATGACATTTAGCGACCTATTTCCTTAGGTTTACTTACATACGTTCTTTACTTCTTTTTAATAGACTCTGTCCATAAATAACACCATACTGGTGCCCTTTTATGTTTTTTTTAAAAGGCAAACTGTTGTAAGGCTCTTGTCTTTACTTATTACCTCTGTCCACACAGATTAAGGTCTTGACTCAGCCAACATAGATATTTAAGAAAGCTTGCCAGTAGCTTCCCAAGGGTCAGTTTCCAGGAGTTTTTCTGGGTTCTTAATTCCTCCATCAGATAAACTGCCTGCCATCTTATAGCCTATCTTGGGTTTAATAATGGCATTAAACCCCCAAAACGACAAACCTCAATTGACTGGTTTTACTCTATGCAAATACTGACTTATTTGTCCAAATTTCAAATGCCCACACCATTTTTGCAACTCCTTGAGCCTTGCTAATCAGGATTGCACTTTGTGATTTGATGGCTATAAAACTATTGAGACCAGGATGAATAGACTTGTTTGAAATTACAATTAACTCACTCCCACCCCCATTTAAGTGTTTTTGCAGTCTTAAAGTGGCAATGTTATTCGGAGGTTTGACCAAACATTTGTTTTGAAATACAGTATGTATTTCTTTCATATATGCAATGATAATTCGTTACTTTGCTTAGGATGTTATATTGCAGGACACTTTTACTAAAACTTAAACTGAAATGATTTTTAAATGTTGAAGTAGTTGGCCTAAGGCCGCTCTCAAGATAGGGAGATAGATTTAGTACATAGACACCTTGTCTATTAGCATATGACTTGTGAAAATGACGAAATTGTAGAAATACATATGGATCAACATACAATTCATTTTTAATAGGACAGGTTTATCTGAGATGGGGTTTTGATATTTTGACATGAATTTGATGGATTTGTCATTTGAGGATTGTTTTACGATAGTGAACATTGATATTTATTTTTATCTTTTGAATACTCAACTCCATAGAATCAAGTTTTGTTGATTGGCTCTTTATTTCGCATGGATTCAGTCTCTCCATTTGTAAGGCATAGTGTCCATTCTAAATATAGTATGTATTACTCATAATAGTAGTAAACTGTATTGTCTTGCATAAATTATTAATCAAGTTTAGATCCAATGACCTTTCAGGTAATTCGTATATGTTATATGTTGAGGATGGCAATTCAGATATGGTAACTTATTAGACTTTATTGTTATAGTAGTTGTCTTCGATAGATATTTTCTCACAGATAGTAGTACAGTGTAGCCACATTAATCCTGACTCTGTTTATCACTATCCAGACATAATTCAACAGAATTCCTAAACATTAATTTGCTCCATTAATCAAGAAATCAACGTTACAGATCTGGAAATCAAAATCGGGACCAAAGCGTAAAATTACTATCAAATTTGTCTTTATAATCCAGAAATAATCTGCCAAAAATAAAAAAATTTGAAAAATCATATATAAAAATACAGTCAGTCGGATAACACAGATTCACCTATGTAAATTTGGATGTGTGTCAATGTATCAGTCTCTGATTGGTCAAATTCTAGTGGTATGTTAAAGTTATCAATTGGTCATGTGATCATGTGTGGGGAAAAACTAAGAAGCATGACCTTATTGTAACCAGCAATTGTATAGCAGTGTCCATTTTAGCTTTTAGTTGGGGGTGTTAATAAGTTAATAACTAAATAAACACACTTGGATCAAATCTTCCATGCTTTTTGACATAACATATGGTTAATAATTTAAGTTTTTCATGTAGCCTTTTTGTTGTTTACCAATTGTATGTAGCAATCACAGTTTATTTATGGCTGTACAAATACAGTTGACTAAGGGGCTGTCCATAAATGACATAATGCACTTGGGGGGGGGGGGGGTCACACATGTGTGACGATGTGTCACAAGGGGGAGGGGGATTAAGAAATGTGATGTCACATCAAAATGCGCAACTTTAAATAAAAGTTCCACTTAATTTTTTTTATGTTGCTTATAATTTATTTAATGATGTTTTAAGTAGCTTCACGCATGTCGTGCATGAGCTCAAATTAACATGGACTTGTCTTCGAACCACCAACACCCCTACTAGCCTCAATAGTGGCTTTTTCCAAATAGCATTTTTTCGTTTCCAGTCCGCTGGTGTCAACAAAGCAAGGTTGAAATGATCTTTTTCATGCCAAAACTTACTTAGTGATAAGCGAACTTTCTGCAATATTTCGCCCAGCGAATATTTTTAGTTTTGAAAGTGATTTTAATTGACTTGGGGGAGGGGTGAGCAGAGCTTTGTGACATCATATTTGAAGGGTCTGACTTTTTGTGACAAAAAGGGGAGGGAGGGGTAAAAAATCTGCCAAAAACGCGTGACATCATTTATGGATGGCCCCTAATTTAAGCTGTGGACTGTATAGGGATTCATTTCAGAATAAAATGGGGATGTCAATTATCAGCTCATTAGCATCTACAACAGTTGTAAGTTACGACTTATAAAATGACTGCATTTTATTAGTCTACCTTAACACAACCATTATTGAATATACAGTATATTTATAGCTAGCATATCATGTACATGTATATGGTATGATGACATTGTAAAATAAAAAATGTGCATGATTCAATTATCCAGAAAACTCATTAATCCGGACATATTCACTGCGAATGAAAGTGTCCTGATTAACAAGGCTCTTCTGTATTTGAAACAATGATTGAAATGCCTTTTCTCTGAAATCCCTACAGTAATTCTACAAATTCAAAATTAATACTTTCAAATGTTAATAAAAATAATTATGTTATAAATAAAGAACAGAAAATTTAGTGAAGATTATTTAAATTATTTGATGCAGTATTTTTTTACAAAAGGGAAAAGGAACATGTATAGAAATGTTGTTGGAGTTATTTTTTCCATATTATTTTTTGTAACTTAGTGTTACTTTAGCCCAGAGTCATTAGTATTCTCAGTTTTTTGATATATTGGAATTCAGATTCCTATGTAGACCTACATAATTCAGTGCTTCTGCTGGTGTTAAAATGTTGCAGAAGGATGAAGCTTAATAAATTTTTTTTACAATGCTTGTGCAGCCAAACAAGTTAAATTTTGAAAACTGATTCCTAAACGAGATGGTTATGATAAATTAAGCATGTGGCAAGATAGAACATGTGTTGTACTTGTCTGTACTTGTCTTATATAACGACGATTAAATCTTTTGAAGTCATCAGTAGTTCTGCAGGATTAGTGGGTCATTTGAAAAATAGGATAATTCTGATATCTTCGTATCAAAGTAACTGTTGTATTGTCTTATCAAAAAGACGTGATTTGCTTAAAATCCTATATACCCATAAAAATAAATTCTTGACAAAACGGTTTTCAAGCTGAGTAAGGACTCGGAAGAAAACCTTTTATTCGCTTTCATAGTTACTCTTAGTTATGGGGGCAGATAGATTTTGTTTTCAAATTTGAAAGACTCTTAATAAGGAACACTGCTTTATAGCCATTTAATCAAGAAAGAATGCATTAATTTTGTAAGAAACTTGTTTTGGATATCCTTGCAATCAACATTCTGTACTGTCTCAACTTTGTGTACACCTGCCATTATGTTACGATATGCAATCAACATTCTGTACTGTCTCAACTTTGTGTACTCCTGCCATTATGTTATGACGATGATATCCACTATCTGTCCATCTACAGATCTGTATGTATCATTTCACTTTTGTGAAATAATTTCATATCTGTACAATAATGTTGAGCTGTCAACCATCATAAGTTCACAAACTTTGATGATGGTTTGCATTTAGAGGAAGGAAAAATACTATACAGTTTTAGGTTAATAGTCATGTTCAATGTGAATAAAAGAAATAATTTGAGTTCTCCATCATCTATCACTACAGATCTTTGTGGATGACTTTCATTTAGAGGAACCTAAACCTATACAGTTTTAGTTTCAATGGTTATGGTCATTGTGAATGAAAGACATGTCTACATAATAATTTGAGTTCTCCATCATTTATAACTACAATACTTTGTGGATGACTTGCACTCTGGATTAGGAAGAAGCCTAGTGATATTGGGTGGAAGGTCAAACTCACGCAGACTGGAAGAAGAGAAGTGGTGTCTGTTCATTGTACTCTTGCTTGTTTACAATACTACTTTCTATGTTTAATGCTAACAACTGTGTCATATAGCCATAGATGAATCTCCACAATAGAAACAATTGAAATATTTACAGCAATTTACATTTCTTGTGAAGGCCAAACGCTCTAGGAACAAAACAGTCATATTGTGCTTTAATCCAGCTTCATATATTTTTGGATGTTCAGCACTTCTAATCATTTATTGCTTAGTAATCAGAAAATTTTGTTCTTTACATATTATCATGAAGTCGGCATGATATTTTAATAGTGGGAACTCATCTGTGGCAATGAACGGTGTTTAAATTTCTTTGTATTCCTTGACAATTTTTTTATATATGTTAGAGGCACATGACCATCATTTAGTTTCAACAGAAAATATCATAAATTAATGAGAGTACTGCTTTTAATTTAAGCATATAATGTTTCCATTTGATGAGGGTTTATTCCAGTATTTAGAGATTTATATAGAATTTTTTTTTAAGTTGGAAAATGCAGGCAAGCTCTGTTATTCACTAAAAGGAATCATTACTGTAAATATCTGATTTTAAACATTCAAATGTTATAATAATAGTTTTAAATTTGAAAGCTGTTGGTTTGTTACTTGTCATTTTCTAAGTATTCTCTTGTTAAGCATTTATACACCTGTGCAGTTTTGAATTACTAATTTCCATACTCATATTTAACATAAATACATGTATGCAGGTAAATAAGAGAATTTTGAATAAATTATTTGTTTAAAGAAAGATCTTGTCAGAAGCTAGTTACTACTGTACTTATTAGCTAGACTGATATTACTTATGCATTGGAATCAGCTGGAGAGACTTTGTTTATAAATGATTAGATATCTAGAATATACTAGTATTGATATTTATATTATCTATATGTATTTTTGGTTGAAAAGATTTTACAATATTTGCTTAATATTGAAAATGATTATAGACTCGTTAATTATTTGACAAGTGAAATTTTTTAAATTAAATTTAAAAACAAATTAAGAGACCAAAATAATTTTTGAATATATAGAAAACATAATTAACATGATTCATTAGTAATCAGTATTCAATGTATAAATGTCTCTCATTATCCCTTTAACAGATCAGTTTCATGAACCACCTAGCACACTGGTGGCAACCATTAAGAAACTTCAGAGTGGATACATAGCTGGAACCAGGTAATTTGTCATTTCATGAGTCTGTCTGTCATTGTTGATGTCACTGCATCTGCTTGTCTATCTGTGCATTTTTGTATGTTTGTCTTACTTACCCTCTCTCACTTTCATGATACCTGTACATGTTTCTGTGCTTAAAGTCCTAAAGCATATTTGGGGGAGAGACAATATTGATGTAAATGTCCTAAACTATATAATTTTCCAGAATTAAGTAGTTTTAGGAAATCAATTATATTTATGCCACAATCTCCCTGCATTAGTAGTAGTTATCCATGGTCAATCATCATTTGTTTCTACAGGCTTTGTATTGTGCATTGAAGAGTAGCAAGCATTTGTGTGCATGTGTGTGTGTGTGTGTGTGTGTGTGTGTGTGTGTGTGTGATGGGGCTTTTATCCCTAATAACCACATGCTTCAACTCAAAAGAAAATTGTGTATGTGAACTAGAGGAGCTTGTATACAACCTGTCTCACCTGCAGAAGTCGCTGTGATTATCACCAACTATGTTCTTTGGACAGTATGATTTGCAATCAGCTTGGAGCCTTTTCCTGTCCAATTGTTAAGCTGTAGATACTATTTTGGCTACTTTCATATGTTCTAAAGTAGTATAAATAAAAGAATGGACATCCTTGTTTATAGATAACTTGTTTATGTTTTCTATGTGTATTTCAGAGTTCACCTTGGAACCCTTTCAGACTTTGTGTCTACCTCTTGTGTGACAAAACTGAGTTTTGTGCATCAATTAGATGATTCCAATCAAGGTAATATATTGAAAATTAATTTCGTGTTTGCATGTATTGTAAATATTTATCATTTGTCACAATTTTTATATCAGCTTTCCCAAATTTCTGATGAATAGTCATATTTGTTACACAATGTGGTTAGAAAAGAATTGTGTATTCCAACATTTTGTTTTAATGGCAGACTCAGTATTTACTGTTTTATCTTTATATCATTTGTCTTTTTGTTGCTTTTAAATGAGATTGATATGCAGTAAAGTCATTTTCAGCAGATTTCAGTAGATACATCCTTTCATGTATGTATAATGACAATACTGGCTATATAGTCATGACAGAAAGTTATGTTTTAAAATAAAGATGAAAAAATGTTTATTAATTTATTTTGATAAGTATGAGCATTTTGTTGCCTAGGTAACTTTAGTCTGAATTTATTTTCTGTATGATAAATAATATTTACTGTAGCTATTGGATTTCATTAATTGCTTGGTAGATGTGAACTATATAATCAGTAATAACACTACAGCTTTTCTATTTGGTAAAGTATTTTTTTAAATACTCTCCCCCCAAACAAAACATCTACTGATATAAACCTGCTGAAATTGATTTAAATTGATAATAGCATGCAGTATATGGATATTGCTTACATATATAATTATTGCCAGTTTCTGTTTTGTTAATTATTTATGTAGTCAGTACAATATTCATTTCTAACATGTAAAATATCAAGTTAGATGTGTTCCAGTAAAATATACTTGGGATCCAGAGATGTCACTTTTATTGTGGATTAGGCCTCTATAGTTGCAATTTTGAATTTGTTGTCATTTTTATAAAAACTTGATGAGTAATCAGTTTTCCCTGGCATATATTTTATAAAAATGGTTTGCGATGGGAAACATTTGTTTTTAAATGAAACAGCCCTTAAGAAGTCTCATTAATGTAGTAATATAAATATCGGAATGAAATGCACTTCTTAAACTTTTGATTTTGAAAGTTTAATTCATATGGACGAAGGCATCAGTTAGCTTTCATCACAGATATGTTTTGTTTAGACTTTACAAGTTCAGTTGCAGCTATAAGGATCAAGCAGTGTTATTAAATAATGAGGATTCTCCAAGCATTATATAGAGGTCCGCAAATATGATGTTAAATTTATACATTTACTTTTTAAGGATTTTAACAGTAAATTTGTATGCTGCCACTGCCTGCAGCAAGAGTGTCTTGGTTTGGTTAAATTCATCCCTCTTACCATCCATCCTCCACAAAAGTTTGTTAACAAGATTACCATAACAACATTGACATACAAAATTTGTCATGGGACATTTTTACATAACCTGATGATTTTGGATCGAAATGATTTAAGGTCAGAGTCACTGGGACTGAAAGAAGTAAAGTGTTTTTTTCAAAGTGACTTGTTTTCTGAAGAAAAGAATGAGACATAAGGTCATTGTGACTGAAATAAGACAAAATGGTTTATGCGCAGAACTTGGTTATTGACCATAATGTTCACCAAAGTTTGTGGATGATGTGCATGCTGTGTAAGCTTATTCTTTTTCGGTCAGAGGCCAAGGTCACTGTGACTGCAATAGGAAAAATGTCTTTTGCATAAACAACTTGGTTCTAGTACTCATACCCTCAGGAATGTTTGTAGCGGGCTAGCATTGACGGTATTGAGGAAGTCTATAGTTTTGGGGGTCAAAAGGTCAAAGGGCAGGGTCATTGTCTCGATATTAAAATATTGATGTTGTGAAATAATTTTCATTCTAAAGTAACTTCTTAGACCAAACATTGGATGGCATGAACTTATGGTAATAAGGAAACCTGGAGACTATGGAATCTAAAATATCAGGGGTCAAAGAAAAAATGGATTCAGAATATTATTTAGTGAAATACCACATAAAAACAAAAATCAAGGCAACTGAGAACTACCAGTGCCTACAAAGAGGACTATTGTGCAGGTGTACACATTATTGTAGTTTTTGGACAAGTCATTGCTAGCACAGGACAGACAAATGAAATTTGCTTGGCATATTTATATTCATATGTATATGACCCAATTAATGTGCAGGCTACTGTAGCATTGTTTCCAGTTTTTCCACAATTTATTGCATTGTTAGACTTGAGCAAAAATCACTTTAATTATACTAATGAAATTTATTCATATGTAGATGTCTTTTTAGGTTTTGATTCCATTATAGCAAGTTTTCAATATTTTTTTATACTTAGTTTTGAACTTTCAGGACTGTTATAATATTTTTGGCTTAAAAAACATTGTTAGTGCAAATAGGCAAGCAATAGACAATGAAAGTAAATGTGGTAGGCACATTTGCAGATGATTGCATTAGATTTTTCTGTAATTGTTGCATTGTTTCAGATTTTGTTGTTGTTTTGGACCTTTCTGTATTTGTCTGCAATGGTGGCATATGTGTTTAAAAAAGAAATCTAGTTCTATAAAGTTCTTTTGCATGCATATACATGTATTTTCAGGTCATGGACAAATTAAGGTAGCTAATTGTAAGTGGTATTTGATTTCCTGAAAAGGTTATGCTTTGCTATGTTGCTTAAAATCAAGAGAATTCATTAGAAATAATGAACCACTTTGTTGTTGGTGTTTGTTTGTAATTCTTTTGTTCTTGTGTTATGTTTGTTTGTGATTCTCCTTGTATACAACACAAAAAAGAAATACAGAAATACTTAGCTGTCTCATTGTGCTTAATTTTTACCTTTACTTGATAAATACCACATACATGTCTGTCTGTCTGTCCAGGATTCTTTTGTGTGCATATTCAGTAAAAGTAAGAATTGGACATGGCTGTCTCGCTTGTGATTCTAAATATTTGGCAAAAACAACATAGACACTGCTGTCTGTGATTCAAATGTATTGTTTACAAATAGACAGGATGGACATGCTGCCAGTCTGTGATTTTCTGTACATTTAACACTTAAGAAACATGACATGGCTGTCAGTTTCTGATTCTTTTGTACATTAGACAAATAAGCAAACAAAGACGTGGCTGTCACTCTGTGATTCTTCTTTGCATTTGGTAAATAAGAATACACAGACATGGTTGTCTGTGATTCTTTTGTATACTTGGCAAAATAAATATAAAATTGCTTTCTTTTTTGCGATTTTTAATTGCTGTATGCTTCACAAAAAATAAAAATAAACATATTAATCTATATGTTTTGCAAATCAACACATGGATCTCAGTTTATTTTCTATTTTCCTTCAAACAATAATCATACACTGCTATCTGCTTTTCCTCTGTGTGTTTAGCAAATAATACATATTGCTCTGTAATTGTGATTCTTTTGTATGTTTAGTTTTGAAATAATTGACACATAGCTATCAATTTTTTAATTCTTTGTATGGTTAGCAAATAAAAAATACTGAAATAACTACAGTGGTTCCTTGACTTACGAGTTTAATTCGTTCCGTGACGGAGCTCGTAACGCAAATTACTTGTATGTCAAATCAATTTTCCCCATTGAAATGAATTGAAATGCCATTAATCCATTCCGGACCTAAAAAAAACACTGCAATATCGACAATTTTGAGGCTTATCACGATGTTATAGTGGTCCTTCCAGAACTCTCGAAGTGTGAAATTTGTGCTCTACGTCACCTCAAAGCACCATCAGAACAGGTGCTTGGTGAAGAGCTTCTTGAAATTAGAAATCACCTGCTGATCCATAGGCTGCAGGATAGGGGTGGTGTTGGGTGGAAGGTAGAGAACCTTTATAAACTTTAACTCTTCGAGGATGCCATCTTCGAGTTTAGGTGGGTGAGCAGGTGCATTGTCCAGGACGAGATGGGCTTGCAGAGGTAGTTTATTTTAAAGACCAAATTCACCCACTCCACAAAGAACTGCCTGGTGACCCACGCCCTCAGGTTTGCCCTTCACATAACCTGCAGTTTTTCTTTCAGAATCTTATGTAACTTAAAGGCTCTGTGTTTTTCCGAATGATAAACAAGCAGTGGCTTAATCTTGCGGTTGCCGCTTGCATTGGCGCACATTGCGAGGGTTAGCCTATTCTTCATGGGTTTGTGGCCTTGCATCCTCTTCTCCTCTGTCGTTATATAAGTCCTCCTTGACATCTTCTTCTAGAAGAGTCCTGTCTCATCACAGTTGAAAACTTGCTGGGGGATGTATCCTTCTGCTGCTATAATTCCAGCAAAAGTTTTGATGTTATCAGCTGCCTTCATATCCGTACTCGCTGCCTCACCATGCATGACAACGGAGTGAATGCCAGTCATCTTTTTAAAATTCTTGAACCTATACCGACTGGCTTTAAATGGCTTGCCTGATGCCTTGTCTGTTGAAGTGCCTGGGGTCTGCTGCAGCAAATCAGCTTAAATAGCTCGTGCCTTCTCACAGATTATAGCCTCCATCATGGTATCTCCTGCGAGCTGCTTCTCCATCAACCACACCATCAGCAGCTTCTCCATATTTTTATGGATGTTCGCTGTTTAGAAATTATTTTAATGCCATTGGCAGGTGTTATAGTCTGTATCAACTCCTGCTTCAGTATGGTGCAGATCGTAGAAGTGCTAGCTCATTCTGCTTTGCCAAGTCGACTACATACACACCTTGGTCATGTTTTTCGATAATTTCTTTCTTTATTTCAATGCACATCATCTTCTCAGCACTGTCCTTCACACTCACTCCTTTTCTTCGGATCCATGGCTGGAAAAATGTAGTTTTGCAAAATAACTGCAAGCACAATTGTGAGAACAACACCGATGCTTTCACTGCAAGCTAACCGCTTAAAGTAAAGGAATGAGACACGAGATGCTGGGCGGATGTTGCGGCATTTGCTGTGGCATTCGCTGCACAAATAGTGGTGGGGTATCTGAAGCTGGCTCGTAACCCAAATTTAAGCTCTCAACTCAAAGCAAAAAATCAGCCGAGAAATGGCTCGTATCTCCTCGAAAAACTCGTTAGTTGGGACACTCGTAAGTCAAGGAACCACTGTATATAATTCTTCTGTGAGTTTAGGAAGTACAAAACACATACATGGCTGTCTAATTCTTCTGAATGTTTAGCAAGTAAAAAATACAGACATGGCTATTTACTTTTTTATTCCCTTATATACTTAGCAAATAAGGAACAGAGATACAAATGTTAATGATGTCTTGCTTAGCATAATTAGATATGGCTGTCATTGTGTGATACTTTTGTATGTGTGGCAGATATGATGCCCAGGTATGGCTGTTTATTTTGGTAAATAAATATTCAATGTATGTGGCAGATAGGAAACAGGCATGACTATTGGTAATTATTCAATATACTTGGCAGATATAAAACACAGGTATGGCTATCAATTTGTAATTCTTTAGTTTCAACTGTACAATTGCCAGATTATAAAAAGTTCAAAAACAAATGAGAGTGTTAATAATTATTTTGTAAGATAGCCATCTATGAAGCACAGTTATGGTTGTCTTTTGTAATTTTTCTGTGTGCTTAGAAAATTAAAAACACAGACAAGATCATTAGTAATTTTTGTGCGTGCATTGTTTTTATGGAAAAATAAAATACATGGACCATGGGAATTTGTAATTCTTTTGGCTTGGCATATATGAAACAAAGATTTTCTGGCTGTTTGTAATTCTTCAAGAAACACAAACATGGTTGTCTATTTAATTTTCTTTGCAAAAAAAACCCACTGACATCATTGTCTAGTTTAGGTTTTGTGCTGGCTTTTTTAAAAATGATAATAATCACCTTAATTCTTTGCAAAATTACAAACAAAGACTTTTTCTCATTATTGTACTAATCTTTTTCAAATGTTGAATTCACATCAGAGATTATCAAAGTAGTCTTTTTCATTTTATTATTATGTTGAAATTATCTGTCTTGAATTATTACCTGGCTCATGATTGGTATTGCATTTCATCACTGAATATAAACGTTGATTGACATGTTGCCATTTAGCTGATTCATACATATCACAGATCTCTTTCATTGTTGCCCTTGACTGTTAATGCAGCTTTGCGCATAACATGGTTGCACTGTGTATATTGTCTTTAAATTTAATAAGTGTTTCAGTGTTCATAGAGCTGGCAGATTTTTTTACATGATTTTATTCAAGTTTGCAATGACTAAAACATGTTGCTGTAGTCTACATTTTTTTTCTCTTATCAGCCACTACAAGATGTTCTAACTCATGATCACATATAGGAAAGAAAAGTCATTATCAGTGCCTTATCAAAAGATTGCTATGTCTGATTCTCAAACTGTTTATTCATACCCTGTCAATCACATACCAATATAGCTTTACATCCAATAGATAATTCCTCATGTGTCAATACACATTTATGTAATGGATAAGCACATCTTAAAGCTACCCATGTGTTTATTAAGTTTAGCCCACTATTAGATTATATTTGGATATCCATCACCAGATAGAATACAATTATTTTATAGTACATTTGCAAATGTGACTCAGACCAATTATACAGTACATGCAAAACCACTGTAAGCTGTATGGACTGTTAGATGCTCTGTTTATAGCAATGATGCTTTTATAATAATAGCATACTGGGGTGTCCTTGGTGGCCAACTGGTGCAAAGTGCTCACCTTTACAGATCATTGCCATCTCACTTCTGTCCACATAGGTTTAAATCTTGGACTCAGCTAGTGTGGGTATGTGGGAAAACTTGCCAGTAGCATCTCATTGGTTGGTGGTTGTTTATGAATTTTTTTCCTAATTGTTTCTCCAACCATTATTCTCACTGCCGTGTATAACCTGCCATATGCTGAAAAAAGTGGCATTAAATCTACAGCATTAATAGAATACTGATATTGTCACCAGAGGCAAAGCAGCTAACGTAATTAATTATGATTTATATGGCTAGTTCAGATAGGAAACAGGCGTCCTATTAATTAGAGGGTCCTAATAGTTACAAGAATTATAGGTGCATAGATCTTTTTCAGGTTTAATCACTTTTTATTTCAAACACCGTTGCTAGACAAAAGAAATAACAAATTTTATGAACAGATAATTTTCATACTTTACAAAACAATGTTTTGTGCAAGATAAATATATGTATTCATTATAATTGTGATGTTGCAGATAAGACCCAGAGCAACAGTTTCATGACTAATGAGTACTCAGATAATAAACAGAGCAACAGTTGTATATGGACAATATTTCATTATTTTGAACACATCACAAACAGTTATGATTCATATGAATCCCATAGCATTAATGAATCCACCATTGCATACATATGTACATGTACATGCTTGCTAAAAGGCATCGTGTGATGTCAAGATGTATGATTTAGGTTAATTCCAGTTTTTTAAACCATTAATCAGATTTTCTGTTCAGAGCTAATCAAAGTGTAATTGTTATCAGCCTACTTGATTATACTGTAAATATTATTAAAGTACTTTATCAAGGTGTAAATGTTTATCAATCTACATTATCAAGGTGTAAAAGTCATCAGCCTACTTTGTCAAGGTGTAAATGTCATTAGCCTACCTTAGCAAGGTGTCAATGTTTATCAATCTACTTTATCATAGTGTAAAAGTCATCAGCCTACTTTATCAAGGTGTAAATGTCATCTGCCTACTTTATCAAAGTGCAAATGTCATCAGCCTACTTTATCAAGGTGTAAATGTCATCAGCCTACTTTATCAAGGTGTAAATGTCATCAGCCTACTTTATCGAGGTGTAAATGTCATCAGCCTACCTTATCATAGTACCAGTGTTATCAATCTGCTTATCATGGTGTAAATGTTACCAACCTATTTTATCAAAATGCTTTCAGCCTACGTTACCATGGTGTAAATGCTAGCAACCTGCTACCATAGTGTAAATGCTAGCAACCTTATTCCCCTTTTTGCTATCAACAAAATACCATCATGTTATGACTCAAAAACTCCTTGTGAGCTGTGACTTTATTTCTCACACATTTGGGAAGATATGTGCAACATAAGAGTAATTTTATTGTAGGACTAAATTGTTTACATGTTAGTTCTGTCTCCATATTGACTATAATATATTGTAGTTGCTTGAGGATAGTGTGATATTTTTTAATTCAACAATATGTATAGTTGAATTATGGATCTATTCTCTCTTACATAACATAATTGATTTTTGATCCTTTGAACATGCCCAATTTAAGAACATAAAATTTAGAGTTAAATGCCACACAAGATGAAAAAGGGGGATTTTAAAACAACAAAATAGAACTATGAGGGTTTCAGACAAACAAAGAATGCATATATAATGTTGACCTTTGTTCATTCAGTTGAATATTTGTTTGATTTCTTTTTTATCAGTCTCTTGCAGTAAGGCCAAGTGAGTTTATGGTATAGTATGGTCCCCATCCATTAGGTTTTGTGTGTTGTGCTTCTGTCAGTAATTGCTTGTTATCACAATAGATGCCATATTTCTGGTCCAGTTATTAGCAATATTTAGCATATGGACTTTCCTAATAAAGATCTCAGATGAGTTTAATAATTAACAAAATCAATGCATGTGAAAGCTGCTCTTCTTAGTTCTTTGGAGACTAGATTTATGATTTAAATCTGATCAAATTTAGAATATATGATTATATCATTAAAATCTCCAATGAATTCAGTAATTAGTGAGATAAACATATTATTGAGATTATCTGATTGGCTAAGTTTGTTATTCTTATAAAAATCCTTTTTACCTTTTTATAAAATTTGGAACATGGAGCTTATAACTTTATGATCACCAACAAATTAGTGAGATCCGTGTAATATGGATTTATATCTTAAAGATTTTGGATTATTTTAATTGCTTATGGATGAGTTGATCTTGCACCAAATTTTGAACAAACTTAGAAACTATCTTTGTCTCCTGAATTTTTGAAGCTTTTAGTAATGAGATATGTTCAAGCATATTAATAAGGTTATCTTGCATCTGATTGGCTAAGTTAATTACCAAGTTGAAGACCATATTTGCAGTCTGACTTTGATCAAACTTGGAATGTAAGTGTATATCAAGATCTCAGATGTTTTTGACAATCAATACCAGATGATCTTGCATGTGATTGGTTGAGTTCATTTCCACTTTGTAGTCCACATCTCTGATGTGATTTTGATCAAACTCGGAATACATCATATATTCATACATGCCAACCATTACGCTTTTGGCGTAATCATTACGCTTTTTCCCACTAAATTCCGCGTTACGCGTTAACGTTTATAGATTACGCTTTTTCGATATATCCATCTTGCAAAAAAATTTTTTTTTTCGTTTTTATTAGCATTACTTTATATTTTACATACTGTTTTATTTTTAATTAAAAAATACCCTGCTTCTACATAACTACGATATACAAGTATACTTGTCCGTGGACTTTCCTAATATTCATGTTCTATTTATAGCAACTATCATGTTACTAAGATACTTTCAAACTTTCGACCTCATATTCTATTTATAGCGGCTTAGTGAGGAGAGAACAGA
The DNA here is from genome assembly GCA_029339505.1 of Unio delphinus. Taxonomy (NCBI): domain Eukaryota; kingdom Metazoa; phylum Mollusca; class Bivalvia; order Unionida; family Unionidae; genus Unio; species Unio delphinus. Next base: position 6,581,930 of record JAQISU010000237.1, on the reverse strand, counting down.
CTGGTTTCTATTTTGTTTAAATCATTATGCACGTACTCTTTGTTCTAATTTTGTATAGTGCAGAACCAGTCTAAAAGTTTTTTTGCGCTAAAAAGTATTAAAAAATTCTCAATGCGTTTATGAGTGCAAAAAATATCTCTTAAATAATTTCACAGATGGGTTAGAAAAAGTCAATAATAAACAAAGCAAAATGTAATCAATCCTCCAAACACGACGAGGGCATCATCACGTGACGTCTAATCGTTGGCGCTAAATGGCTTCAGATGTTAAGATGGATTCTAGTCTTTGTGTATGTTAGAGCACATTTTTTTCCCCAAGAATTTCGCAGATGGATCAGAAAAAAGCAAAACAACGAGTCCTCCAAAGATTCAAAGATGAATATATGAATGGCATAATACAGCGTTCCATTCTAGGACAGCATCATGCTCATTGCAGACTGTGCGGAAACGATTTTAGCATTGGTCATGGTGGTAAATTTGATGTGGAAAAACACATGAAAACAAGGAAACACATCGAATTAGCTTGCATTACGAACTCTAATACTAAGGTAACTTCTTATTTACAGCAGAGCTCAAGTGCAGACTTGAATACTATAAATGCTGAGGTGTTATTTACCGAGTTTTTAATAGAACACAGACTACCCTTAGCGGTAGCAGACCATGTTGGTCCCTTGTTCAAGCGGATGTTTCCTGATTCGAAAATTGCGGAAAAATATGCTTGTGCAAGAACAAAATCATCTCACATTGTTTGGTGCCTAGCAGAAGATACTTCACTTAAAATTGCAGAAGCAATGAAAATTGGGCCGTTTAGTATTGCCACAGAGGGGAGTTGTGATTATGATGATAAAAAGTTGTACCCAGTATGTGTTAGATACTTTGACAGTGAAAAAGGCAAAGTCATGAGTGTTCTTCTTTCTTTACCAGAATTAACAGTAGATTCCACTGGACAAAACATTTTTGATTTGCTTGACAATGTTTTGAAGAAACATGACATAAGTTGGCAGAACTGTATGGGGTTTGCAGCTGACAGTCAAAAAGCTTCAAAAGTGTTAGATTCTCTGTCAAGAGATATCCCTTTCTATTGCCACCCTTGTCTAACTTGGATCATCTGGAAGAAGAATTCCTGAAGTATCAAGTTGGGATTCTACCTGACAATATACTTAATGCAGATAGAGTTGATGTGCAATGGCACCTTATTTCCCAGCTAAAAGACTCTATCACTGGAAGAAATAAATTTCCTCTTCTTTGTCAGGTTATGAAAGGAATATTGGTTCTTTACCATTCTAATGCTGACTGTGAGTTATTGTTCAGTGTTGTTAACAAAAATAAAACTGAATTCAGGTCCAGGCTAAGTAACCCGGTACTGAGTGCTCTACTGGTATGCAAAACATTCATGGCCTCAGCTGGTACAAAATGTTTTGAAATGCAACATAACAATCTGTTGCTTTCTAAAGCTAAAAGTGCTACATATGAACACTTGAACCATTAATGAATGATAAAAGACGAGAAAAGCAAATAAATCATTGTTAATTGTAATTGTAGTATGTTATATGTGGATTACTCTTTTTCTGCTTGGATTCCTCTTTTTGACCACTTGGATTACACTTTTTCCTCGTCAGGGGTTGGCATGTATGTATATTTGATGTCATATATGTTTGGTAAAGAGCAAAATCCAAATAAATTACTGATGTGATCTTGAATCTGTTTGGCTGAACATGTAGATATTACACTTGAGAATATGATCTGATTTGGATGAAAGTTGTTAAATAGTCTTAGATCATCAAGATGCTGGATGATTTTGGTTATAAACAAGATCTGATTGAGGTAATCTTCTATATGATTGTCTGAGAATGTACTACCGTGGAGAACAAATTTAGATTATATTTTGCTTAATAAACAAGCTAAAATTAAGCTAATACCATTTGCAAAATGATTAAAATTAAGATTACCAAAATAATGGAGATCTGACAGACACCTTGAAGAGACCATGTTTTGTTAACATTTTGGTTAAACAATATAAAACATAAGTGGACCAGTTGACTTGTAACTTTTGACACCTGCATGGAATATGGAATAGGTCAAGTTTTGTAGATCAAGATTTCAGTGAAAATTCATATTCCCATAGAATTCTAATCAGCAGGACTGGTACAATATATGCTGTCAGATTTCATGTTTCTTATCAAATTTTTTTTATAGCTGTTATACAATCTGAAAGATATATTTTCTATTTCTAAAAGAAAGTTCAATGTAGTTAATGATGTACTGCGAATCATTAATATCATTCACTTTTTGTTAATTCAGTCATTTCTGCCTGCTAGCAACAAATATGTTTTTACAAAAAGTATTTTAGGAATATAGCTTCTTTTCTAAATTTAATAAAATATTACGTTGACTAAACATTTGTGATTTACATGTTCCACATATTTTATCATATTTATTATGTTCCATTTTAAGCCAACACATGCAGTGGATGCGTAATTTACTGCCTAGTATAATCTGACATTCAGATAGCTATTATAGAAATGTACAATTTGGCAAATGTTAATGACCTTAATCCAGTTCTATGTGAGGTTATTTTCTGGAACTTATTCTGTGTCCCTTTTAAAACCAGTTGTAACTATTTGTTAACATTTCTTTTAGTATTAAATAGAAGAGTGAAGTCTTGTAGCTTGATAAAGAAAAATTGAAAAACAAACTTCTGGTGGAAAGTATGAATATGAAATCCAACATTTCTTGAGCAAAGTTGACAATATTTTTGAAATGAACATTATTTTCATGAAAGAAAAGCAGGTGAATGATTGGAAAATTGACTTGATTGATAAAACTTTTAAATTGCAATTTTGACTTAAGCATTTGAATGTTCAGCCTCTGTTACCTCACTGATAACCATGGTTTGTGGTATACTGTTTTCTCTGGCTTCTGCTTGATCAGCATTTTAATGGATAAATTGCTAAGCAGTCATTTGAATCATTTTCTTTTCTAAATTTGCTACATAATTGTATTAATAATCTTAAAAATTTCTGAAATTTTTCAGTGGAGAGTCAGATTATGGATATGATTGGAGATGTCCTGATTGACACATGTCCTAGGCCAAGATTGCTGAGTCAGGCCCGCAAAAGTAAAAAGCGTCATCTAAGTACTCGTAGTACAGCTAGTGTGGCAGGGATCGTTAGAAGGACTCGCTCAATTCAAGTGGATCCAGAGCAAATTCCAGGTAAATTCAGCTCTCGTAGTCATACATTTTTTGTTATTCAGAATATCAGCTGTTTCATTTTCTTATTAAGGATTTCATTTTTCCGTGATGTTAAATATTTTTTCTTATCTTAGGACTATTCAGGACAAAAGGTGATGCGAATAGTTCAGCAGAAGGTCAGTGATTGTAGAAGGGTTATGGGTGTTAGATAGCACTTTTAGCTCACCTGGCCAAGGGAATGTGAGTTTTTGGTATAGCTCTGCATCTAAACGGCATCATGTATCATTCTTCCATCAATAGTTGCTTCTTAGCTCTCTAGTGGCCATAATTGTGATCAGAATGGGATCAGACTTTGTATGTAATCTGCATCATGGGATCTTGGACAGCTTTGGTAGTGAGGAACAGCTGTCTTATGCTGTGATTTTGCCAGGTTGCACATTTCACCATCTATCACAGTAAAATTCAGGTGGCCACATTTAATATCTATTACAAACTTTTGATCTGTTATCTAATTCACCATGACACTTGATTTTATCATTCGGGACATTGAGCAAGATTCTCATTGATCAAGATTGCCTCCAGCCTTGACATAGCTTATAGTTGTAAAGAAAAGTCAAAGGACAATTTAGTATTTATTCTAATTATTTAATGCCATTTTAGTGATAACTATTGATGTTGTAATACAAATGCAACTACTAAGTATTCTGAGGCCATTTGAAGTGATTGGAAGATCATTGTTCAATAAACTTTATAGAAAGCATGCATTTAGTGCAGATAGGAAACCTATTAATGTCAGGCTAAAAAAGTCAGAGATCAAGGTCACAGAGACCAAAAGAAGGATATCATGTTTGTATTTATGGTGGAGTTTGTTCATACATTGAATGTGTCATCATGAGCCTAAGAAAATTCATCATGCAACATGCTCACTTCACCTTTTGACTTGGGGGTTGATGTCACACATTTTACAGCATTGCTTTGATCATAGGCCTTACATGCAGGTCTTGACTTTTTTGACTTTCATATATAAATGAGTAATTGTGGCATTTGATTGGCAGAATCCACACAATTAAGCCAGTAAGTATCATCAGAAGTTCATGAAAGTTGATATGTGTATGTGTATTACAGTTTTAAGACCTAAATGAGTTGGATCATGAGTAACATCTGCCCATAATTTTATTATAATGAGACATTCTGGTGTCAGATTGGATTAGGTTATTTCAGTTTAGTAGACCATATTTCTGGTCAGACTTTGAATGGATGTTTATTTCAGTTTATGTCAAAATGACCTTGGATGAGTTAATGTCCATTGGCGAGGTACTCTTCCATCTTACTGACTGACTTTGTTACCACTTTAGAGGCTATATACCTGTCCTGGGTACTAGCAGTTGCCTCGTGTGACTCGCAACATTAAGCGGTTAATGTTAGGACTGGTTGACCTTATGTCAGGATAATGTGACTGGGTGGGACATGATGCTATATATCTGTGGCATGATCCCTCAGTGTACATGCACATACATCTGTCTGTCCTGATTTTCTTTAAGCTTAATATTGTGTGCATTTACTACATATATAATGTAGGAGACATGACATCTTCACTCTATAATGGACATTGTTTTTATATTTCTATAAATTAAATTGCTTCAAAGTTTTACATTATCACTGCCACAGTTGGCTGCCATTAGAGACTGTACCTAATGTCACAGGATGAGTTTGTTCATTACCTGAACTTTGCAGGTGGAGCCAATTAGCTAAAATTTGATTCCAAGGGGAAAAGTGTCACCTTTTTTGCTGAAGTAGCTATTTATTGTGTTAAAGATTTGTATTAAGTTCTTTTGTTGTACTGTCACTTTCAATATCAGAAAGGTAAAGCAGGTATCTTTTTCTACCATGTACAGTTCAACCTCTCATAAATAGCATGCAAAGGAAAAAGATAATTTTGGCTGTTTAGACAAGATGATGTTAAGGGAAGTCATCTCTTTTGGGGAGGGTAATAAAGGTGGTAGGTGCAAGGAGTTGGCTGTTAAGAGAGGTTGGACTGTCATGTTTCACTGTACCTTTTGGATATGCACCATAAAATGGATTTACAGTGAAAATTGAATAAATTTTTCTGATTTTTCATTGTGTTAATATAGAGGAATCTTCTGATCTTTCTTTGCAGTGTACTTTTCATTCAAAAATTAAAGCCTCTGTTGAAACTGTGGATGAGTTTTTGGAATTATAGAGCTCATCCTGAATAAATACACATGATTTCATTTTTAATTACTTTAATTTTTGTCATAATACTTGTTGAGAATATATTAATAATAAGACAACACTCCCTCTTTAGAACACAAATAACACTACTCATTTGAGTCGTACAGTATATATCATTACATTAAGAATACCATATAAAATCAAGTGAATTTTACATATAATTTTACTACTTTGTGAAATGGTGTGCCTTATAATAAGAACTGTGTTATAATGAAGGGCCTTATAGTGAGGGAGTGTTGTATGTTGTATCATCTGCTTTGTTTACATATTTTAGTACCAAGAATAATAAGTATGACAATTTCAGTTATTTGAAAATGATGGGCATATCGTTTGTTATCACTTTTGCCATGGGAGACGTATATAGGCTGGGGCACTTGAAGCATTCTCCATGTTTTTAGTAAAGTGTTACAGAAAAATGACCTGTTGTGATGCAATGTCAACATTGATGTCAATTTTGTTCCCTGTGTCTCACATCTAAATGTTCCACATGATGCTGGCGAGACTGAATGGGATATGGGATTTTCATTAATGTCCAGAAAGCATCTGTGGGTTGAAGCATGCATGCTTGCTGTACATTTGGAAACTAATGCAAATTGAAAATAATGCAAGTTTGTACCGCAAGACAAATTTATGAATATAAATGTATGTGTGCTCCTATTAGATCAAAAGGAATTAAGGGAAACTTATATTACATTATGATGAGATTTAAAAATATTAAGTTTTACAGTTTCTTTTAATGCTTCAGGGTTGTAGTTTTCAAATAAATTTCAATCTGCCAGTAATTTCCAAATTTACAGTATTTTCTCGTATCTTGTATGTATTATTTTTTTCTTTACACCATTCTTTTATCGTCATATAAATATTCTACTAGAAAACTAGAATATGGTATACATGTGCAGTTACAGAGGAACTTCTAATTCATCCTTTTCTAATACCAGATGGTCTGATACCAGAAATTTCAATTCCAGATGGTCTAATACTAGAAATTTTGATTTCAGATGGTCTGATACCAGAAATTTTGATTCCAATGGTCTGAAAACAGAAATTTCAATTCCATTGGTCTGATTCCAGATATTTCATTTTCAGTGGTCTGATACCAAAAATTTCAGTGTCAGTGGTCTGATACCAGAAATGTCATTTTCAGTGGTCTGATACCAGAAATTTCAGTGTCAGTGGTCTGATACCAGAAATGTCATTTTCAGTGGTCTGATACCAGAAATGTCATTTTCAGTGGTCTGATACCAGAAATTTCAGTGTCAGTGGTCTGATACCAGAAATGTCATTTTCAGTGGTCTGATACCAGAAATGTCATTTTCAGTGGTCTGATACCAGAAATGTCATTTTCAGTGGTCTGATACCAGAAATGTCATTTTCAGTGGTCTGATACCAGAAATTTCAGTTCCATTGGTCTGTAACCAGAAATTTAAATTCCAGTGGTCTGATGTCAGAAATTTTAATTTCAGTGGTCTGATACCATAAATTTCATTATTAGGAACAGTTAGTAGAGCAATCAAACTAGCCCTTGATCTGCTGGCATATTTTGCAAGTGCAGATCAGGTCTGTGTTGTTTGCATCTGGATTTCGCTTATAAGCAACTATGAATCATATTTGATGTGAAATAGTGTATTTTTTTCAAATTGTGATTGTGCACACACCATCAATAAAACAATATAAACAATCACTATCATACTATTTATTGCATATAATTTCTTACATATAAAGAACTTTTATTAACAGTTGTTAAAAATCAATTACAGTTCAATGTGAATGACCTGAAATTTTCATGTAGCATAATTTTAGTTAAAATAATTTGTTGTTTTGTTTATAATCTTATTCTTCTAGTCTTCTCCCATCATATCTTTTTTCTTTCCTAGCTTTAGCAAAAATTGCCCTTTTTGATGCATTCAAAACATGATAGTTTATTTTCTGTTTTTTGTTTCTTTGTTTAATTATTAGAAGTTCCCCTGTACTTTATATGTAAGGACATATTGTAGTTGTAATTCCACACAATCACGTGGTTTAGTTAAATATGTTGCTATATTTGTATGGAAAAATAAGAATAATATGAGTAATACTGCAGGGCATTGGGAGTGTAGTATTGCTCAGAAAAAATGAGTTCATAATTTTCCAGTTTAATATAGTAACACATTTATGATACACTCATATTCATGCATAGCTCCATGAAGTTGGTTACATGTTGTGCCTTGTGATGCAATTCAGTATGCAGAAACACTGCACAATTCTGATAATGTTGAATTAATGGAGAAAAAATGACTGTATAAATAATAAAAAAAATATTAACTTGTGAGGATGCCTAGCACAATTTAGAACTGCATATTCATTAGGTCATCGAATGTTGCACGCATGAAAATATTGTCTGTAGTATTGGCATTGGATGTATGGTACATGTGTTAGATAATTCCTTAGAGTCTTCCTATTTAATTCCTTAGAGTCTTCCTATTTTGCTACAGTACTCAAACCATTTTAAAGGTCACCTGTCTTAAGCAATCACCTGTCTTTGACAGAAAAGCTTTTCAAAGTTCCTTGATTATTATCACTGAAAGAATGAACTGCCTTAAAGAAAGCACCTTTCTCACATATTGATGTGTTTGTGTGATTTAGATTTTTAATGTAGCTTTAACAATTTTTCTGTCATATTGCAATGATATCTGCAGTGTGACAGTTTAGAGTGATGTCTAGCAATGGGGCAGACATATAGCATGATCGTGATGTCTCACCCAGTCACATTATCCTGACACCACGCCGACTAGTCCTAACACTAATCTCTTAATGCTGAGTGTCTATCAAGGCAGCTGTTAGTACCAATTTAAAAAGTTTTCTATATGACTTTGCCGAGGTTCAGACCCGTGACCTCCCACATTCAATGCGGACACTCTAACACTAAGCCACTAAAGCAGTCACATATATATATATATATATATATATATATATATATATATATATATATATATATATATATAATGTACAAAATTGATGGAAATAACGCTAATCTTTCGACTTGTGACATCTCTTTCATCACTTAGATTTATACTGTGATCTAAATGTTCTTAAACTGGCAAAAACACCGCTTTTTATCATTACTTGAACATTCTTTTACAGTAATTAAGATAAACATTAAATTGCAATACATTTGTATTCCATAACAGTGGGTGAAGTTAGGGGTTTGAAAACCTGCCAACATCTACATATTTGGTAATCTGGGTTTGAGTCAAGAGAAAAACATTTTTTTGTAATTCTTGTTATTTCAAATTCAATCATTTCATAATTTGTATGGAAGGAAGTTTTTGGATAAGTGTTGAGTTTATCTTTTGTCTATGAAAGGAAAAACAGTATTATTATAAATCTGAGTTGATCAAGGACCATAACATTAATCTTTTTGGATAAGTGTTGGCTTTGTCTTTTGTCTATGGAAGGAAAAACAATTATAAATAAGAGTTGATCAAGGAGCATATATGATTAATATTTTATTTAATTTTTGGGATAAGTGTTGAGTTTATCTTTTGTCTATGAATGGAAAAACAATTATAAATTAAAGCTGAGATCAAGGACCATATAATTAATCTTTTTGAATAATTATTGAGTTTGTCTTTTGCTGTGAAAGGAATAACAATTATAAATTAGAGTTAAATTAGAGTTGATCAGAGACCATATGATTAATTTTTTGGATAAGTGTTGAGTTTATCTTTTGTCCTTGTGATGTTCATATAATTGCCTAAGCACGCTTTTATTTTAGATGCTGTGTTTAATGGTCTTTGAATGATGTAAAGAGTTCAATATTATGACCCTAACTTTTTGCATCCTATCTTATAATGAGAAAGTTTTTCAGTGCATGTTTTGGTATTATAAAGTCATAATTGGATCCAGTACATACCATTCCGACTTTGTCCTCATTTTTTGTTCAGAATGTGAGAAAGATAATCCCTCATCATGCATTGGTGCTTGTATGGAAAATTACAACAGCATCAGGATGAGTATTTTCCTAACTTACACCAGTGAATATGAAAGATTATGTTGTTCTTTAAAGGGTAGCTTTTATACTTCCCAGAGGTGATGCTTAAAACAGGTTGGACTGTAGTGTGTCATGTAGTCGTAATGTTCAACTTGGTATATCCCCCTCCAATTTCTCTTGCATGTTCCATATTTGTATCATTGTTCCCATAACAGATCAATAAGAGATTGTTGGTCATGATCTGTTTAATCGTATCCGATTTTTGTGTAACATTTGACCTTATTATATTTAAATAAATAAGTCCTTTGCAGTAGTCAGCTCAAATTAAAAACTACAGTGCAGGAACTGAGCAGAAATATAACATTAGGTTGTATTATTTAAAATTTAAAACTGGATTCAGTTTCTTAACATTGAAGGATTTTAGTCTGCATGTTTCTGAGTGGAAGAAACATGCACAAAAAGTTAGGAAGCTGATGCTAATTGCTTGTAGGATTCTAAAATATCCTCTGACTTGATAAATTCTCACTAATCATTCTTTGAATCAAAGTTGTTAATATAAATCGGAAATTACATGAGATAATTGTTTCCTTTCCTGGGCCATTATATATATTTTGAAAATTAATTGTCATTTCATTGTTAAACGGTGTTAACTAGAGACAAAGTTTTAGAATATAGGTAAATAAAACATAACATATCAGGTCAGTTAGCTTGCTTATATAGGAAAAAAAATCACATTAATTATAACTTTTATTTTGACACTAAAAACAGGTCAGAATTTTGTTTTTTTTTTTGGCATAAAACATTTCAGTTCAAGAAAAACACCATCAGATTATTTTAGGTATTAGCGTCCTGTACTGCAAAACATCATTGACCCAGATCTGCTGTTACAAATTCCACTAGCAGGTTTGGATCTGTGCTGTTTACTTGAAATACAATGTGAATAAATACCATTATATACTTGTGTATATGTTTGATCCAACTGTAAACTGCATAATCTCTGATGCAGCAGGAATGCTGGGTCTGTGCAGTTTGTTGTGATTAAATAGTCGAACAAACAACAGAGACCCAGATCTGCTGGCACATTATGGATTAACCAATCTGGGTCTGTTCTTTTTAAATGTGTTTTTTTTGCAGTTAGACTCAACTTATATGCAAGTATATAAAGTAGAATAGACACTCGCATCAGCTGACACATTATGTAATGGCAGGTCCGGCTCTATGCTCTTTTCAGTTTAGTGTGCATTATACATTAGCCTGACTTCCAAATCATCTCATTTGATTTAATCATCTTTCCATTAAATTATGTTAAATTTATCATAGCATTAGATAAATATGTGCTTTAAAATTATTATTCATTAAACTTTACAACTCAGTTTAAAGTAATAGATAATTAAACATATCAGTAGGACTGGACTGTGATAATTTTGATTTCTCTAAATTGATATGCACAATGTTCTGTCTGTGTTATTGTGTTACCTGTATTGTCATATTGTTCTTGAGAAATCCATGCCCAATTAGAAAAGAGGATGCAGGAACGCCTTGCGGCAGGTACGTGCTGCCACCTAGTGGTTTGACTTTGGTAGATAGTACATTACTTCAACCCACTAACTCTGTTGTCTTATATTAAAGCTGACCTCATAGTTTTCTAACAATTGTACTCAGATGCATGTTTGAGTGACCTAATGCAAGATGTAATATGTTTCTATTGCTCTTGTATTTATCATCTTTATTTTGCAGTGGATATATGTATCTCATATGACCCATGAGAAAAGAGACCTTCAGATGATGTCTTCGTGTTATTATCATTATTATCATTACTTTATTATTATGATCATTTCATATTTGATATGAAATATTCGTCAGAACATGGAAATTCTTCAAATGTGTCTGGAATTTATTTTACATTTCTTAAAATATATAAGGAATTCTTTTAAAGGAATGCAGTACAAAATCAAAAACACAGGTCAATACATATGAAATATTTTCATATTTATTACACCTTACTGACAAAAGACTAACATCTCATTATTAACTTATTTTTCCCTGAAAGCTCATTTTGTTTTTAACTGAAATTGGGGTAGAAAGTGCATTTTGGGGTTACTTCTGAATGGAACCAATTGCATCTATTTCTTAGAGATTTTCATATATCCAGATCTAACTATATACAAGACATTTTTGATTGGCTCTTTCTGCCATGCATGTGCAGAATGGTTATAACTAGACTTTTTCTTTTCTATGCGTATTGGACCCATATTTTTTTTATATTATGGTACCATTGTACCCCAGATCTGAAACATTTCCTTTTGCAAGATTCATCAGTGTATGTGTATTTCAGATCTGTCTAATTTATAATTTAGTAGATCAAAACATCTCAGATTCAAACTCAAACTCTGGTTCTCATATTTTTGTGGTAAAAATGTATGGTCTTAGTTTCTGACTAGGTTTTAACATCAATAGAAAGTCTACATTATTTGATATCATTATACAGTAGAACCTTTCTTGAAAGACCACTGCTATGATAGACCACCTGTCATGAGACACCACCTTTTCAATGCACAAATTTATAGATTATGTAGCATTGTGACCTGTTATGATAGACCACCTATCTTGAGAGACCATATTTTCTTGGCAAAAGAGGTGGTCTTTCAAGACAATTTGTAAGTTTTCCTCTTTTCGGTAATACTTCTCACTTTGTTGTATCATGAATAATATCGATATTAGCGGGTTGAAAAGAAGGAAACGTAAATATAGCATGTGGGGTTAATGAGTTAAATCCCTTCTTGCAATGTTCAGTTGTTTCAGAATGAAAGCACTGAAGATCTTACCAGCAGCATATCCATACTCTTTGAAGGAGTTTGAAAACCATATCTATTTCGATTCGTGGTTCCAAGTCAAAGGTCCTTGCTGGCATTTTTATATTTCTTTGAGAATGTGGATACATCTATTTGTACAGATACAAGTGAATTTTGACAAGACATATTTTGTTGCATTCCAGTGAACAAGATTATAGTCAACAATGTGGCTGATTTTAAGATCAAAGGTATTGACTTGGCATGCCAGCTATATTGGTTTCTTAGCATGGAATCATTGAACTTAGTTTGTGGATGTATCAGAAGAATAACTTGAATGAGGCCACATCAATAACTTTTCCTCTTAGAAAAATGATAATTACAGATTGAATCAAACTTGGCATGTGGTTATATCTTATCCTTGTTTTTGACTGGTTCAGCAAACTTTGTTGTTGTTGTTGGATTTTTATGCCATTTTTCTGCAGATGATAGGCTATACATGGCAGTGAGTATTAGTGTGGAGGAAGAACCCAGGAAACCCCCCGGAAAGAACCACCAACTAATGAGAAGCTACTGCCAAACTTTCTCACATACCCACATTGGCCGAATCTGAGACTCGAACCCATGCAGACAAAGGTGAGATGGCAGTTATCCATAATAGAGCACTTTAGACCACTCAGTGATCTTTGATCCATTTTACAAACTTAAGGTTAAAAAGCACAACAAAAAATACTTTACTGCAGTTACATGAGAAAATGGATTCCCTACCAAATTTGGCATATTGGAGTTTCTCAAGAATATTAGAAACAGTTTTAGTACTCAGCACTTAACAAGAAGGATTGGATACATCTTGGCTTCCTGGAAATTCTTTTGGTGAGTAAAGTATCAGTCTCTTCAAAGGACTCTTGTTTTTTGTCTTGATATCTGTCTATCAACATTTATGTCAGTCTAATTTTTGCATCCATTGCAAATATAACAAAAATCTCAGATACCTGTATACCTAGCTTTATCCTACCTCAATGCTACCATTAGAATATGATAATGTGTACCATGCCAGTAAATTAGGAAGTTAATCCTAAATTATTTTCGATGACACTCAAATTACCTTGTTGTTTTAAGCACCTTCGAAAGTGTTGTTGTACTGGAATTACTTGCCAATATGAAACTCATTCTGTAAAAAGAACCAAAGGTGCCAATTTCACATTTGAAAATTGTAACTTCCAGAAGATGTGTTGTTGCTACTACATGGTGAAGTTTAGCTCAGATGACATATGTATCCCTTTTTACAATTAACCTGATGTATTAGCATAGACAGATATATGACAAGAATTGGAGATGGGGGGGGGGGGGCGACACTTAAAACTCAGTATTAACTCATCTTAAATTGAACTGATCCTATGTACGTCTTTTTTTGTGTTAGAAAATGTAAAGTTCATCTGGACGTAGCTATATTTTTTTGGGGGGGATTAGCAGTATTTACAAATTATTATAAATTATTAATTCACAGCATTTATGTTTACTTTAAGTTTCTAAACTTACAATTTTGAATAAAAGTTTGAACTGTTATCTCATTGTTTTTTTTGTTTTTTTTATATAAAAACAGCTACACGTAAGAAAATTAAAAGTTAGAATTTCAGCTGAAAATATTTGAATACATCAGCAGAAACTATTTTAATGAAAACTTAATGCTAAATTTGCACATCTGATTTTGAAGGGGAATTATATCTGTGTTAAACAGCACGAATGGTTAGTATTAATATTGTAGGCAAGATGTGTCTCTACTTCTACAAGAAAAGATTTTATCCCTAGACAGTAAAATAAAATATGTAAAATTCACTTTAATTGTGTTAATAAAATTGTCAAAATATTTAGAGGGAAAATATAGTAAACTTAATTGATTTGAATTGAAGTGTTTTTGAGTTAATCATTAAATATTACTAAACTATAACAATAATACAGTTTTGTTGTAGGAGTCAGTGCTTGTTTTGTTGTGAGGAAATGGTTAAATATGACCAAGCTTTATTGTAACATTATCTGATATTATGTTACTTGCCTGAAGATACCTTTTCTCATAGTGGTGGGATTCTTGTGTGTATATATGTGTGTGTTTGTGTGTATATATATATATATAGTTAATTTAAAAAGGACACCAGTAACATAATATTCTTAAGTATACTAAATATGAAATAATTAATGAACATATTACCAATTTCCTGTTGAATTTACAAATTCTTCTATATATGTGCCAGCATATTGACTTACTTATAGTTTTATATATACACACACACACAGTTATTTTCTTCAGTTTATTACATGATGTCTGTAAATGTAATTAGATAGGACAAGAATGCAATACTCCAGTTCAAAATTAAATTAGCTTGATTGTGGCAGATTCTCCACCAAAATAGTAAAGAATTGTGAATTAGTCTTTTTTTTAAAAAAAATTATTAGAGATGTCAGAGCGGTATAAAAATGAGTCCAAATTGACTACTCATAGATTTCTGTTTAGTTCTGTATTTGGTGATAGGCAAAATCGTTTTACTAACTTTTGGTTTGTTTCCTCATGATGTTGTAGTGTGTAGATGGTACATCCCTTTGCTGAAATCTTTGTTGTATAACTTAGTGTGCTGACCAAAATCTTGAACACATTTTTTCTTCTTTCTGCTCATATAAAGTTACCAATTCACTTTCATTTTCAAGACTTTTTTTCTGTCTGCCTTGTACATGTACCAGAATTGTTAACTAGGTAAAACTATTTTGAAACTGTTTACAGCCTGTATCTTGAGGAATTCATTAGATGTATATATTATAATTGTATTAGAATATGTTGGGAGAAAGGTTTATATATATATATATATATATATATATATATATATATATATATATATATATATATATATATATATATATATATGGTGTAAATTAAATAATACAAATCATATGGTGAATAACAGTTCTTTCAAGTGCACTGGATCATGTGGTAAGGGATTAAGATGAATACAATAAACTGATAAGAAACAGTGCAAAACTAGTGTCTAACTAGCCTGAGCTCTTTTGACTCATAATGAGTCTATTTCAAAGGCAAGTTGAAATAAACTAGTTGTAATATAATTCCTATAGAAATAGTCATGTAAAGTTTTGCAAACGCAATGGTGTGTCTGTTTTATTTGTTTGTCTTGTCTATGTTTTGTATTTGCCTTTTGAAAAAACAACTCATTAGGAGTAAAAAGCACTCATGCTTATTATATACTAGGTTTGCACTGTTCATTGTCAGTTTATTGCATATATATATATATATATATATATAGAGAGAGAGAGAGAGAGAGAGAGAGAGAGAGAGAGAGAGAGAGAGATGGTGTAACAATTAAATGAATATAAAATTACAGGCTACAAAGTACAATTTGCTTTTTTCCATTTGTGTGTGCTTAATCTTACAAGCCAAGTTTTGCTACATTTTTATTACCTTCTAGTCATGTAATTCCTCCATGCACTTCTTTTTGTACTTTATTGCACTTTGGATTGTTTCCATATAATTTGTACTTAATCTACTTTTTTTTTTTAAAGAAAAGGCTTTTTAGACTGTACATGACACTGTTTACATATTTTCCCAGTACAATTTTATGTCTGTTGTTCAACATTTTTGTATTTTTGAAAAAAAGGCCATTTTGACTGTAGGTGACACTGCTGTCATTGAGATATCTTAGGACTGATTATTTTTTAGGAAATTCACTTGTAAATTTTTCTTATTTATTTTGTAACTGTGTCTGATTTGTCATAATTCTGTTTCAGAGATAGATTGATATGGAAACCTTTTAATGTTGCATTTATGACAAAAGAAAAATTTGATTTTATTTGATATTAAAATAATGTACAGATCATATGGACACTTCCCATAATCCATTGCAATGTAATGTGGTGTAGTTTAAATGCAGCGCAGCTGTAATTACCTGCAGTTGATATGAACATTTCCCAGAGAGTCAGTTGCATTGTACGGCAGTGTACAGTGAATGCAGATGTTATTATGTATTCCTCTGTGGGATCTGGGATATAAAACAGGCCCAATGTGCACCTCCTGTGTGTTGTAAGAGGTGACTAACAGAAACACAAGCCATTGTGTCTGATGATTGCTTGCCAGATTTGTGATTGAAAGGGTGCAGGTTTTAATCCTACTGATTGGGTATGACTGTTGTTGTGTGTGTATAAACAAAGCTTTTTGCTGAAATCACTTCAGCAATAAATAACTTACTTGTGAGGCTGTGCTGTTAAACACCAAATCAGTCCAAACCTACAATGAATTTTATTAGGTGTATTGCAGTTCAATTTATTGTTGAGCAAAAAAACATTTTTTATATTACTCAGATTGATTCAGCATCCTTCATTTAAATTATTTAGCTACAGTATTTTACCCACCTGGCAGTTTATGCCACCTATAGATTTTATACCACCTGTAGATAAATTCTTAGAACATAGTCCTTTCATTCATTATTATTATTATTATTATTATTATTATTATTATTATTATTATTAACCCGATTGTCACCAGGTGGTCCCTAACACAATTGTGTTGTTTAGATTTTAAAGTAAACAGAAGGTAAACAGTGAGCCTGCTTGTCGATCTTTTCTAGTCTCGAAAAAGTATTTTGATTGATGCATAGAAGGCAAAAAATTGTGTCATTCACGTTAATAATTTGCAATCTACAGTAAATAATATTTATAAAAAAAGGTGAGCAAAATAAAAATGACACTATTATGTCAATAGGTTCAAAGGATGTAATACATGAAGTTATCAAAATTTATCAACAAAAATTACTTCTGCTCTTTGCAAAATTACTCACTATGGTGGCCATGTGAGTAAAGAAACTCATTTGGTTTGAAATTCAAAACAAGATGACAGTCACCCATTGGTGACGAACAGGTTAGAAATTATAAATTGAATTAGATTATTCTCTATGGATTTATATGGACAATCGTGAGTGCACCAAAGTCATATGAACTTGATCCAATTCCAACATTACAGCTGCTTGAGTGCTGAGATCCAATATTGCCTTCACTAACTGATGTTATTAATAACTCTCTCTCATCAGGGGAATTCCCATCATTTTTCAAAACTGCTATTGTAAAGCCTCTGCTGAAGAAACCAACACTCGACCATAACGATTTAAAGAACTACTACTCAGTTTCTAATTTCCCATTCATATCAGAAGTCTGAGAAAAAATTGTTCTAACCCAACTTGTATCTCATCTGAATTCAAACAGTTTGTTTGCAATGTACAGTCTGCATATTGCCCATGCCACAGTACTGAAACTACTCTTCTGAAAGTAGTTAATGACATTCTCTCTGCTTTAGATAGTGAAAAGATTACAGTCCTCACCCTCCTTGATTTGTCTGTAGCATTTGACACAATCGACCATGATATATTTACCATCTCCAGCATGTATTTGGCATTCACAATAAAGACTTATTGTGTTTCAAGTCCTACTTAGTCAACAGGACACAAATTGTAACTGTAAATGGAATACACTCCAGCCCAGATGATCTATGTTGTGGTGTTCCACAGGGTTCTGTTCTTGGACCTGTTCTTTCATTCTTTACACTTAGCTGCACTCAAGTGTCATAGATCATCATCCAGTTTCTCACCAATTGTACGCTGATGACACCCAAATATACAAGTCTAGCCACCCAACTGAACTGAAGTTGATGCTACCATCCATGGAGTAGAGAGGTAGATTTTTTTATGTGAAATCTTGGATGACATTTAAAAAGCTGCAGATGAATGATGATACAACTGAGGCCATTCTGATCACAACACAAAGACATTCTCATTCACATCCTTTACCTCAAACACTTTTGTGTTCATTAGTACTTTCGACACTGGACTATTGTAACTCAATTCTGTCAGGTTCATCTCAATATATACTCTAGAAACTTCAAAAAGTTAAAAACACAGCTGCTCAGATCATCATTAGAGTACTACGATAAGAGCACACCTCACAGATGATCTGTACCCTACACTGGCTATCCATTCAATCCAGAATCAAACAAAAACATTGGTTCTCTGTGCTATATTTCACTGACGGACTCCAGTCCAACATACCTATCTGGCCTCACTCATGTGTACACACCAACAAGATACTTACACTCCTCTTCTGACAATCATAAACTCATTATTCCCACTATGAAAACTAAGTCATATGGATAATGTTCATTTGCATACCAAGGCCCAGCAACATGAAATGAATTGCAAATTGAAAATAGACACAAAAAAAAAACAGTGATCTCTTTCAATAGTGCTCTTAAAACACACCTTTTACCTTTTTTGACTGCAAGAACAAACTTAAAAACATAATAATGTTTCCTACCTTAAATATTTTCAGGATTTTTATGTTTTCTAATTTCTTGGGCGTTTTTCTTGTTTTTTGTGTGTAGTCATATCGTTATAAATGTTGTAAAGCACTTAAAGCTTCAAAAGATTAAGCGCTGTACAAAGTCCTCATTATTATTAATATTATTTTAATTAACATGATAGAAATGATGGCTTGATGAATTCAGTTCATTTGCAGTTTTTTTAAATTATATATCCTTGATGCTTTTCATTTTCAAAATCAGTAGGAGGGTACAGAGTGTGGGTAAGCTTGATGGAGGGTGAATATTAATGGAAATTTTGAATAATAATTTTGAAAAGGAAATATTTTAATGTCATTTATGAGAAGAATTTCATAAAAATGAATACAATTTCAAAATAATATCAATCAATGAAGTTAGAGTCAATATATGTGTAAATACTGACTTGGTTACCTCTTCATATTTGATAACATTGACTTCTTGCTTTATCCCATGCTTAAAGTGCCCCAGGTGGCCTTGTGGTCGAAAGTGCGCGCATTTACTAATCATTGCCATCTCATCTGGGTTTGCATGGGTTGGAGTCTCCGGCTCAGCCAATGTATGTTTGTGAGAAAGCTTGCCATTAGCTTCCTATAGATTGGTGCATTTTACCAGGGTTTTCCTGGGTTCTTCCTCCACCAATTATGGTAGCCATGATGTATAGTCTATCATGTGCTGAAAAATGGCTCAAAAGCTACAATAACAACAACAACTATCCCATGGTTGATGTCAAAGATAAAGATAAGATTTCAGGTACCATTAGTAAGCTATGAATTCAGGTGTCATTATATAGTAAGTTATGAATTAATGTACCAGTATATTAGTAAGTTGCAAAAGGCATTATTCCAAATCTTATCTGCCTTTGCATAATGTATGTGCAGATTAGGGTATACACTGTGAACTTCACATTATAAAATTAGGGTAAATTATGTGCAAATTAGGGTATACACTGTGAACTTCATATTATAAAATTAGGGTAAATTATGTGCAAATTAGGGTATACACTGTGAACTTAATATTATAAAATTAGGGTAAATTATGTGCTAATTAGGGTATACACTGTGAACTTAATATTATAAAATTATTGTAAATTATGTGCAAATTAGGGTATACACTGTGAACTTAATATTATAAAATTATTGTAAATTATGTGCAAATTAGGGTATACACTGTGGACTTAATATTATAAAATTATTGTAAATTATGTGCAAATTAGGGTATACACTGTGAACTTAATATTATAAAATTAGGGTAAATTATGTGCCAATTAGGGTATACACTGTGAATTTAATTTTATAAAATTAGGGTAAATTATGTGCAAATTAGGGTATACACTGTGAACTTAATATTATAAATATAATGAAGATCTGTGAGCGTATCTGGGTCTGTTGTATTAACATTTGGCCCTGCTTTTATGTATGAAAATATAGTATGAATATACAGTTGTTAATAACCTTGGTTATAATTTCACATCACAATCACATTGTTATAACATTGCTTATCATCACATTCCACATGTATATCCATTTAAGATTTTATTCCACTAAGCTGCTTTTAAATATATTTTCTGAATAATTTTCCCAAGTCTAGTTATAAATAGTGAAAGGTCATTTAATTATTTTATTTAAAGTTCATTAATAGAATATACTTTGTGCATTTCACATCCTATGCTTATTTTTGAGAGTCTAAGAAAAAGAATTTTTTTAGAATAAAAATTGAATATTAAAAATATAATTTTTTCCAATTGAATTGCATGCTTGTATACCACAGTACTTCATAAACTCAAACACTTGACTAAGTTAAATGTTGTGTTTCACTTCATCAATCAGGAAATAACACTAAAAATGTGCATGTGTTAAATATAACACTGCATATTATGCATGTGGTCAGGGTTTTAAAAGCATGGCAGTGTATTTATAATGATAATTAATGGTTGTAAGTTATTGATTTTCATCAAGGTAGGGTGCTTACCCAGAAAGTCAGTTGTATTGTGTGCAGGTCATACAGAGATTCTAAACTTCCAGAGCAGGATTTATTTTATGTTAGGATTGACCTTTTACCACATCAGTCATTTGCAGCTTCTTTTCAACTAAGTAATTGCATCTTTGAATTCCACAGCAACTGTAGATCATATATGTTGCATCATAAGCTTATAATAATTATCTCCCTTTAAGTGACTATATTTTCATTTACATGTTGCATCATATGATTATAATAATCCCTTGAAATGACTTCCATTCATCAATTGGATCATTTTCCCATAAGCCAAAATTAGATCTTGTGAATTTCTTTGATAACTTGAATGATTTTTAAAAAACATATCCGTCTTATTTAATATTGGGATAGATTATTAAGACAAACCTGGAATAAATCACATTTAAAGTGTTAGCACCAGTCATAATTATGACATCAATTCATACCATTTACAATTGTGCCCAGGAGGTTGATCCAAGATATGGCAGACATCTTTTTCTAGGGGTTTTCAATTACACGTATACTAAACCATTTGTGTGTGTGTGTGTGTGTGTGTGTGTGTTCTTAAAATGTGCTCTTCAAAGGACAGGGCAAGAATTTGAGGTCCAAGAAAATACATTTTACAAGCGTATCAGTGTAGAAGTAGTGGTTTTTCATTTTTCCACTAATACTGGCAGAACAGAGCATACTAAAACTTTTACTACTGTTTTATTGTTCTTTCATTGCTAACTTCAGATGGACAGAATAGTAAATACAGTATTTTCCACTCCCCAAGTGAAGGTAAGGGAATAGGTGCAAATTACATAAGCTTTTAAATTTGTGAATAAAAAACGTGTTGAGGAGTCTCATTTTTGTTTACCCTAATTAAATACTGTATTTATTAAGATTCAACATTTATCATACAAAATCTCAGCTTGGACTGTTTTATTATGATTGTACAAGAAGTTATCACATTTGTAATCACGCTGAGTGACTCTGGTATAACATGAGAAGGATTTTATGGTTTTGGAAACTAGAAAACCTGTTTGAAATTACCAGCTTTTAACAGGTATTGATAAACTCTTCAGGATTTCTTAGCAATAATAAAAGGAATAACTTATAAAGGTTACTCAGTTATTATAATATTTTACCCTGAGGCCCTCAGAGGAGCAAGCTATTGTGAATATAAAAACAAAAAAAAACAATTGTAGAACATGCAGTAACATTTAAGTACAAAAACACAGTGTATGTGAAATGCATTAACAGGATAAATTGGAATGCATGTATTTTAAGAATTACAATGAAAACAGCCTTTTGAGATTAAATTTATATAATTTTGTTTTGAACACATTTAGATTTGTTTCGCATCATATAGATTTGGGGAGTTATTCCATAGAATGCCACCAAAGTAAGCTGATGATTTTAAACTATTTGTTTTTGAAAATGACGATGATGTACACTATTTGTGTCCTGATTATGTTTATGAAAAACTTTGTGATGAAAAAAAGAGCTTGCCAGTATGTAACTAAATAGAAGCAAACGGGAAATAATAGTACCTATCCAATGACTTTGTTTCAGTAATATTTGTATGGTGTCCTGCTGGCACAGCTCTTCTACTGTTTGTACAAAAATATATTATTTAAATATAACTGGAAGAAAATCTGTCTTCTCCTTAAATTATTATGTAATTATGTCACAAATTAAGAAAAGTTATTCATTGTTGTATTATTACAATGAAAAACAGGACTTATCCTTTATTCTACAGAATTTTTGTGCAGAAAAAATTCTGCATAGGCAAATTAAAGAATCAACATGCTAAACAGGCTGAAAGAAGAATCAAAGTTTTAGTTCATCTGGAAGATTGTATTAACCTAAATTAAAATTACAGGATGTCTTAAATTTGGAACTTTTTAAAGCAGAATCATGCCTGAAAATTTCAAGAATTTTGGGATAAAGTCTTGAATCATAATGTGGACAACTGTGTTGAGTAAATGATGTTTTCTCTCTGCATCTTCTCTTGTACATCCTCTTTGTGAGATGCAGAAGTATATTGTAATGCTAACTTCAAAAAGGCTTATATGTAATTGTGACATTTATTTAGAGAAAGCTACCATGTCTGTGTGGTATGCATTGAAAAAAATCAGCACAAACTCAAAACTAGGTTAGAAGCAATGAGTATATTGACATGCTTAAATATTCTAAAGACCTTCATTTTTGTGCTTTATGCATATACATAAAAGTTTTAATTATTAATAAATATTATCTCATGGGTCTAACTAGTGACCTTAAAATTCATCAAATATTTAGTTAATATTACAATTTTAAAATATATAATGTAATCTTTTCTAGAGAACCATTCCATACATCACTTGAAAGGTTCTCCTTGTCCTAGTCCAAAAGGATCACCCACGATGCAGCGGAAATATCTCTTCATGGATCCAAAGCATTTCCATTCAGATATTGAATACGAGAATGTGAATGTCACAGAACTTTTGGAACAATTGAACCAAACAGAAGTTCTGTCAGAACAGGCTGATGTGATTCATTTTCTCTTTGTGAAGAAGTAGGTATAAGTAGGTGTGTGTGTGTGTGTGTGTGTGTGTGTGTGTGTGTGTGTGTGTGTGTGTGTGTTCGAATATAAGCCTTTACTAAAAAGTGGAGCATAAGCAATAAATTTATGGGTTAGAATTTGAGGTTAACGTAATATATTTAGTGCAGTTTTTCTGTGGCACTGACGTGTCAACACTTTTGCTACAATGTTGTTTTAAATTTTTCATTTGTATGTGGGCTTAACATGCAGGTCCTGGCACTTTTATTTTTTTTCAAGCAATTTTTGTGGAGCATACAGATTTTTGTTATACAGCTCAGCTTCAGTATTATTGGGAATTTTCTATGCTTTTTTGTTTAGCATATTAGAGTAAATTGTGCAACAGTGTTGTATTGTTTTTCTTCACACTACAGGAAGAGCTTATGGGATGTATTGCTGTTAATTGTTTGTCTTGTATATTGTACATCCATTCTGCATGTCATTGGTCATATATTATTGGTTCTTCTCCTAAACAACTTGGAAGATTGAAGTGAAATTTTACCCATATTGACTTTAAGATCTCCTTGATCCTAAATGAAACTTTGTTTCCTGGACATCCCATATGGCTGCTTCATCCTAAATGAAAGGTTTGTTTCTTGGACATCCATCATGGCTGCTATGGTAGCCATGTTGGAAATCTTGTTGTCTTTATTATCTCCTGAAAGGATGGTCATATTAGAATGGAATTTTCATTACAAGCCTCCTTTTGATGTATTGTTGATACGGAGTAAAACTGTCATGACTGTCATCTTAAAAGTTTTGCTGTTGCTATTCCAGATCATTTTATGATGTCCACTTGGGCCTAAATTGAAATGGTTCCAATTTTGCCATCATGATTCTGATTACTGCTAACAAACTTCAATTCAATCAATCAATGAATTTGGTCCCGTAGTTTCCATCCAATCAGCGTGGTCGCAGTTGATAGGAAACTGTGGGTGCTGCTCGAAAATTGCCCGTGCAGATGAATTCAATTATTTCCTTCCACCATTTTCGGTTCCGCGTGGCATTTTCTTTGGCATGTGCCGAGGTCATGCCATAGTTCGCCAGGTCTTTTTCCACTTGTTTGATCCAGGTTTTCTTCACTTGTTTGATCCAGGTTTTCTTTGGTGCATTTCTTGAGACCTTCCAGGTTTCCGGTCTGGTGCACCACAGGGCTTGATACGGTAGACGCCTCTCTTCCATTCGGCAGACATGGCCAAACCAGCGAAGCCTAGCACGTCTAATCAGTGATTCCACTGTCGGTTGGTGAGAGCATCGGGCCCGGATTTCCACATTTGAGATTCTGTCCAGAAGGTTTACTCCCAGTATTCGTCTGAGGCAGCGCATTTGAAATACCTCCAGCTTCTTGAGGTCCGCGTCTAGGAGGACCCACGTCTCTGCTCCATATAGTAGTATTGGGAGGATGAGAGTGCGGTATAGATGCACTTTGGTCACCACCGAAAGGGCCTTTTTTCTCCATATGCACCAAGCTAGTGACCCGAACGCAGACGTTGCCAGTCCCAGGCGATGCGAGATGTCGGTGGAGGCCGCTATTGATCTGCTTCGGATTATGGACCCCAGGTATTTAAATTCCTCTACTTGCTGAAGATAGACTCCGTTAAGGCAGACGGTCGCTGGGGTGTTGTCCGATGTCATGACAACTGTTTTGGCGGTGTTGATCTTTAACCCAAATCTAGCTGCTTCATCGGCGATTTCTTGCAGAATTTCTGTTGCTTCGGCTTCGTCCTCAGTGAGAAATGCACTATCGTCCGCGAACATTAGATCTGTTGCATGTTCATCGAGCCCTGCACCAAAAGTGATCCCTCTATGTCCCAGGAATACCTTGCGCATGACACAATCGACCACGATGTTAAAGAGGCTAGGTGAGAGCACGCATCCCTGACGGACGCCCGTTTTCACCGAGAAATCCTTCGTGTTTGCTCCTTGGACTCTAACTTGACTGGTTGACCCATCATTGGTGTTGATAAGTAGCCGGATGTATTTTGGTGGGTATCCTTCCGCTTCCAGGGCTTTCCACAAGGCAGGGCGATGGACGCTGTCGAACGCTGCTGAGAAATCAATGAACACCATGATTGTGCGTTTTCCACACCGAATTCTTTCCTCGAGGATTTGACGGAGCGTGAAGATCTATTCGCAGCAGCTTCTTCCAGGTCGAAAACCGGCCTGTTCCTCTCGTGCTGCTTCCTCCCGCCGTTTGAGTACCCTTCTATGGATGATCTTCATAAATACTTTGCCAAGTATGGAGAGCAGGCTGATGCCCCGATAGTTCTTACAGTCCGTTTTGTCGCCTTTCTTGAAGATTGGTACGATGATGGCTTTCTTCCATGATGTTGGTACCGCTTCTGATCGCCATATCAATCTCAGCAGGGCGTGTAATCTTTCGACGATGATCTCTCCGCCGTATTTCAAGGCTTCTGGTGTCACTTCATCAATGCCCGGCGCCTTGTTGTTCTTCAGGTCTAAGATGGCAGTCCGTATTTCCTTCATAGACGGTTCAGACTCATCGACTAGCGCAGACAACTCGTCCATGGCATCCACAGATTTCATCGGTCCAGTCAGAGTTCATTTGAAGGAGGATAGAGCCGTGTATTGGGAAAATCTTGCAAAAGATATGGAAGGGGCAGCCAACCGGAACGAATTCCGAACCCTTTACTCAACCATTCGACGACTATCCGGGAAATCTCGGCCGCTTGAGAACAACATCAAAGACAAGACCGGAAAATTCATCAGCTCCAACACAGGACGTTTGGACCGTTGGCAGGACTTCTTCTGCACCCTCCTCAACCACGATACACCACCTGGACCGCTAACAAACTTCATGGACCTAGATACCACTCTGGTGGTCATATGGTTTAGAGCATCCGCTTTAGATGTGGCAGGTCACGGGTTTGAACCCTGGCTGAGTTATACCTAAGACTTACAAATTTTGTACTTACAGCTGCCTCACTAAGCAGTTAGCATTAAGAGGTTACTGTTAGGACTAGTCAGCCTTATGTCAGGATAATGTGACTGGATGGGGCATGATGCCAGAGTGCTAGACATCACTATAAACAATCCCAATGCAGACATCATAGCACTATGACTGCAAAATTGTTAAAGCTACATTAAAAATCCAAATCGTACACCCAGACCCAGATTGGTGAATTATTCAGGGGCAAATCCGGGTGTGTGCAGTATGTAGTTTGGTCCAAATAATCTGTGAGTGTATTTAGTAATTTATTTTATTTTGTTTGTTTATTGTTTTCTTGTGATTATTTCTGCCACTTGATGCTTTTTCTTGGTCTCAGGTAAAAACACTTTGTAGGATTTGTATGACTTACTTTCTCTGGTTTAAACTTTGATGTAGGCTGATTTTGATTTTGTTGGGTTTATTGACTGGGATTGAGGTCATCATTTTTGAACATTTTTTAAAAATGGGGAATAACATTTTCAGAAGTAATTTGCTATTATCAGAACAGTTACAAATATTTTTACTTGGGATTAGGTTCAATCTTCATTATTAGGATAAGGATCTTTGTTTTCTTCTTCTGATGTTCCCCTAAAAAATGTCATATTAGTAATTTTTAGAGTATATATTATCAACAACATTGTTATGTGCCAGCTTTATAGAGTTTAAATAAATGAGACTTTATGGTCTTGTTTTAATAGTTTTAATCATTAAATTCATTATGTCTCTGTCATATGGTAGGAGTAGGAAATATACATGTTCTTTGGTTGTGTGCATAGTTATGTAGTAGTGTACATGGTATTAATCTATAGCCAGACTTTAATGCTGCATTGAAAGAATTTTTAGGGCATGCATATTTATAAATATAGCACCCTTGCTGAAATAGAAAGTCACTGGGACTTGTATTTAATGCTTTCTTCCCTGACCTGTCGAACACAATATATTAACATTGAAAACCTGCTATAACATGGTTGTTTGAGTCCATAATATGGTGTATTACAGGGACATCCTGTTATAACATGGTATTTGGGGTCCATAACACATTTTATTACTGCAGAAACCTATTTTAGCATTTTAGTTGTGGTCCATAGCATAATGTATTACATTGGAAACCTGCTTTAACGTGGTTGTTTTGGTTCATAAAACAGTATATTACAGGAGAAACCTGACATAACATGGAATTTATGGTAGTTAGGGTTGATAACACCATGTATTATAGTGGAAACCTGCATTGCCATGGTAGGTGGGATCTATGACTCAGTGTATTACAGGGAAAATCTGTTATAACATAGTTTGGGTCCATAATATGATGTATTACTTGGGCAGCCAGCTATAACATGATGTTTGGGTCCATAATTCATAGTATTACAGGGGAAACCTATAACATGGTAGTATTGGTGTATAACAATGTATTTCAGATGAAACCTACTATAACATTGTAGTTGGGCTCCATAACACAGTGCATTACAAAGGAAACATGCAATAACAGGGAGTCCATAGCAATGATGGGGAAACCTGCTATAACTTGTTAATTGGAGTCCATAACAACATGTATTAAAGAGGAAACCTGCAATAACATGGTCGTTGGAGTTCATAACTGCCAGCCACATAATTAATCAAACTGTAGTATAGTGGGAGTAATAAATATTAGATGA
Source organism: Unio delphinus (assembly GCA_029339505.1). NCBI lineage: Eukaryota > Metazoa > Mollusca > Bivalvia > Unionida > Unionidae > Unio > Unio delphinus. The sequence continues at coordinate 6,554,202 of JAQISU010000237.1, read as the reverse complement.
TTGTGTATATAATTCTTTTGTGGAAGAATAGCAAAAACAGTAAATGCTAGTCAAACATAAATTAATCTTTGTATAGCTTATCAATTAACATGGCAATCTAGATTAAATCTGCACTATGATTGATGAAAATTATTAGTTATGATCTGTAAACTGTATGTTTCTGAAACGTAACAGAATGTTTTTTAATATTATCTCTTTGTCATCTTGGATGATGTTTTGAAAAGTGTCATTGAATAAGTGACATCTTAGACAAAAATTTTGAGTCCTGATGCAACCATGTTGTTTCTTAATTATTATTATAACAAAGTATGTTATAGCAGGATTTCTTTGTATGTCTAAACGTGTGTGACTGTTTAGTGACAAGTTTCAATCAAAGTTTATTTACATGGCACTATTTGTTATTGGAATCGGTAAACTGTTTTCAAAAAAGTTTTCACCTCGGTTGACTAAGACGTAGATGCCAAGCTATTGGTATGTCTTATAGTCCAAATTCATGCTCAGATAATGTTGATATTCATTACAGTTGAGATATTAAATGCATTATGCTTAAGAGGTAGTGCTACAAGACTACTTGTTTTGAGCATTTAAGTTTGGTACTGATAATTTATTACTAGCATGATCACAATTTCAAACTAAATGGAATACCAAGACCTATTTTCTGTGTGGAGAGCTGAAACTTAAATTGTACAGTGTGTATGGCACTGTCATTTGCAAATAGAGAAAATCTGCCCAGACCCAATAGAGAAAATCTGCCCATGGGGTCTGATATTAAATAACATTCAAGATTATTTTTTTCAACAGAGGCCCAGACTGGGATACAGAAGTAGGAGGTAACAGTTGTACAGTGAGAGAACTTTTAGTGGAACTGTATGAAAAGGTCAGTATATTAGTAGTCTTGCTCCATCAGACCTCTTATATGGCTCCATGAGATTTCTGCCAAATGAGTATCCAGTTGAAAAAAAAAACAAATCCTTGCAATGCTAAAATGAGTTTTTTTTCAACATGTGGACAAGTGATTTTGATTGGCTGAAGAGATGAAGTATTGTAATTTATCATTTTGATGATGAGATGATGGCACATTATATATAGCAAATGAACAGTTTCATTGGCCGAATGAGATGTGCCTTCTGCAATGGCATCTGTTTGCAAAGCTTTGTTTAATTAAATTTTGTTTAGATTACAATAACATGTTGTTGTATGGATTGCTTAATGTATGTCTTGAGGGGGGCGGGGCATCAGAATGAGCACTACTACCTCATTACAGAAGTAAGTAGATGATAATCCTAGCTCAAGTAGGACGTCAGAGAAATGTATTTTATGACATGGCATACATATTTTAGTTTGAAGTTTCATTTTTTAGTTAATTAAGAATCTTTCACTTTATGGTTGTAAGCATCACTGTTAGTTCCACTAGAAGCTCACCGTCACTCATGTGTCATCTTTTCCAGACTTTGGTTAAGTTTTCTGGCATTTAGCACATGGCCACTTTTATGTATATATTCTTCTACCTAAAATCATGTAACTTTGTTAGGTGATGCATCTTGATAAGTTCTGTATCCTTAAATTTGGAAAAAGTGACTTCTCTGACCTGTATTTTGTTTTAGTGATGTTGTGGATGTTTAAATTAATTTATTATAATTATTAAACTTGTTAATCAGATGCATTTTTATTAGTAATACACTCATACGATCACAGAAGTCACAATGACCTATATTTCATGCTTCACTAGCCTAGGTTCAGTATATTTATTGCTGATGCATGAACTTCTGATGCATATATTTTGCTTCTGATAGTGGTTATATTTAGTCTGGTTGTCACTCCAAGGGTACTCAAAGTCTGTGACTTTCACCTAGTAAAATCTGTTTTACAGCAGTGGACAGTGAAAATAGCTTTCAAGTAGAGTTTAAGAACATAGATATAAAAGAAGAAAAGAAAATCTTAAAATTTGATCAGCATGTTATTGTACCATTTTTTGATATCATACATACAATTTTTTAAAATATCATAGGTCTTTTATTCCTCTTTTATTGGGACGTTGTGTTGGTTATAATATTAGTTTAATCTGAATTTTTTTCTTTGTAATGAATGTTTACAATGGATGCTGGAGACTGCAAATGTTTCATGGAGCTGAGAAGCGATTGTTTTATACATTTTGGTTTTGACAAAAGGAAATGAAAGGTCAGAGCTTATACATAACACAAAAAAGTATAATAATTAGGTAAGGTTAATAGATTGACAATTGTTGTTCTTTGAAAAGCTATATTAGTGTATTGTGACTTAATTTACCCAGACAGAGGCTGTTCTTTGCAAATTTCCCTGTCCAGACAGAAGCTGTTCTTTGCAAATTTGCCTGTGAAATGTACTGTTGATTGTCTCTTGATTTACAGGCTGGTCACTGGAAGCAGTGGTGGCTAGTACGACATTCTGCTGGCATGCTTAGGAAAAGAGTAGAAGATTTAGCTCTGGTATGTTCTTCCTTTTCTTCCCAGATTTATCCAGAACTGACATTCCAAATTAATGGAAATTCTCATTAAGTGTAAAATGAATAATTGATTTATACAGTACACACAGATTGGATTGACCATGCTACACTTGTGCTGGTGAAGAGTGATATTGAGTGTAATTCAGTGACACTTGAATATTTTAGGCAATTCTTGTACATCGCTTGACAGGTGCTAATTCCAATCAACATTGCAGGCCTAAATTGGAGTCTGCATGGCCAATTAGTGGATTACCTTGTGTATTTGACTCAAAATAAAAAATACAGTGATAATCCTGCCTGCCATAAATCTATCAGTTTAAAACCTATACCACAGTGGAGCACACACCTGACTTCAGCAGTAACAGCTGGATGATGTTGTTTAAAAGTGGGGTGTAACTAGGTGACAACTACACTAGCACAAATGAAAGATGGTAAGGACACTGTGTGTGTACTGTACATGAAAATAATACTGCTGTAGTCTCATTCATTTATCAAATAAAGGACATAACATGCAAATATGTTAAACAAAATATGAAATAATAGATATTACCTTAGACATTGGAAGTACATTAATATTAATATGTAAGCAAGATTGTAAGAGATGTGACTAATTGGACATGTTGAATCACAGAAGGATGAGAACCTAATGGATTGTTCTGTTGTGTCTATTTGAATCTTAAAGGATATCCTTTTTCTATATCACAAGGTATTAAAATGATACAGATGACTCTTATATTGTTTAGTGACAAGGCAGTAGATAAAGACACTTGCCTGATTAATGCATATATTTCATAGATTTCAAATCCATATTATTAAGCCAGAACCAGAACGTGAGAGTGGAAATTAACTTTTAAATTTAAATGAGACATTTCATATTACATGTATGTAGTAATAAAATCCTGTGGATTGATTCAGTTAAAAATGCAAAACCAAAAACTTCCAAAGATGTTTGCACTTGCCAGACATTTTTTGCCCAAATTTTAACATAGTTATTGGACGTTAACACAATTTCTTTTTTTTTTTTTAAAATATTAAAGAAGATGTATTTAATTGTAAACAAAATGAAACTATTTTTCACTATTTATATGCTTGAAAATATGCAATATTCTCTCGCAGATTTGCAGTTAATTCAGGTTTAGGATTGTTCCCTTTTAACATATTGTGACAACCTTTATTTTCTTTGACAGTATAAAGTTTATCATATGTGATAACCTGTATTTTCTTTGACAGTATAAAGTTTAACATAATGTGATGACCTATATTTTCTGTGACAGTATAAAGTTTAACATATTGTGATAACCTTTATTTTCTTTGACAGTATGAAGTTTAACATATTGTGATAACCTGTATTTTCTTTTTCAGTATAAAGTTTTAGTATGGAATCTTACCCAACAACATGGTGTTAAACTTTTATTACGAGAAATATATAATTTTCGATAAATTCGCAGATGTAAGGCCTCAAAAAAAAAAAAATATATATATATAATTTTATATATATACATTAATGGCAATGATGTTTGGTTGTGTTTAATGATAAATTAACTTGCATAACAGTATCTTATGATGATAAAAGTTACTATAGTTTCAGAGTTACGACATGGTGATGATATTTGCTCAAATTTCCCTATGCCAAATAAGCTCACTATGTGGTTTGATGCATCATCAAGTGTAGATCAGTCATGCTTGCTATTGTTGAGTGTATAAGGAACTTATTGTTGCTCCAGAGGATGGTTGATCTAACATGTTAGCTATTGTTGATTGTATAAGGAATTCATTGTTGCTCCAAAGGATGGATGATCTAAATGATCAGCTTCTTTCTGTTTGTTTGGATGCTGGAGAAATTGTATGTAATTTTCACATGATTAACCAATGTTTGTTTGTAATTACGAAAGAATATTGAATCCTCTGTTGCAGGCAGTAACAGATTTGTTGGTAAGACAAAAACAGTTATCTGTGGGCCTCCCACCTCATAGAGAGAAGATTATCACAAGGTAAGTGTGTCTGTATGTTTCCATTGTTTAGATGATCTATGGCTAATAATAAAACAAAAAACTTGCTACAGTAACGAAGTCATAAAATGTTTTATGGTGTTTTTTCTTATCGTCAAGACATGTTCTATTGAAAACCATTTAGTTGTAAATGAGTTTAGCACAGAATGCTGCATATGCATATTATGTATGGATCAAAGATCGAAACTTTAGTAAGGACCTTTACTTTTGCAAAGTATCCCTACCAGTGTTATAACAAAACAAGACCAGTACTGTATTACACCCTTGTCTCTTGAACTGTTTGTTATACACCATTAGCTGTTTCTGTTGTAATATGACAATGAATAAAAAGCTATAAATATTACACATTTCTTTTTATGATGTTAAATCATTGTAATTGATATAGATGACATGACCTTTTGTGCCAAAAAATACATTGTGTTTGACCTTGTATATTTGCAAAGCAGATGGGCCCATGAGAGTTAAATAGAATGAAGATATCCTGAAAATATTGAAATAACAAGCCTTAAAATGTCAATATCAACTTAAATGAAAACTATTTTATCTTTCAACATTTATTGAAACTTGCTGCTTTATTAGGTAGTCAATTTTGTCTTGTCTGCCATGGAAAATAAAATATACCAGCTTGACAGTAATGAAATTGAGAATGTATTTTACAAACTCTAAACTCTTTATCTGCCTGAAAATGCACACATCTGATCATTTTATCTCTCCCTGAGATGCTGTATATCTTAGGACACTGTATTTGTTGGAACACCTTAAGCTAATCTTATTTATGCACTGTACATTTGAGTTTCATCCGTGTTGATGATTGTATTGTTGGCAAAGTCATATTCTTCTGGTCTTAATGTACTCATGGAATGATTTTATTTTTCTCCTCCAAATCTTCCGGCAGATGCTGGACCATCGATGTCTGCACACAAAACTCCAGAATGTGTTGCTTTTTGTTACCAATGCGCTCTCTCTCTCTCTCTCTCTCTCTCTCTCTCTCTCTCTCTCTCTCTCTCTCATTCGCAATTTTACTGGATGCACTTTCAAACTTTCAATCTTATAGCATTTTCAAACTTATGATGAAAACTACACATGATTCATTTCTTTATATTCACATCAATGAACAATGTATCACAAGTTACTTGACATAAGCAAAACACACAATGTATTCATGTGCTACATGGATTTTGTTTATATATTTTTGTCTTCAATAAAATTGCTTATAAGATTATAAAATAGGAATCAAAGATAACAATTCAAGGTTAGTTTCTTTCATTTATCAAATAAACATTTTAATTTTCTTATTTTGTTGTAACATGCTTTTGGGCACACAATTCTACACTTTTTGTTTCTGAAGATTGAATTTGAAACAAGAGAATTTTCTCATTTTAGTTACAAATTGTTTCAGCTATCAGATTCTATGACTTAAACAATTTAACAAGCTTTTTTTGTCTTGTATTCCTTGAAAAAATTACTCTCATTTTAAATTGTGAAATGTTAATACTTGATTTTAATGTTTCCACACAAGTGTTTGTAAAAAAAAAAAAATGTCACCTTAGTAATTTCTGTTGGTGAGTCAATCAATACAATTTAACAGAAATCTACCATGCACTATTAATTTGTGTGCTACTGCCATATTTGTGAAGGAATAATATGATGTTATGATAAATATCAATTCATCCTGTTCAGTCTGTCCCATCCTGTCAATTTTTGTCTGGTGTAAATGTGATTTCCACTCAAGAAGTTTTGAAGGACATTAATGAGACCTATAAAATGTTCAGGTTTCACTTGGGAATTTGCAGATGTTTAGTTGGTAGAGCATCACACTCATAATCCAAGAGTTGTGGGTTTGATACCGGCATTGTACAGCATAGGTTGGCTGCCTCAAGTTGTCCCATTTCTTTGGCTTGATGTAGCCAGTATTGTGTTGAAATTTCCATTAATAACCAAACGAGCATAAATTTTCATTGGTTTTTTTTTTCAGGAAAATTTAATGGAGTTATGACATTTGTTTGACTTAGAACTTTATATCAGATTGGCAGGGTCATCCATGTAAACATGGACACATGTTTAGTTATTAGATTTTATGCATCTATTTCTTTCTTCAGTTCAGTAAATTTTAAGCTCTCTTATACATAGTATTACTAAACTGTACACTTATTATAGGTTACTAGATTTAACAATATTTATATTCAAGACCATTACCACCCGATGAACTGGCAGCCATTATCTATGATGCCTGTGGAGAGGATCTAAGCACAGCTTCCTTAACTCAGGTTAGTCATTTCATAATATTTTCGCTTACATGTCGAAACATCATAAAACTTGAACCAGTATTGTTTGGAAAGTCTTATCATCAATTGAATGAACAGACTTTCAGAAGTCCAGCTGAAGATGAATGTGCCCGAGCTGATCAAATTAGAGTACAGAAGAGGACTCCACACCTTGAATTATTTTATTGTTGTTTTCCGCGTTCCTAAGGGCCCAAGTGACTGAGTAATGTGATGCATTCCTAAGGGCCCAGGTGGCTGGGTAATGTGATGCATTCCTAAGGGTCCAGGTGGCTGAGTAGTGTTCTGCAATCCTTAGATTTTCACATGATGGAATAAATACCCCTCTGGCATCTTTATTTAACAATTCTTTAGTTTTAAAAGGAAGGAGGCAGGTTTTATATTAGAGTAGTGTCCATAAATATACCACTTAATTGTTTTCTGCATTAAATGTCTGTGATAAGTAACTTGTGATGAATAAAGGTAAAACAGGGGCAGCTGTCATGTCTTGTAACAATGACACAATATCTTACACATTAGAACTGCATGTAACAGCAGAGACATTACCACAAAATACTTAAATCTGCATATATATAGTATTACAATTTAGCCAAGTTTCCAATGATTACAAATAATCAGTTAAATTTTTTACTGATCAGTTGCAGAAAGTCACATGCATGACCAGGTTGAACTTTTTAATATTAATGATGTTACAGGTTTAGTGATGTTACAGGCTTTTAATATTAATGAAGTTGCTGGTTTAGTGATGTTACAGGATTTTAATATTAATGATGTTGCAGGTTTACTAATATTACAGGATTTTAATATTAATGATGTTGCAGGTTTCATTTGACTCGAGCAAATGGATATTGCAAAAGTTTTGCACACTTATTCATTTTTAAGGGACTATTCATTAAATCCAGGGATTCAGTATCTTGGAAAAAAAACATTAATATCTAGTGTTAATTGGGTCATAATGTACATATGTTCAGTAATGAGTATTTCTGTTGATGCTTTGGCTTGCTTGCCAGAAGCATATACAATGATATCCATCAAGTTTTCTTGACATGTCGTGTAGATCAAGCTACATATCTGTCCACCTTCTCATTTTAAAGGAATAATAAGAAAGGACTGTTCCAGCTGGTAATCAGATTTAGCATCATAGTTGTTTTGTTTTATGCGACAGAGACATTGTCAAGTTGAGTAACAAGTTTATTTGAGCCACAAAAATTCTCTCCACACACTTGATGTGTGCACTACAGTACAATAAAATCTGTCTTGAAAGAAACACTGCTGTTAGTGACCACATGAGACTCAGTACACAAAATTATTGATTAATTGATGGAAGAGCATGACTTTTGTCAGGAGTTGTCTTTCATTACAGATTTTCCTGTACCTATTTATGCAATGGACCAGTACTCGTTATGAATATTCCAAAGGTGAAATTGACAGGTTATTTGGTTCAGCCTCTGACTTTGTGTTTCATTTGTTAATATTTAAGTAAAGGGCCCGTAAAAATAATGTTAAAAAATAGAATGCAGATATCATATTCTGCTTTGTACTTATATAATTTTTTATTTATTTTTGGCATGCATTCAGCTTAAAACATTTGCATGAATTGAAAATTGGAACAAATGCTTCTTTGATTTCTTAAATTTTCTGTTGAATCTGGCATTGCAAAGCTTGAAGTAATTTTTGGCACCACAAAAGCTTGAAGTTAGGCTGGTATTGCAATGTATGGCAATGCAAAAGCTTGAAGTAAATTTTTGTCCATCACAAAAGCTTCAAGTTAGGCAGGCTTTCAAAAGCTTCAAGTAAATTTTAGCATCTCAAAAGCTTGAAGTTAGGCTAGCATTGCAAAAGCTTGAAGTAATTTATGGCATTGCAAAAGCTTGAAGTAATTTTTGGCATCTCAAAAGCTTGAAGTTAGGCCAGCATTGCAAAAGCTTGAAGTAATTTTTGGCATTGCAAATGCTGGACATTAGGTCATACTCATTTGCTTTATTATGCTTACAGGAGTTGTTGATCTACCTTGCCATGTTCATCAGAACTGAACCTAAGCTGTTCAATGAAATGTTGCGATTAAGAGTGGGACTGATTATACAAGTGATGGCCTCGGAACTCTCACGAGCACTGAAGTGTTCAGGTTTGTAAATACTGTATATACTTACTTGTAACTCAAGTCAGACTGCAAACAAAGATTCTGATCTGCCATAGCTTAATGCACCTACACGTGTGTCTTCATACATATATTGGGAGATCAAGTAATGCTATCCCACAATGATCTCAAACAAATTGGTGGGGTGTGTGTGTGTAAATATTTCAGTGATGCATTCTGCAACAAAAAAACAATTTTGGTGTTATAAAACAATTTTAGACTTTGTACAATATTCAGACAAAGGTTCACACTGAAACCTATCAAATGATATAGTTTGACAAACAAAAGAAAAGACAAACACCAAAAATGCACCCTGAATTAGTTATTTGTAAAGAAACATTGAAACTTGTTCTATATTGGCAAGAAACGATGTGATGCACCCTGGTTTTCCTTTGTGCACATTATACTTGCCTGTAACATTCATGATAATATTCGGGAAAATTATTCAATTTCATTAGTACGTTATTTATGTGGACAGAGATAAAGATAATTAGCTTCGATGTCCAAATTATAGTATCCCTTTCATCTGGAGAACTGCAATATTAAAATAGTAAATGAGTTAGACTGCTGATATCAAAGGAATAATATGTTTTTAACATGTATTGGTACTACCAGTGGGTTAAAAAAAAACTGATGGATTTGTTTTTCAAGTGATAAGAAGTGTACATTAAGTAAAGTAATATATTTATGATGTATGTATATTTATGGTCAAAATTAATATTACTCTGCATAATTAGTAAAAATGTATTCATAAATATTATATAGTTTTGTATGTAGATTGTATACATTGTTAAGCTTTGCCCTAAGACTAAAACTGAGAAATATTTATTTTTTAACTGGGTAGTAGATATAATGTTTTTCTTGCATAAATAACATGTACATTGTTGTTACAATCTCTGGACAGCAAATGGGGAAAAGCAAGTGGCTCATTCTTTTGTTGGATCCTAACACTTACTGTTTAGAGCAACCACACAAATCCATGTCGAAAAAATATAACAGTTATATTTTAATTTAAGCCTTAGACACTATGGTGTTGGCGAAAATGTAACTCTTGGCATTTATTCTTGATTTTACAGGTGAAGAGGCATCAGACCACCTTGTGAACTTGAGCCCCTATGAGCTGAAAACCTTACTACATCACATCTTGAGTGGCAAAGAGTTTGTCATTAGCAGTGGTAAGTTATGTTACCTATCATGTTTGAGTTAACTCCCCTGTAATAAGAATATTAAATCTTTACCTAATTGTAATGAACTTAGTTATATTGTGATTCCAGATTAAAGTCATTATCACTATGGACCCTATTGCCACATTAAAACCAGGTACTTTTGAATTGGTTTATCAAATATTTGACAGTATGGGTTGAAAGAAAACAACATAGAACTCAGTAATATGTTATTTCCTTAATAAAACAATATTATATGATAAATCTGTGTTCATTTTTGCTATGCTGCCTTTTAGTACATACACCATAATGCTGTTCTCAATATATATTCAAGTGCATTACATAATGCAGTAATAAACCCCATCTAACATAGAGAACTGTTTCTGCATTGAAATTATATGTACAATTAGTTTTTATGAACAATTAAAACTTGAAGGAAAGATGAAAATTTAGTTCTATAATAGCTATTGCCAGATATATTTCATTCTCTGTATAAATTAATATTGACTTAGCTGTAGAATACCTCTTAACCTTCAGCTGTTATAAACCTTATAATAACAAAATATTCTTCATTTTTGCAATTATCAATTAAAAAGCATCTAACATATAAATAATCAAAACTGTCCTGATCCGCATGTTTTTAGAGCATGTGCTTGCAAATCTTAATTTTTAGTGGGAGACCTGAAAGTGAAAATTATTAATAGCTTGATGTCTTCCTGCTGCTACTTGAAAAGGCAGAGTTAAATTGTAATATTTTTGAGTTTCATATGTAGAAATATCATTTGCTTACTGTTAATTTAGTGTCTTTTCTTGGGTACTAATCATTAGGGAATTTATAGTTGCTTTTGATGATGATACACACAAATCAATGATTGTGTAAATAATTTGGCCCCTATCTGCAAAATAAAAAGAAACTTGAGTCATTGTCGTAATTGTGTCTGGATTACCTCTGATTCATTTGTTAATTGTGTCAAAATAATTACTTTGCGTTGTTGATGTAATTAACATCAGAATCATTAGGTTCATAAATTATGTTAAGCCTGTAGGCAGGGCCTTAAATATTTCAGTCAGTATGATACAGTTAAATGTAGCTTCATTACAAAATGGATGATATTAATGGGTCATGTAAGGTTTTACTACTGAGATATACTGTCAAATGGTCAGCAGAAAATCTTTTAATTTTTTTGGGAAAGGTAGGGGAAATAATTGAATGTAAGCCCCGACAAGATGTATATGAAACTTTATGGAGATGAGAATATTTGAATTATCCAGATTTGTTTCTCTCTTCCTGGTCATCATGCTGAGGTTTCATATATTTTCCAAACTAGATTTTTATTCAAACTTATGTATACTTACATAATAAATGTATAGTTTTATACTGTTAGTGTAAGGTATGCCCAACTGCAGGCAGCATGGAAACAGCCTGGAAGTCATAAAACTCTTGAACATGAGTTTATGCTTCAAATTGACCAGTAACAAATATTGTTACTTTTGAAAGCTTGTCTTTGATTGGCTGATGGAGGAAGACTAGAATTGTATGATCTACATGCCAGGGCCCATGTTCTCAAATTCGGCATGCAAAACACTAAAATGATATCATTGTATTTGGTGTAACCTGGCAGTAATAAAATTCATTAGGAAAGGAGGATATAATAAAGAAAATCTGAAAGTTATGTGATTCTGACATTTTTGTTTATATTGCTTGAGAACAAATACTTTAAAACCTTAAGCTTTTGCCTTATATTCTTGAAACTTGCTGAGCAAAAAAACCCAAGCTCTAGAGTTGTACAATTTTAAAACTTCAGTTATAATAAAGCTCAGCGCCTTAATCTTTCATGATTTTCATATTATTATTTGCAATGAAATATATGGCTCTATGTTGTTTGCAGATGGAAACTATAATTTGGGTACATAGCATACTTATTAAATTCTTCCAAAAGGGTGATTATTAAATTGATCACTTGGAGATAGTAAAAAATATAAATGTTTGAACACCGCATTTCAAGTGTTATATAGATTTATTAGTGATCCATTTGTTTCTTACATCAAGTTTGTCAAGTATTTAACCTCCTAGTAAGATGAAAACACCTGTTTTTCCTGTCTAAATTATGTACAGATGCTAAATATAGGATCAATGAGAACTAACTCTTTAAAATAGTAATATAAGTATCCCCCTTGTCAGTGATAGCTGATAGCCTATATACTGGATATTCTTAAGTTTAAGTTTTTGTTCAGTACAAGTAACATCATACCAGTGTACCTCCTGAAATCCATTGGACTTTTCAGTCATTCATCTGCAGATTACATCTCCTATCAAGGAAGCAGTCCAAACATGAATGACCTCTTCAGCTGTCTTTGCCTTACTCTTGCCAACATTAATCTTACGCCAACTAATGGGGATGATTCTCATCAGAGGGAGAAACTGACAAAATGTGATCAACAACAGTCATTTTATCTACAAGTTAAACAGACGGTGACTGTGAAGTAGAGGTCGCATTGAGGTTGATGAAAGCCAACCAAATGTTTGCTATGCTACTTGGAAATCTGTAAATCAGAACAGCTCTTCCTCATGGCAAAACTAAGAAACAATCTTCAAATCAAATGTACTAAATTTGTTACTATATGGATGTGAATGCTGGAAAACCTAACAAGCCATCAGCAAGAAATTTGATTTAGTCCACACCGATTTCCTCAGAAGAATAAAAACAATTCTTTGACCTAACATGATATGGAATGATGAACAAATGGCACTGTACAGTGCAAAGCCTCTATCAGAAGACATTTAAAAAATCACTGATGGAGATGGCATGGACATATCTTAAGACAGCTTGATCAAAATGGCATTAAAATGAACAACACAGGGGAAGTATTCACCCAAAAGAAACCTTGAGTGCTCCATGAGAAAGAAGCTTACATAGACCTATTTGACACAGTCAACATCAGGCAGCCAAGCAGAAGACCACCAGAGTGGGTGAAGATTTGTGGATGTCTCATATGACAGCTGTAGGCACAACTAGAATGGAGCAAGATTTGTCAGTACTGAAAATAATCATACATGGTTAGAGAAGACCAAATTTCTCCTTCTGCAAACCACTAGATAGGAATGATATGATAACTGGCACATACCACCTGTCAGCAGAATCCCAATAGGCATTGGGCATCTTTTGACACTGTTGATTGATTGTTTTGTAACAACCACACACAAAAAAGGTGATCCAAGTTGTTTCAGAGAGGCTAGAAATTTAATCTTCTCAACATGTGGGTGGTGGTGATAACTTTTAAAGTTTTTATTCACCTCTTTTCCTAGTGTTGAAAATGTATGGAAAGCTCCAACCAGTGGATGACTTGAGCCTCTACAACAAGCTTATTACCTAAGTGTCTGGCATGTTTACAATGGAGATTTCACATTAAATATGGCTTCATAAAAAGGGATGAGTTTGCCATGTCTCAACTTGACAGACAGCTTTTTTAATATACCAATTAACCTATCATAAAATTTCTTTGGTTCATGTTCTAAGGTAAATGTATTATTTATTATTTTGATCATTTCTGTTTAGACTAGCCATCAGTCCATTGGCCTTCACAAAGACAGTTGCCTGCATCACCACTCGAGACTGGCCTTGATGCAGTGTACGATACCTGGATTCAGAAACACTTGATAAGTTCAAGTCATGTACAAGATATCAGTGGTTGCTGTCCATTTTCTCTGTTGATCATGCTAAAATGTTGGCATGGAATTGCTGGCTTGTCACAATTTAGTTTCCCTCTCATTTCACAGATTATAAAACTCATCAATGTGGTCTCCAAAGTAGACATGAATTTTCATGAGGAAGTTTATAAAATTCCCCATGCAGTGTGGCCATATATTTTCTTCAGCACATCTGACTTGTATGTGCTCTTATCCAGATGTATTTCTCAGGTCAGTGACATCTTTTTTCCAGAATCAATATTAAAATAGATAGAGCATATCAGTAGGAATCCTTCAGAAATCCTCCCAGCTTGTGAAGTGGATCACTTAATTAATATTTTGAAAATTAGTTTTGGAGAGGATCACACAGGTCTCTGTTCCACAACTGATGAATTTACATCTCTGGCATTTAAATGCTACTTTTCATGATTGACACATCAGGAGAAAGTGGATATAGACCATAACAAAGATCTCTTGGACTTTGGCTGCAGAAATAATAGCAGAAAAAGACAAAAATACAAGTGTTGCAATCTGGATATTTCTTGTCTGGGTTTTGGTCTTGATTAGCATTCTTATATTGGCTTAAGTGGAATTGGTTAGGGGACAAGACTAATTTTACAGGAGTACCTCAGATGGTTTAATATCACAATGTTGTTCATGCAGATTTCTGACATGATCCAGCATTTGATTATATCTAGAAATATGTAACAAAACATTCAAACAGTCAGCACAGAAATACAGAAAGGACTGTTCAGATTAAATAAAAGGAAGTAGAGAAGGCTGCAATTTTATACTGTATATAATTATTGGACATAGTGTGTTGATTTGAGTATTGTTCACTGCAAGAGACATGGTAGATGATTAATGCTGGTACATGAAACAGCTGCAGAAACAAGGAATATGTCAACATTTATAGAGGTAGGGTACTGATGTGTTTTCTTTTCTTATCAGTTCTCTAAAGTTTTATGTACTAAGCAGACAAAGGAAATTTTAATCACAAATTTTATAAACTCTTTCTTGTAGGGCTCTAGCTTAAAGTAAACTTCTGGTATATAGTTGTTAGCCACATTTTGGTGACAAGGGGAAGTAATTATCATAGTATCATGGAGGAGTTCGTTCTTGTAGATAAACTGAAGAATTTCTGGTATATAGCTAGCTACCTTTAGGTGACAAGGGGAGGTAATTATAATAGTATTATAGATGAGTTTGTTCCAATAGATAAACTGAAGAATTTCTGGCATATTCCTTGCCACCTTTTGGTGACAAGGGGATGTAATTATAATAATATCATGGATGAATTAGTTCCTATGGATATATTTGTTTAGCATTAATATTGTATATAGTCGGGAAAGGCAGATTGTATTTTCCTTCTACTAGATCTGGCATCAGAAGGTAGTAGAAGTAAATTCCTAATGTTATTATCAGGTAAGTATTCTCTGAGAAATTGATGACAAATATTTTCTGTTGATTATTTTCACCTCCTTTTTCTAGTTCTATCAGATTTCAGAGGTAATTATTAAAATATCACATTTTTAAAATTAAACCCTTGTGCTTTATACCAGTAAATGTAGACATTATATTTTCATTACAGACCCTAGTAACATTATTGATCATGATGAAAGAGCACCATTGTTCTCCTTTCGTTTTGATCAAAGCAAAAGGCCATTCATTTTACAATACCTATTATGGAAATCGAGTATTATTTCACTATCATTTATTCAAAGACATTTACTGTTAACAGTTTGAAACATACTTAACAATTTGAAACATACTAATGCTTGTCACTTTCAAAATTTTGGTTTATTTTGACTGTGATTGATACAAATGAACTTTTCTGAGTTATATTACCTATGGCAGTATGTTATTACCTATATCAGTATGTTTCTGTCAGATGTGCAAATGAGCACTAATGCATCTAATTATTTTTAACACTATTTATACATACATCTACAGACATCAAAGCATAATATTATTTCCATACTTACATGAAGAGCAGATATAATGTCACTTTCCCAGTGCATTTGTCTGTCCATCAGTCTCTGACAAAACTTATAATTTTTTCTCCCACACTGCTTGGAGAATTGTAATCATACTTTCTAGGTAAATTGTGATTGGGGGATATGCAGTAAAAGAAAAAAATTAAATCCGGCCAATTTTTGGTGAATTTCTTGAAAAGTTGTCAAAAACAGTGGTAATTTGCTGTGGCTTCCTTTCCCACTCTGATTGGAGTACAAAATAATTGTAACAATTGTATACTAGACAGATGGTTGATTTAATTTTTGTCATCTGGCCCATTATTGGAGATATGTTTTATTAACCATTGGATAAAATGGAGATGTTTTGGGAGATAAGTTGATTGATACTTACATTACCTGGAGGATTTTATTGAAATTTTGTAATTGGTGTTCATGTATAATAAGGTGTAACATTTGTCATATGTCCCATTTGTGGAGACATTTCTTCTTTTAAAATTGTTGAAAAGTGGTTATTTTGAGAAATTATCTCAATATAGCTTTAGTTACCACTTACATTTGGGATACTATAGGAGTTGAGTTTGTCATCACTTCTCTTCTCATGCAACTTGAGTTTGTCATCACTTCTCTCTCATGCAACTTGAGTTTGTCATCACTTCTCTCTCATGCAACTTGAGTTTGTCATCACTTCTCTCTCATGCAACTTGGAGAAGTTTATTGAAGTTTTGTTTTCTAGTTATATAGTTGGTATAGTTGTACATTTTTCATACTGCCTGTTCCATAGAATACAATGTATTTTGAGAATTTCACTTGCCATTGACACTTTTAAGAAACTGCTTTACGGATTTTGTTGTGGCAGGAAATTATTGCTGTTATTTGTGTAGGTGTGTAAAAACAGTTTTTTATGCACTGTATTTCGTAAAGGACAAATGATTTGAAATGTTGTCAGGAAAGGGAATCAAGGTCATGCTGCTTGGAAGATTTATTTGTAATCTTCATATTTGGTTGGCATTAATGCCCATCAGGGTTTTACTTTCTTTTTCCTCCAACCCATTTTGGGGGAGTTTCTCATACTTTTGCAAAAAGGGCCAGGGGTAATTTGAGAATTTAGTTTGCCATTATATCTCTTCCCACACTGCCTTCAGGATTTATGTGGAAAGCGTTTATTAGGTTTTTCTTTTTCTTCTGACTCAGTTGAGAAGGCATTTCTGGAAATGCTTTGGATAAAAGGGTATTCCTTGTATCACCATTTCTAGGATTTTAATCAAACATTGTGGGATATGTGGTTAGTGTATATAATTAGCATTTTCTTCTCTGGTTCATTTTAGAGATGGTTTCTTGAATTACTATTTTAAACGGATTTCTTTTGTATGCATGGGAAGCATTCTGATCTTTGATTGCTTAAAAAGTCGTGACTGAGGGGGATGAATGCATTTTGCTTGGGTGTAAGGAAAACAACCTCAGAAGTACAAGCTTCAAGTGCAGGGATATGTGTGTCTGAGATTGCATGTACATCTAGTGTTATTGGTTTGGATGGATTTCAATCCCTCCATGTGCTTGGCATAGTGTCCTTTCTCTTTTACTGATTATAGTATCTATTACTAATAATAATAACAAACTGTGTGGTATTACTAATATTAGTAATGAAGATCCACTGCCAGTTTTGTCAAAGGAGGTAACTCTAGATAAAGACTATACAATGTAGTTATCTCCCTTGATGTTCTACTGATGGAAATACTGGAAATAATATTAGAAAAAGAAATCACAATACTTCCCCAAACAATTATATGAGTGTTAATATAAATCCCCAGTAACAGGAAAAAAGAAAATGCATGATGATAATGTATTGTAATTTTGTAGGAGTTATTTAGAGCAGTTTATGACATTAAAATTGATTTTGAATCACTGTGTCTTTTGAGTGTTGTCCTTCCATGTGAGTCTGTGTAAATTAGCATTGCTTTAACTCTCCAAGCCATCAGTGTTTTCAATTCCTTGATTATTAAGGAACGGTTATAGATGTTAACAGGAAATTGCTTTTGTAATGTTCTGCAGAGTTGTGAATAATGTAAAAGATCTAAACTCTTCGTACATATGCAATAGATTACTAGTTTTTTCAATCATCAATATTCATACAAGAAAACTACCAATGTTTGTATGGCTGGATTACAAATACTGTTTTATTTGCATGAGATAGTATCACCTTGAGTTATCTATTTATCAAGTTGCATGATTGTGAAAGCTATTGTGTCTGAGAAACTGACCTTTATTCCAGATTTAAAGTAAATGATTGGAATGAAAAAAATTGGGCACACTGACCTAGTTTTGTTAAATGACGCTCTTTTGATGCATCTGGATATCATGTTACATGACTCCTAAGGCAATAATTTTAAAAATGCTAAACTAAACAACTAAACAATTGTTGATGAACATAATATGGACTGATACCTAAGCACAAAGCATCAGCAGAGGTTAGGCAGAAGTCAAATGCTGACGTTACTTTGCAGTTCATTCAAAAATGCACAAGTCATGATTCATACAATGCTGAGCCATCTATTTTAAGGTTTAACTGAATATTTCCATCTGTAAAACTTGCACAGTTGTGTACCCACATATTGTGAGTGTTTTTAGACACAAGATTTTATAGAATTTGTGCACACGTAATCAGTTAATGTCAGCTCAGAAACTCTCACTTTATAGTTAGTATTAGTTAGTTCCTTACAAGCAAAGCAATGAAGGTCAGTTAAGAGCGTACAAAAAATGCCACTCAGATATGTTTTCCATTAATATGCATAAATACAGTAGCATTTTACAGCACTGCAGCACAGTAGTGACTATAAGGTAACATTTAAAGGTATTCCAAATACATATGAACATGAAGAAAAAAGATAAACTATAAAATGTTTAGATAAAATTTATATTTTTTTATCGAGTGACAAATGAAAGAATCTTAAATGTGGTAAAATAGAAACACTTTTTTTCTTCAAAAACCTCTTTTGATTAATTTTGTATGGTTGGATCTTGGCATGAAGTTATTTAAGGTTTGTACAGATGAGCCACCATCACAATATGCCCAAATTTGAAAGAAAACACTTTGTTAAAAAGATCTTTTTAGTCTTTACAAAATTTCTGCTGATACATGTATTTTGTTTGATATGGTTCCCATTATTAAAATAAAAGGAAGAAAAATAATTTGACAAAGTTTGGCAGAAAGGAATCTGGAACAAAGTCCTTTCAGGTCTTTATAAAAAAATGATGTTGATCTGCTGTCAGGTCACCATTATTAAATTTAGAAGAAGAAAAAAACTTGAAAACTTGAAAATCACTTTTTTGGAAGAAAAAATATCAACATAATTTGACCAAGTTTCACAGAAAGCATCCAACCATGAAGTGCTTTAAAATATATGCCAATCTGCCCTTAAGTTAAAGCAAAAACAAATCCTTTCAACAATTTCATTTTAAATACTGCTTGACCAAATGTTACAGAAAACATTTTGACGTTAGAGTTTTGAAATTTATTATAAACAATGTAAATCTACCATCTGCTATGGCCATGATTGGTATGAAAATGGAAGAACTTTTTAATTAAACCAGGAATGTACAACAAATGGCATGTGACCTGTTTTTATCTGCTTATATACATCATAGGTTTTGTCTCTCATTTGGTCCAAGCCTTGGAAGAAGTTGCAGATGTCTGCTTTACATGACTAATCCTGAACTGATTAGAATAATAATTCTTTACATTTCATAAAGTATCTGGCATGAACGGCTTTTATATTTTTACAAATGATGATGCCAGTTTACAAGCAAACATGGCCACCATTACTAAAAAAAGAATAACCTTTAAAATAATTTTTCCAAAACTACTTAACATAATTTGACCATCCATCCCAGCATAAGAAACATTCTTTTTCTTTTCTTCAAAATCCACTCAACATAATTTACCCCAAATTTGACATAAAACATCCTGGCATAAAGTGATTTAATGTTCTTTTTTACAAATGATTCCAATCTGTCATTAAGTTAAAGTAAAACATCCTTTCAACTGTTTCTTTTCAAATACATCTAAACCAGATTTGACCAAACTTTACAGATAAACACAGATTGACAAAATCTAAAGAACATTTAAATGACTTTGTGGCGTTAGGCATCGAGGGCTTTTAAATAGTTGCAAAAACATGCTTGTTGATAAGTAAACAAAATGTAAATGATATCTCAAAAATTATAAAGCATACTGACGTGAGGCTTTCCAATTTTTTTTGGTGCTGCTCCACCATTGTATTTGACCACAGACAATAAAACAAGCAAAACCCTTTAAAGAAACTTCTCAAAATGTCTCTCAGCAGATTAGATTGATTTTCTTTTATCACTAATTTTCTTTCTCTTTTGACTCTAGGGAGGCAAAGAATTTTACTGTCTTGGTACATAATTGACATGTGGGTTTTGCTGTCTGCAGTGCTCATTATCTAGAAAAAAAACTTTGTCAAAATCAACATTTTTATATAAAACATATATTTTCTAATGCCATCAACAAACTCATAATGCCAGCAAACCTATAAAGCTTCAGTTTATATTTTCATGATTTTACAGTAGATGATTTTTATTAATGGAGTGTTAAAAAGATAAATTTGGTATATGTGTAACGAGCTAATATATCCATGTATAGTTTTGTGTCTGTTTCTGTCAAGCTTTAAATATTGCCATTTTGTTCATCATACATGTATTAATTTATAGCAGTAACTTGTCATCTTACGCTTATGTTTATTTGATGTATTTGTCCAGTGTCCTGTGACATCTGTCAGCTGTCCATCAAGCATCAATTTGCAGTTTTTTTTAGCATAATTGGTTAATTTATTTGTTCAATTAGTTAAAAAGATGTCATTCTGTGGGTAACATTAGCATGTCATTGTGTAAATGCTATTTATATTTCCTATATTGTTTCTACAATTTTTAAGTTACGATAATGATAAAGAGATACTGAATTTTTTGTAATTCTTTCTTGAGTTTGGAAAGAATATATTTCACTGTCAAACTATGGGTTAAATGATTTTCTTTAGCCAATCAGTGTCAGATATTTTATATTCTATTAGTAAAATTTGTTATTGATTATTGTTTGTCAAAATTCCTTTGGAATAATTTGCATCCATGTGTATTCATGTGTCCATCATGTGTCCGTCCATCTGTGGCTGTCCACAACATCTTAGATAAAACGTTCTTTTGTAGCTAAATTAAACAGTGGCAGGCTCTGCAACAAAGGGGATCATTTATTATAACTACAGGCCTTGGTTACCATTCTGTATCATGTAATTGGTGGAGTAATTTAGGGATGAAACCATATAATTTCATTTAGAAACATAATTCATTTGTTCACAAAAAAAAGCACATGAAAGATCATTGTAATCAACAAACATTAAATAATCTGGAATTCGATGTTGTATGATCAAATTGTTTACATGGAGTGGAAATTAATATGCTGTCTTTACTTTCTGAGTTACAGAAGGTTGCCTAAGATATTCATTATATATTTGTAAGAATTGCAATGCAAGAACTTAAAATATTAGGACTAAAATCCTGACGAAGTTGTGTAAACAGTTGAAGGTAACAATTAATGATAAGAGAGCTTCTGACTACTATCTCTTCTTTCTTGCCAGATTTTATTCGTAAATAACCTTGACACATAATTATGCCAGTATAGTTATTGAAAATAGAAAGAGCACCTGTTAATATAATAATATCATCACTAATTTTTTCTTTGAATATGTTACCCAATAATAATACCATAGGAGAAAAACCAGCCCTCCCAGATACTACTCTTATCTAAAGGGATCTAAACGTTGTCTGCTGACATATTTGGTGGTCAGGCAGAGTGATCTCCTCTTATATATAAAACTTGGCAGCACAGTGTGAGAATATCCCAATTATTACTTCCGCTTGTGCCATTAAGCATGATTTTGTTATGCAAGACCTTGCAAAAGCCATGGAAGATATACCACTTGCAAGTTGGAGGAGTTATTCACTTTGGAAAATGTACTCCATCTATGTTTCCAATTCTTTTCTCTCTTTCTATCATGACAAAGTTCATCCTTTACAAGTCGCCACACTTTGTAGTCATCACACATTTATGTACTTGCACATGGAATCTAAGCAACTTCACGGTCAGTTCATGCTTTACTTGTTTTATACGTGCAAGTCTCTAGTGCTCATATAACTCCTATATATGTGTAATTCCTTTACAAACGGGTACATATTGGTAAATTCCTATCCAAGGCCTTCATAGCATCTCGGCTATATTATTTACATGTGTGCATGTCTTTATGCTCTGAAAAACTCTTTATATATCAATAGTATATAAAGGTGAGTTCTTTTACCATGGTACTTTTGGCCCTGGAATACCAGGCTTCATTGATTCTACCTGTACAGGCTGTCTGTGATCTTACCAATAGGTAAGCATTATAATTGAAATCATCTGCTATCACTTTTTCTAGTTAACTATCAATTTGTAAAGCTATGCATGGTATTTGGATATCACATGTGTAGTCAGTCACACAGGTTTATAAACATGTGGAATTGTCATTAGATTTGCTTCCTTGCTTTATCAGTTTAAATTTAATGATTTAGCTCTGCATGTACATTGCATTCTAAGATTGGAGCAGGGCCACATTTGTATCTGCTTTGCCCTATTTTAACTTGCAAAGCGCAAATAACATACATCTCAGACTGAAGACTTCTCCAATCTGCATGCTAATTATTTCCTCAGTGCAAACCTTTGCATCATGCTGTGGGACTTCTTGAAGTGGTGTTGTCATCAACAAGCCACACAGGTTCACCATATCCCTGGACTCCTCAATGCACTGACTGACTCTTCATCATGAAACAATTAAATAGTACTAAACGTCTCTCCATGGCTTGTTGCTCACTCAGATCTATTTTGTGGGCCTGTTTTTAACAATTGTGAATACCAAAACCACATTCCTTTGTCTCTTCCATCATGGCCCTTGCAGCTTCGGCAGTGGGCACCCATTGGATTGGACCAACCTGAACTCATACACTACACCCACCCACCCCCGAACACCTCTAATTCCAAAGTGATAAAGATATTGACTGATTCCCTTGGTTTCTTTATCACTTTGGAATCAGAGGTGTTTAGGGGATGCGTGTGTGTGTAGTGTATTAGTTCATCACACCACTCAAACAGAAGGTGCTGTGGGTTTACAATCTCATCAATCTTGCATCAGAAACCCCGCAGAATTCAGTTGTTCCTTTATTTACTCATATAACCATGGCCGCAGTTATTTCATCCTTGACTGGGAGCAATGAACTAGCATGCCTGAATGATCTCAAACAGGTCCTTCGAATCTAACATTTTTGCAACCAGTCATGGAGAGAATCGCTCAGGTTCAATGGCTCTCCACTCTGAAAACATTCAAAATCAGTGGTACAGTTTAATCCAATGGTGCACAGACGAACATATCTTACCTCTTCAGGCATCGATACCACTGATAACTCACTTCCTCTTCTAGCCCATCAAGAGACCAAGTTAGTTCTGAGTACAATCTAAGGTTAACACTCCACCATTGCCAGCACCTTTTCTTATTGGAGAGATGATATCGGACAGGGGCCCCGAGTGGCCAAGTGGTCTAAAGCGCTGTCCGTTACAGATCACTGCCATCTCACCTCTGTCTGCGTGGGTTCGAGTCTAAGATTTGGCTAATGTAGTTATGTGAGAAAGCTTGCCAGTAGCTTCTCGTGAGTCATTGGTTCTTTCTGGGGATTTTCCTAGGTTCTTCCTCCACCAATAATACTGGCTGCCATGTATAGCCTATAGTGTGCTGAAAAATGGCTTTAAACCATAAAAAAAGAAGAAGAAAAAAAAAGAAGCAAAGATGATATCGGATGAATGCAGGACTTATCTAGCCTTCTCACCAAACATTTTGTATACACAGCCAGAAATGCTAACCTTAGGCCCAAAGTGGAACCAAGCATCCTTGCAGTTGCATTCCTTGCAGTGTACCCTCTGCTCCAGTAATAACAGATATTTTTGCCAAGTTTTATAATTTAGGGGATATCACTCTGCCTGACAACCAAATATGTTGGCCAACAACTTTTACCTCCCTTTAGCTAAATGCAGTATCTGGGATGACTGGATTTATGAGGTAGTGGTAGTTTTCTTAAGGTATTATGAATGGGTAAGTACTTTTGAAGAAACTTATTTTACTAGGAAAAATTGGTTTTTCTGGAAATTTCATGGTAAGTCAACCCACTTTTAAAGTGACTTAGAGAACTAACATTTTTTGCAGATTTGAATATTGGTGTGTGTGTGTGCATGTGCACTTATCCTCAGGTTGACATATAAATGAGTGTTTACATGGTTGCAAAGTTCATACATTTGTCAGTTTAAATAAAGATTACTGACATACGAAGATCTGATAAAGTTTCAGGTATTGCTGAATTTGGAATTCCTGGTCCACCCTGTTTCTTTTAGTAGGATATCAGTTCAAATATATTTTATATTATACAGACTAATCTTGGTCCATCATATATTCCAAATGATGTATTCCACTTTCAAGCAGAATGAAAGCTGCAATTTGATTGGTGAAGCAAAAGGTCACCATAATATAACCTCATCTGTCACAGCTACATATGGATCAGTAGATCTTGAATTGGAACAGATCGTACATTTGCTGTTGCAGGGGAATGATTTTGAAGTTAATATGACTCACCAAAATGGTAAAATTCTTTTTCTAGCAAATATAAAAATTTAGTAGACTGTAGGTGGTCACCAAGTTTATGTCACTACCATGTACATTTGCTAGTACACGTGGAAAGATTTTGGATTCAAGGTGGACTTGCTAAAGGGGTTTCATTTCTTTCACTAGCAAAGATATAAACTTGTCAAACTTTGGCTGATCAAAACTGTAATGTGATCAACTGCCATGTACATTTGCTGGCTATTGAGGAATGATTGTGAACCGAAACTGTAATGTGATCAACTGCCATGTACATTTGCTGGCTATTGAGGAATGATTGTGAACCGAAACTGTAATGTGATCAACTGCCATGTACATTTGCTGGCTATTGAGGAATGATTGTGAACCAAAAGTGAATTTGTTTTATGGTTTAAATTCTTTCTCTGGTAAACCTGCCAACTTGTGCTGACTATAGCTGATTACATGTACTTAAAAAAATACTTTTTTGTGGAACAAGAGATTTGCCTTCAGCTCCATAATGCACATATCAAAGCAGTTTCAACTGCTGTTACTTATTATGTAATAATCTTTATTGGTTTTGATATATAACCTTCAGTGTGTGACATTACATATTACCATGTTCTTTTTGTGTGCAGCTGCATGCATTTTTTTGTGACCACTTGTAGACCTTAAGCTGGAACTTAGGTCTTGGCACTGACTGGGTTTTGTTCCAAAACTGCCTCTTTACTAACCTTTGCAGTGTTTTTCTTTTCCCCATCAGCCCCAACAGAATGGGAAGATGAGAGGCGATTGTCTGTGGTTTCTAAGCAAACGGGAGATGAAACCAAATCTATTGCCAGACTAAGCAAACCCCCAGCTAAGGTTTTTATATTGCTACTGTCTCTCATGTTTGCCTCTTTGCATGCATGTCAAAATCCATGCACCTTTCATAATCTGTCTCAACCCTATACATATAAGCTTGCACATCGTGCTGTGTATTTCCTACTGTGAAGATTTGGATATTAATAGCAAAATGGCTTGAAATTGACCAAGAAAAGGACAATGACTTTCCATTAATTAATTTAATTTCCATTAATTAATTTATCAGAGACAGGTTTAATATTATATCAGTTAGGCAAATTTGGAAAGGACTTCAAGATTAATTACAGTTAAAAATAACCAAAATCATCTGGACGTAGATGTTGTATGATTAAAACAAACAATTTAATTACACTGTTTAAAACTATTGACATTCTAAAAGAAAATGCACATTCTGTTTTCTATAATCTATAATGAATTAAGTTGAAACAAATTTACAGATGTAAGAGAACTTTAAATTCATCTGATTATGTTCCCTGTTTGGAATAATGATTATTTTGTTTGAATATGAACATATTTTATCAGTTTCACACAGTTTATTTTTAAACGGAATTGATTATACATAAAAAGCTTCTTTTATTTAACATCTTTATTGTTTGCACAATTTGTCTTGATAAACTTTGTTTAATTTCAAATTAAGTTCACCCACAGTAGTAAAAGTACAGCTTTCCATTTTGTAAAGCCCACTTTGATGGAAGTCAGACATAGTGGTCACTTTGGCATCCATGTGTATGTCTGTCTGTCTGTCTGTCCACATTCATGGGTATTCTATATCTTAAGTTTTCTAGAGTAGGTTTTGTGTTAGTACATATTTTTCTACCTACGTAAAAGGTGGGCTGAAAAATAACTGGAATATCAAGTTTACCTTTTACATACATGGTAATACAAGACCAACATAGAGGGTCTTTGTTATGCCTTTAGTGATTTCCAGACATTTGAAATCATCCACACATTTTAATATTCTGCAATATTACATTCTTCCTTGACCTGGTAGAATGATGTGATCAGCTTGAATTCGTTAAAATTATTCACTAGCAGGTGAGAATAGTGTTGGGATCTAATCTTGTATCTAATCCCTGACTCTTTAAAGATCTTTTCGTTCATAGGCACAGGCAACATTTTGATAATCACTCTTGGAGGTGAAATCAAATGATCAGTGCAATGTTTAGTTAAGAAAATATCAGTTTAATTAAAGTATAATTCATTGCCAAATTAATCTCCCTGAACCTTTCTAACTTTAAAAATTGTGTGCTCCAGTTAAACATTTGCCAGAACTTAAGCATAAAAATGTATTCTTGTTTCTCATTGTGAGCTCACTTACAATGACCTTAATGTCAGATTTTCTGCTGTGGAATCTTGCCATACTTTATAAAGCACATCCAGATATTAATATATCTTTAGGAATACACAGCAGGATTCAGGCTTTATGTTGATTTTAGTTTTCTTCTGATTTCTAACTGATTTAGTTTAACCGCTTGTTTCTCTCTTCTATATACTAATCAAGCATTCTAAGGTATTTCTTACTAATGTATGTCGAGGGAGATAACTCAGTTGATGCTGTTGCAACCCTTGTATCTGCAGCATGATTTTCTGTGTTGTAGAACATTGTATGAATATTTTTGTTTGCTAGATAGTAATATTCAGTTCTAGAAGTCAGTATTTTCATACTTTTGTGTATTTCATCACTTGAAAAAAAAGAATTCTTTGTATCCTGCTTATTTGATGCTTTGTCATTTCCCAGGATGCATTTCACCCAAAATATGATGGTCAAATCACAATAAGTAGCTTTAGAGCATGATGGGTAAAAATAAAAACTGTAAGTAGCAAAAGAATGATTAATTGATATGGTATTTAAAGCTTGCAGGGTCATAAAGAGGAATAGTTTTAAATGATGCCACACTGAATATAATAGTCCTTTGAATTTATCCTTGTTGGATTACACAAGCATACAACTTCAATGAGCGCAAAATTAACTCAATCAAAATCTCAAATTTGGAAACATTGTTTCCAATATTGGACACAAGAGGTCCTACGTGTATTTCTGTTTTAGCTTTGTCAAAATCATATGCCATGAGTTTTGCAGATAAAGCTCATTGCTTTTATGGATAATTTTAAAACTACATAAGAATCGGGTTTTAATACTTAATTTTGCTGAACAATTACATAGTTAGAAACCTGAACTATGTTATATTATGTGTTTTGTAATGTAAGACCACATTGGTTCTGATAAGTGTACCTCGTCCAAAGGTATGTGCTAATGGGGTGAACTGCCTCTCTGGATATATTACATTGCATTAGATTTACAGCTTTCTCAACAGTCATTTTATTCCAATCTTCCTTTTCATTTACTATTTTGTGATATTAGTAAAGAGTAATAAGCTGACTTATCTCCCTTGATTCTATTAAGCTGATTCAGTGAACATTGGTGAGAAAATCATCAGTGCTGACAGATGTAAAAGTCAGATGGTGAGTATACATAGCATACAAAAAAAAAATATGTTATGCAATGAGTGTAATAATTTCTTTTATTTGCTAGACATGGCTAATAAAAGATTGAAATCAGTTTTTAAATTCATTTTTATAGATTTCATATGAATTAAGAAGCCATTGTAGCTCAGTGATTAGTGTGCCAGATTCACACAAAAAGAAAGTGTGATTTTAAATCCTCCCCTTGGACCAGCCCATGTCAGCTAGTAAAGTGTGTTCCTGGGCAAGGAACTTTATTGGAATTACCATGGTACTAAAGCGACCTTATTTTGTTAATTTGCCTTACACCACCAAAACAATCCAATCATTTAAATGGCTAATGTTAACCTTTTTTTTTATAACATAATGAAGAGGACTGATTTCATTCTGTCAGTTTTCAGATGGTGTAATACAAAACATGACTTTGTTATTAAATGACTGAAATACATTTTTATTTTATATCTTTGGATTTTGTGAAATCAAGATGCCATGTTTGTCACAATGAGATTTTGATATCATGAAAACTAAAAAAAGTCATGGTTTGTTAATAGTCTTAGTAGTAATTTTTATTTGGCTTATTTTCATGGATGATCTAATTGAAAGATAGCCCTGTTCTCTTGTAAAAAATATGTGTAGTTAATGGTACATTGGCCCTTGTTTATCTATACAAGAATTCAAAAGTATTTTTTAATATGCATTTGTCATCAGTATAGAATATGCTAATTGATAGAATACTGTTATAATAAAATGTAATTTCAAATTTGTTTGTTTATTTACCGTGTAGGTGTGATGATCTGTCTGTCCATTAAATGGTATATGTATAAAAGATGCATTAAATAAATAAGATGGCTTGTTCTGGGAGTAGATTTCTGGGGTCAGCTTAATTTTGATTTGGGTTGGGGGATATTGCACATTGTAAATTATTGCATCAATGATGTATTGATAAAGTCATTGGTAAAATCAACGATGGAATTGAATTATGTTTATGGGTAGTATATATGAATAAAAGATGCTATTCACTGCAAAAATGTTACATGTATATTGTATTTTTATGAGATTAAGCGTGACAAATGTGATATGGAATGGAAATGGTTGTATTATGAGGATGTTGAAAACAAATATAGTGATACGAGGATAGATACTGTATTAATATGCCAGCACAAGAAAATGATAGTGATATTCTTGATAATGCTGATGGTGGCATATCCTCAAGTAATAACATATAGTCTGTTCTTCCAGGCTAAAGAAGACATTTGCTCGACTAGTAATAATGTTTGAAAACTAAATATGTTACTTACAGCTGATTATCAATTTTATAATTTAGTTTTAGTTGAATATGAAACATATTGTGACCATTATGTGAATAATAGATCTTTCCTCTTACAGAGCCGGAGTGATCTACCTACAGTTGTCACCCCACCTGGAAACTCTTCAGTCAATGAAGTCTTATTTGATAATAGTGAGAATTCAGAAGACAGGCAGGGACAGTGGTTGCGCAGGCGAAGGCTTGATGGAGCCCTCAACAGAGTTCCTGTTGGGTTTTATTCAAGAGTTTGGAAGGTTTTGGAAAAGGTTTGGAATTGTCTGGAATATTTACATTCTGTTGGTATATAAATATTTTATTGTGTAGTAATTAACTAGGAGAGTTGTACATTCTTAATTTTATGAACAAAAAAACAACACTGTATGTTGCTTGTACATTGCTTGTGCAGGCTTATTGTGAAGATGGTGTCTTGTGAAGCTTTTATATCATTCTTTAAAGAGGAATTCAGCTTTTACATGGCAGTAATATTTGAAGCTAATAGAGTAAAACATTGTCTTGAGAGACCAACCATGAGTTTAAAAGAGAGAAAAAAAATCAGTAATTTAATTATCATTGCCTGTTAGCTGTACATGATTCATGACCAGGAGAGGTTATGTGATGGCCTTTTGACATTGTCTGTTAGCTGAAGTTTGATATTACAACGCTCTAAATAAGATATCATATGTTAGTGCAAATTCTAAATAAGATGTCATATATTATGTTCGGGTTTATTTGTTGATACACCGTCATCAATCGCCATAAATAAACAGTCTGGTGAAACAGTGATCAATGAAAACGTCCGGTAAATGCTAACAGGTGGCAAAGAAAAGAGAGTCGATCTTTTATATAAAATAAATAAAACAAATTACGTCTATTTTGTAACAAACAATATAAGAAGAATGTATCCAATTCAGCACAAAAATTAGTGACGTAATACACACTGTGTGAATTGGTACACATGTTAATCGAACCACAGGAGTCTGACGTTTTATCAATCAAGTACGGCGAAATCTCTGACAAAATGAATTCCCCTTATCGGTAATATTTTTTTTAATATGTATTACCGATAAGGGGAATTCATGTTGTCAGAGATTTCGCCTTACTTTATTGATAAAACGTCAGACTCCTGTGATCGAACAGAAACCACGTGGAATAATGTTTTCGATTAACTCATCTATATATGGTAATTTATCCTGAAATTAATGTTACTCTATGAAGAAAACATAAACTACACCAATATGAAGAGATATTTATTCACAGTTAATCACAGCACAATTATGAAGAGAGTATTAAAAGCTAAAAAATCTGCTCCCACCCACCATTTTGCCTTTGTATTGATCCTTTTGTTATTATAGGTCTCTCAATAACTCGTGCCTCACTTTAGTGCGATCGATGTTTTTGGACCTCAATGTGCGCGAGTTATGGAGGGAGTGAGTGGTGTACTAATACTGTTAAACTACTTGGTAGATTTCAATGAGACTTTGCGCATACACATTCATTCTAAAGTCTTGTTGTTTTTAAACAGTGCTGCTCAGCCATCTTGAAAATCATGTTCTTGCCACTCTTCCTGAATGCATGATCATATCAAGATACAGTTTTCTCTGAAAGACTTTTCATGATATTTAGTTGGTCTAAAATTGAAAAATTGGTGGCATTTTAATCTGACAACCGGGATGGCCACCATGGCAGCCATTTTAAAAATCTTGATATTACTACTTCTAAATGGAATGCTATATTGGCATGGCAGTTTTAAACAGAAGACTAATTATGATGTCTAGTTGGTCCTGAATCAAAATAATCCCCAAACTCTCCACATTATCAAGATTGTCTGCTTCATATATCCAATGGTATAAGTGTTTTGTATGCAAAGCAAAGCAAATGAACTGTGAATGGGAACAGTCTCATTGTTTCATTGGTTACCGATTATCAGTACTCACTTGTACCGCATGAATAATTAAAAGCTTTCCCTTCCTCATTACCACTCCGGTGGACTAGTGATTAGAGCGTCTGCCTCAATGTGACTTGACTCCTGGCCGAGTCATACCAAAGACTTATAAAAATGGTTACTAACCACCGCCTTGCTGGTTTTATGATAAAAAGATGAAATAAAGGTCTGTAGAGTTTATATCCAGTTTTAAAATGGAAAGATGAAATAAAGGTCTGTAGAGTTTATATCTGGTTTTATGATAGGAAGATGAAATAAAGGTCTGTAGAGTTTATATCTGGTTTTATGATAGAAAGATGAAATAAAGGTCTGTAGAGTTTATATCTGGTTTTATGATAGAAAGATGAAATAAAGGTCTGTAGAGTTTATATCTGGTTTTATGATAGAAGGATGAAATAAAGGTCTGTAGAGTTTATATGTGGTTTTATGATAGAAAGATGAAATAAAGGTCTAGAGTTTATATCTGGTTTTATGATAGAAAGATGAAATAAAGGTCTGTAGAGTATATATCCAGTTTTATGATAGAAAGATGAAATAAATGTCTACGTAGTTTATATCCGGTTTTATTAATGAAGGATTAAATAAAGGTGTGTATAGTTTATATCTGGTTTCATGATAGAAGGATTAAAAAAGGTTTGAAGAGATTATATCAAGTTTTATGATAGAAGAATTAAAATGGTCTGTAGAGATTATATCTGGTTTTACGATAGAAGAATTAAGTAAAGGTTTGTGTAGTTAATATCTAGTTTTATGATAGAAGAATTAAGTAAAGGTCTGTAGTGGTTATATCTGGTTTAATCTATCCATGCATCATGATTTTTGCTTAAATGACAAGTGGTCATGTATGGTAAATGTTTATTAGATCAAATTTGGCCATTAAATTTTCGACCATATACCAAAATGGATGGCATAATCATTGAAAAGTAGTATGTATATGAATTTGTTTTTAAAGCCTAAATTTTTTATATGCTAAATCATTTTCCGTAAAACAGTAAAATAAAGTTACCATATCAAAAGGCTATTTTTTGTTTTATTTCAGTGTGATGGACTTTCCCTTGAGGGTCAGTTCCTTCCACAGAGCCTGACAAGAGAGGTTAGTTTCAAAGGTTTCTTTTTGGAGCAAATGAGCACTATTAAAAGCTATATTGGTAGAAATATAAAATTTAAAATAACGGACATATTCTTTGTTTTTTGTATTGCTATTTTCTTATGCTAGAGAAATTCATATACAGACCCTGAATCTGCATTTAATATGCATTTGAAATGCATTCAGAAATTGTTCTTTCATGTCATGTTTGCATTCATTACATTTTTGTCTTTCATCTTTATGTTTTCTTTAGTGTCTCAAAAATGTAGTTGTCTTTATGTTTATTGCTTCTGTTGTTTTCTTTTGTTTCTGTTCATTTGGAATTAAGATGGTATAAGATAAAGGGAAAGAACATGTTTTTAAATCTTGTCTCATTAAAAGAGTTCTTTAGAACATAGAAAATCATAAAATGCAAATGATAGCAATGAATATACACTGAATCAAAATACACTTGTAGAGTATTCATCTGTGAAGTTAGTCTTTTTATTTCCCTCAGGTACAAATTGTATGGTGAAGTTAATCATTTTTCTGGGCCCGCGTGGCCAAGAGGTCTAAAGCACTGTCCGTTACGGATCACTACCATCTCACCTATCTGCGTGGGTTCGAGTCTAAGATTCGACTAATGTAGTTATGTGAGAAAGCTGGCCAGTAGCTTCTTATGGGTTGGTGGTTTTTTCCGGGGAGTTTCCCGGGTTCTTCCTCAACCAATAAGACTGGCCGCCATGCATAGCCTATCGTGTGCTGCAAAATGGTGTTAAACCATAAACACACAAACAAACAAAACAAATAATTTTTTTTCCATACAGTGAACATAATCTTATTTCCTTACAGTGAATTTAATCTTATTTCCTTGAGGTACAAATTGCATAGATGCAGTTACATCATATGACTTCATCACATCAGTGGTAGATGTTTATGTCCATCTTCAAAATAGCAATTACATGGCTTATAAGCATTGAACAAAATTGTTATTGTAAAAACAAAATTGTCTGTTATTCTAACAACAAAACTGTCTGTTATTGTAAAACCAAAACTGTCTGTTATTGTAAAAACAAAATTGTCTCTTATTGTAAAACTAAAATTAACTGTTATTGTAAAAACAAAATTGTGTTATTGTAAAAACAAAATTGTCTCTTATTCTAAAACTAAAATTATCTGTTATTCTAAAAACAAAATTATCTGTTATTGTAAAAACACAATTATCTGTTATTGTAAAAACAAAATTGTCTGTTATTCTAAAACTATAATTATCTGTTATTATAAAAACAAAATTTTTGTGTTATTGTAAAAACAAGATAGTCAGTTATGGTAAAAACAAAATGTATGATCCTTGATTATCAAGCAAAAAGATGAGTTGCCATTGCAATGGAGTCAGAAATTGTAAAATCCAATTACAAATGAACTTTTTATTTCATTGTCTTATTTATTGTTCTGCATTCTGTTTGCTGTATTTGAGTTCTCTTTTCATAATTGTGTTTGCATTCTCTCTGTATTTTGTTTGCATTCCCTCTTTGGTCAATTTACATTCATTCTTTTGCTCTGCATTATCTTTCATTTTACCTGTATAATTACCTTTGTACAATGTTGTACTGTATTATGATTTGTAATAAATAGAGGTTGTCCCAAAAAATGATCAAGTTCATATTCCATAGAAAAAGCAGATTTTTTAATATACTGCTAAATACATGTATATGATGTCTAAAATTAATTTCAACATATATAAGACCAATACACTTAGCTACTCCCAAAATATGTGTACTTTTTATATACATATCATAAATAAGCAACAGTTCACAGCACCTTTGGGACTTTTAGCATATCTTCTGAAAACAAAATGCAAGGTTACACAGATTATAAACAAATAATGAAATATTATAATTGTATTACTACGGTGCATGTTTGGAGTATTGGCTGATGATTGTTGCCATGGTATCATCAGTATCAGACTCGTTGAGTTTCGGGAATCAGGGTCCATATATACTTCACATCAGCCTCTTACTGCTCCACATACAGATGACAGACAAACTTTACTACACTACAAACTCCCACAGGTCTCTCTTCCTGAGGCATTGCTATGCAACACAAAAATTCAGAGCTGGGCTGGTGCAGTGTGCTGTGACAGGACTTGCCCCCAATATGCCAAAGATTATTTTATATGTGCCATAAAGTGCCTAGTGAACCTATGTATTGTTTTATTAAAATAAAGCAGTTTATCATTTCTTTCTTCAGATTTGTAAAGTTGTATTTCCATGCCATATTGACACATAACTGAAAAGATAATTCTGGACTGTTAAATTGCAGCACAGATTAATTAAAAATCTGCTATTAAATTGCAGCACAGATTAATTAAAAATCTGCTGATCCAAAATAAATTTATAATGAAACAATATAATGCATCAGTTGTGCAAATGAAACTATAACTTTCTGTTTTTGAAAATTTCACTTGCCCTAACTAAACTCTTGTCATTAGGCATTTGTCCAATGGAAATATTCACAGGCATTAGGCTTTTCAATTTGTACAGCCCTAGTAGGCTATCTTCAACTGTCTTACAGTTCACTATTGTAATAAGTTACTCAAAAAAGAAAAGAACAGCAACTACCTTACAGACAATGTGTGTTATTTGTTTGTTTTGCATGATTGGTTAGTGTTTAATGACTCATCTGGCATTGCCTGGACTGGATTTAAAATTGCCCCATTCTGGTCATCAGTTGGGCAAGTTAAGCACTGAGTTCCTACCTAGAAGAAGAACATTCCCTCATGGCCAGACAAATTTGCAGTAAAAGACAGGAAAACAGTAAATTCTCTTTTATTGGATGTCTATAATTCAATATATATATATATGGGTGCCTAAAATTGACTAATTTCAAATTTTTCAATCACAGATGACTCCAGGAGAGTTCAAGTTTGCCCTGCAGGTGGAGACAGTACTAAACAAGATTCCACAACCAGAGTATAGACAACTAATGGTGGAGGCATTGATGGTGCTAACGATGCTCACAGAGGATGACTGTAGTAAAATAAACCTCCGCTATGTCATACATGTTGACAGGCTGGTACAAGAAGCTAACAACCTGTTCA
This sequence comes from Unio delphinus, assembly GCA_029339505.1. Classification (NCBI taxonomy): domain Eukaryota; kingdom Metazoa; phylum Mollusca; class Bivalvia; order Unionida; family Unionidae; genus Unio; species Unio delphinus. The sequence continues at coordinate 6,519,025 of JAQISU010000237.1, read as the reverse complement.
TTGCTGATCAGGTAAGAAGTAGATTTATGTTGTTGCACCTAAGACAGGTTTTAGAAAAGAATATTGCAAGAGGTTATATGTTATTTGGTATGTACATGTATGTTGGGACCATGTACCATATATACTTGCTTAAAAGATGTGTGCAGTTTCTAACTTCACAGACTCAGATCTACTGTCACATAATGTACAAGCAGATCTGAGTACCTGCAGTTTGTTAGGAGTAAACAGCATAGACAGTAACAAAAATACATTGTTTATTTATGAATGATTCAATGGAAACCTGGTACTGTAATACAGTGTAAATAAAATTGTGAATTGATATGATAGAAAAGAACTTTAAATAGTAACAGATTTATGATTCATAGTGATTTAACACAATGAAATCAAATAATTCCCATAGATGTCAACAATTTTCACACAAATAATAATAAATGATACAGTTCAATGAAATATGATATGCTTTACTCAAATAGTAAAATGTTGTATTTCACTCAAATAGTGAACTGCATGAAATATTATGTTTTACTCAGATAGTGAAAGGTAGGAGTTTTTCATTCAAATAATGAATTGCAAAATATCTTCTCAGTCCCAATGCAATGTCAGGAGGTTGTTGTTGTTGTTGTAAGGTTTAATGCCATTTTTCAGCACATGATAGGCTATACATGGTGGCCAGTATTATTGGTGGAGGAAGAATCCGGGAAAACCCCGGAAAGAACCACTGACCAACAAGAAGCTACTGACAATAACTACATTAGCCGAATCTGCAACTCGAACCCACGCAGAGGTGAGATGGCAGTGATCCGTAACGGAATGCACTTTAGACCACTCAGCCATTCATTCAGGAGGTTGAGGAGCCACCACTAATGGTCCTTCCCTCCTAGTCTACCTTAAGATCTGTATAACCCATTGGTCAGAAGCCTTGGTTCCTCACCAATTGACAGTCTTAGTCTCCTCCCCAACAACAGCTCACTGGGTATATCAGAACCCATATTAACCCACAGTAAAATGACACCTACAATCCATTGTATATATGAAGATACAGCATATCACTCTGTAACTTGACTACCAGTAAAGTGACCAGTCATTGGTCAGTCAACCCACCAATTAATCAATGGTCAAACATTCCATCATCATCAACCAATCAGCTCTACAACTGGTCAATCAATAACTCACTCAATTGAAAATATATTCAAATCTGTTTACTGCAAATGATGCAGTCATGTATAATAGCATGTAATGACATTAATGGCAGTATAAACTCAAGTTAATTTATACAAATTTTGTCTATGTTCCAAATTATGAACATTTACAAAATTGGTAACTGTGTAAATAAAAGTGGATGTCAGTGATGTTAGAACTACTTTCATGTCGTATGTGATGTAAGAAGCTGAATTTAATGACAGTGGTATAATACTAGAGTATTGTTTCCAGATAAATCAAGGGTGATGGATTCATTACCCAAGGCTTTTGGCTCCCATTTCCTTGGCATGATATAACCAGTACTGTGCTAAAAGCCCTTAACAGAAAAAAAATCAAAAACAGGATCCATCATATCTATTAGTTATAAAACTTCATATCAGTCTGAAAGGGCACTTACCTCTGACCTCAGTTTGGCTGTCAGCAAGAGTCCAGTACATATGGGGAAATTGGGTTGGCATTTAGTTAAATGGCATCAGTTTGGTTACATGTAAATGTTCAGACTTTTTGTAAATGTTGCAACTTTGGTTAGAAACCATGATGGTTTACATAGATTACAGATACAATAAAGCATTGGAGAATCATCAAAATGACATTACTTTAAAAATGGAAGTTGTATTTTTCATATGCTAAATGACATACATTGTACACATGAGTTATTGGCATGTTGGAAATTAATGGCCATGCAGGTACAATAAAATGGAGAGAAAGAGTTCAAGATTACATTACTTTGTATCATAGAAATCATGGAATATGGAAGATGTATTTTCAAAAAGCAGCTGGTACCAGAAGAGATCATGCTTTATTGGATATTGATTTCGCATTCCATTATTTGTTAGGTATGTAAAATGTATATCTTACCACAAAGAGACTTGTGTTCAGGCCAGAATCATACTAAAAGGGTACATAATAATGCTTAGGATGATAAATGAGGTTTAATTTCCCATCCATAAGTTTAGAAATATAATAGTGTTAAATTTCTATAAATATACTTTCTTGTCTTAAATTTGTGATTTTGTGTATTTACTAAAGCTGAACTGATGCACAGAATTATCTGGATTGAACTATATTATGCAACATTATGACCTAGTTTAATTATGGAAATTGTAATGTTTTGAATCAAATAGTGACATTTTTGCAGCCGTGTGAGAAAGCATGAATAATGACACAAATAAGCTTCAAAATATTTTTAGTCCTTTAAAGCTGTCCTAATGTTAGGAAACTATTACTAGGTACTAGTCAATCCAAAGGATCAGTTACCTGGGTATCCAATCAAGGGAAAATTGTATTACATTTGACCTTAAACTGTTTTGTAGGTTCATACATGCCAAACCCCAAGAGAGGTGTAAACATATTTATTACTAAAATAAGTGGCAAACAGTGTAATCTGAGCATATATAGTACATGCCATTAGAACAGAAAACTGTATGAAAAATGTGCATTTCTTCTTGCTACTTACCTGGATCTGCAGTAAAAATTCTTGTCACAAATTGAGTAAATCCATGTGGTTTAGTAGTTAGTAGGAGAGTATCAATGCAAAACAAATACATTATTTATGCATAGCACTTAACTAGTCAACATGTGTCACTTTTGCTGAATGGACATGAAGTTCACAAATGAACAAATGCTGTATTACATCGCTGTCAAATGCTGTATTACATTGCTGTCAAATGCTTCTTTCAAAATTTTTAATATGCTAAGGATTTGTCCTTTTCCTTGATGTAACATGTTTTTGAGTTTAAACATGTTTTTAAAATAATGTTTAATATGTACCTGGTTTTTTACATTTTATTACTAGGTTATTATCAAAAGAGGCAGGTTTCCGAGATTCTAGATACCCACTGACATCTTTAAAGTCCTTCATATCTACTTTTCAGCATGTGCCCAGACATGTGATTGATCAGTATCGAGGTGCAGCAGGAATATGTCAGCATCTTTATGACAGTGCTCCAAGTGGCCGATATGGTACGATGTCCTACTTGTGTCGTGCTGTAGCCAAGCAGCTTCATCTCCCGTTTGGGCCCAATGGTGACCTGGAATGTGCTGTCAGTTGAATCTGAACAAATTAAATGAGAAAAGAATGGAGTGAACATTATTTTAGTCAATGATCTGATTTTTGGACCCCATTTTAACCGTATGCTCAAGCTTAAATTTATTTATTCAAATTAGCCTATATTCATTATTCTTCTTATGTGTGTCACTATCCATGAACTCCTAGTTGATACAGCAGGTGGTTATACCTGAAGTGTGTGTATTTTATATTGGGATCTGCAAGTAAATATTTGTAAAATCAAAGATCTTGTGATCAAGTAAAACATTATATTAAGTATAGCATGTATGTTATTTTTATTACCAGCAATCCATCTGATATTTTCAGATAACATTGTAAATGTTTTTGGTGACGGCTGTGACCCATTACTAATCCAGTAAAAAGTAATATTGTTCATTCCACTTTGCCTGATAGAACCACCACTGATCTAGTCAGATTGGTAGAAATTTTAAAGTTTCTTGTCCATCAGCTTATATGTCTTGTTAAGTATTTTTTATTTGTTGTGTGTCATGTAATTTCACATAGATCAAAGAGATTAATACTGTTTTACTGCAGTGTACACTTGGTGTATGGTTAAGAAAAATCCACAGTAAATTGCTATGTGTTCCCCCAGTTGAACTTACTGTGTTCATGTAGGGCTATAGTCCCTTTTCAAGCATAAATAATTTCAGTATATTGACACTCTGGTTACTGTATATCCCATGTCCAGCTGAGATATTAGTCATTTGGTCCGACAACAGTATATCCCTTGGCCAGCTGAGATAATAGTAGTGATTTGACACTCTGGCAATGGCCAGCTGAGATAATAGTAGTGATTTGACACTCTGGCAACAGTATATCCCTTGGCCAGCTGAGATAATAGTAGTGATTTGACACTCTGGCAACAGTAAATCCGTTGGCCAGCTGAGATAATAGTAGTGATTTGACACTCTGGCAACAGTATATCCCTTGACCAGCTCAGATAATTGCAATGAATTGATAGTTATTATTGACTGACAAAGCATTTTTCTTTACATTCAGTTGATTTAGAAAGTTGGGTTTGAACCAGATTATACAAGCCTGATCTAAGCCCATGCAGTAAACTGTTACCAAAATATCTATCTTCATGTTTTCCTAATTTAAGTTAAAAGCTGTGTATTTATTATAATGTAATATAATGTAAATAAGGTAGCCTAAATATGGACAAATCACTGCAGCAAATTTAATTACATGTTTTGGCAATCATCTCTTTACTGAATTGTTGTTTCCTGATATGTCATATATTTTGCAAGTCAAGTGCAACATTTCTCTTCATGATTGTGGAAGATTTTAGATCTACCAATTCTTAAGATTACCTTAAAAATATTGCATCTGGTCTTGCAATTGGTTATTGTAGTTTTAGAGAAATTAATGATAATTGCCAAAAGCTGAACCTGGTATCATGTAGAAGTTAAACCCCATTGCTTTTGAATGGCAAAGATTTCAATAAATTTACTCTACAGACACTACTACATGCTTTACATGGGATGGGAGAACTGCTAAGAAAAACTACCATGTACCAATTGAAAATGCATTCATCCATTAATTCTTCATGTATCAATATTGATTCATGAAGAATTGCTAGATCTAGTTTAATCCAATGTTAGCATGAATGCTTACTCCTTCTGACCATGTTGTAGTGTTTTTGTGGTTGATCTTGCATCCATTTGCTTTTCAAAGTTGCAAAATATTTGCTTTCCAAAGCTAGTAAAGTTTTTCTGTCATGGAATATTGAGAGTGATGTTAGTTAAACATGATGTACCAGACACTGTATCATAATGTACCAGGCACTGTATCATAATGTATTTCTAGTAAAAGCATCTGATGAATTTGAATTTTCTTGCAGAATATTTCATTCATTACCAAGAATTCAGTAGCCTTACCAATATGTCCATGCCATCAGGGGATTGTGTCTGCCTAAGTTTCATTGTACAGATGTTCTAATACTTGTCAGTTTTGATAGGTTTAATCGTTAGTACAGTGCTAAGTCAGGAAAACTTTGTAGCTTGTAGATACATGTACACAGTCCATATAATATGCAGCCTTGGAATGTTACCGCAGCTGTATGATGTACCATGTTTGTGCCAAAAGTTTTGTTTAAACCTTATTTATCTAAGAAACTTTTATCAGATGGGAGCATGAACATTCAGGGATTATGTACAAATTATTTGGCTCATTGAGACATTGTCTACCAAACATCACAGAAAATATGACAAGATAAATCTTGTGCTGACAGTGTAAATAATGAGCATGTGTACAAATGTTATAACATTTTCTGAACTTGTACATTTCTTAAATAAATATTCACTGTAAGTAAAGTCCAACTGCAAAACAACATGTACACTAATCTTTTATTCTACCAAAATACTACTTACAAATAGTCCAGGCCTGTAAGCGCATTATCTGATGACAGAGATGGATGTTTGGAATTTGCAGTTGGACTCATTGTATTGATGGTATTTGGTTGTTTGTAAATCTTTTATAATATCCTGGTGATTAAACAGTTTGACAAAGTTTCCATTTGCATTTTTCAAGTTATTTTGTTAGATTGTTTGAATTTAGTTAAACAAACTTACAATATCTTGGAGAATTTATATTTTTTTTTACAAGGGTCTTTCTTAGTCCACTTATATGTTGAAAACCTTTATATTATCCCCATGCTGAAAAAGCTGGAAGGGAATGTATCATTTTGCCCATTTGTTCAATGGTTCATTTATTTGTTCATGACATCTTCCATATCTTTAGACCCCATTTCACTACACATTCGAAAGTTTGTATTTGGATGCCTTTTAGAAAGAGTAGCTCAGTCATGCCAAAATGATGACATTATGGTCTATTTCTTTCACTATAAGTTCAATGATTTTTGTATTTTCACTTCTTTAGTTATACCCTTAAACTTTAAACTCATGAAAACTTATATACAGCTCACTTTATAACTCTTCCACAGATAATTCTCAGACCTGCTCATAATCCATGGACAGTCAAGGATCCCTCTTTTAAAAAATAGAAAATTATTTTGTGTTAAGAATTCGCCCCTTTATGTTTAGACATAAAAAAAATCTCTATCAGAATTTGTGAATGAATATATTATTTATTTTAATGTAAAGAAATTATGTGGCTCAGAAATTTGTGAATGATATATTGTTTATTTTAAGGTCAAAAAGTGTGTGACTCAGAAATTGGTGAATGATATATTGTTTCTTTTAATATCAAAACGTGTGGCCCAGAAATTTAATTCAACATCATGAAATTTGTAGAAATAATATTAATCATTAAATTTTCTTTCCAAACAACATGTTTAGTACTGTACAGAGTAAAATCTAATATTCAAGAAAATTTATGATTAATGAAAATGTCAATAATAACTACAAATGGCAACACTTTAATAAATGTATACTGACTAAAAATGTCAATAATGCCTACAAATGGCAACACTTTAATAAATGTATACTGACTAAAAAATGTCAATAATGCCTAGAAATGGCAACTCTTTAATAAATGTATACTGACTAAACAAGTTTTGTCAAGCGAAAGTAGTATTTTGATTCTATCTTTTAATTTGTTTTCATTGCATTCATTTTAAATGCAGTACGCTTCCCCTTGAATTAAAATGTAACAAGTATTAGTCTGCTATCATAGCCATGTTCATGACTGTTATTATGAGAACCAAATTATGTATCAGCCGTTTTTTTATATCTCTGACTTGTGCAAGTACACACATCATGGAATTTGCAAAAATCCATGTTCACATAATATAGTTTTCATCATGGACAGGACATGGTGGTCTTCATGGATTGTCATTGCTGTGGCTTGTAGTGAATGGATCAAGTATTAAGAAGTTGTAGCAATATAATTATTTAATAGTGGGCATCCACTACATTTAGTGGAACTTACCTGTCAGCTCAGCTAAAATACACAGTGATAGATGCTCATTTGTAAGTTGAAACAATGCCACTTAATATTCACTGAATTCCCATCATTTTTCAAAACTGCCATTGTAAAGCATCTGCTGAGGAAACTAACACTCTACCATAACAATTTAAAGAACCTACTGCCCATTTTTTAATCTCCCATTTATATAAAACTAGAATGCATAACAATATTTTCAATGTGTTTGTCTGCATCTACTCAGTCCAGGCACAAGTACCGGTAATACATTTTTCCACATCGCACTTTTACATGGTCAGTATGAGTGGACTTCATGAGCCTTGCTTATGTCTAGTTGATGCCTTAACATCTATTTTTAATGTCATCTAATTGACTGTATACTAGAGTCATTTGTCAAAGACACCCTGAGCATTGATTCTTGCATTGAAAATTGACCCTAGTCGCAATAGATTTATATGTATTTAGCAAGGACTGGTAGGGCATATTCACCATTAGGCAAGTCAGAATTAATTTACTATAATGCACGAGACATTTCTGTGCAAAGTACCAACCAATAAGCAAAGAGTGATCACAGTACATTTTTGTTAACAACAGGGTAACAGGGGAAGATAACCTTTATTATTCTTCTCTAACATGATCACACTGTTGCAGCCATGTTGGTACAGTATGGTGCTCGTCTGGTCTTATCTTCAAGAAAAGAAGGGATACTGATATGTTATGAATTTATCAATCTGATCATCTGAGTACTTGGATTGATTATAAATATGTTAAGGCAAGCAGTAAAATAAACCATACAGCAGTTGTGTTTCAACTGAATTAGGTGTTCTCAGCCTCGGAAAATTTCTTTAAGAACCAAATCAGTTTAAACAGTCATGACTCAGATTTGTTTTCCTTATCAAATGGCAGTTAAAAAATGTTTTTCCTGTTTTTTATTACTTAGTTTGTAACTTAAGGAGCTTTTCCTGATTAAAAACAACTCAATTCTTTCTCTTGACATTGCATGGCTTTCCAAACGTTGTTGGTCAGTTTTATTCTTTACTGTTTGTATTCTAAAAGAGCTAATGGGATCATCTTTCATCGGTTGTCCATATACTATTGTTACCTCTATTCCTCTCTAAATGGATGCCTATAGCATCATGTGGTTTTCACCAATCTACTCATTATGATACCTTGTTGTTCTTCGATGAAAAGACCACCCTGGTGGCCAAGTGTATAGAGCGTCCACCGCAGAAGTGGGAGGTCATGGATTTGATCCCTGGCCGAGTCATACCAAAGATTTACACAATGGTACAAACAGCTGCCTCGCTTGGCACTGAGCATTAAAAGGTTAGTCTAAGGACTGGTCGGTCTGGTGTCAAGATAATGTGACTGGGTGGGACATCATGCTATATGTCTGTGGCATGATGCCCCAGTGCTAGACATTACTATAAACTGCCTCACTGCAAACATCGTAGCAATATGACTGAAAAATTGTTAAAGCTACATTTAAAATCCTAATCTCACTCTTCAATGAAATGGGTGGCATTTATAATAGCAATTTAGCTACATACCATGCTGACTGCATTAAAATATTACTACTACTCCCCCTGAATGCATGATGATTATAACCTTCTAATGAGGTCTACTTCTACTGAGGTCTAACTGATAGTGGTACCAAGCTAACATCCACTATGTGTTCCACAGCAGCTAATTTAGAAATTGTATAGCTTAAAAATGTCAATCATTTTTTCAATGTTGACATTTTAAAAAAGTCATAGTTCATCGCAAATTCTGGAAAATTCTTTTCGCCCAGTTGAGCACTAGTCTCTTCATGGAACTGTGTACACACTCACAGAGATAAGTTTACTGTTTATTGTCCTGTCCTCCCTTTTGAGGTCTTTTTGTTGGAAAAAAACAGTTGCCAGGGCAATCATGATAGAACTGATGTACCTTAATACTTTGTCAGAGTTAACAAATTATTACTTGAATTTGGACAGCTTATGTGGCTCAGAACCATTTAAACACTGATCCTGAATAATTCTTCAACAAGGCTAATTTATGAGACAAGTAAAGATCTGTTTTAACTATTTTCATATATGTGCTTGATTTCAATGACACCATAGAATGAATCTAGTTTTTAGTGTAACCTTGTTGCTTATATTCAAGTGTTTTAATCTACACGGCATGACTGATAACACCCACTACATACATGGAATGCAGAAAGAAAACACAAATGTTATATTATGAATAAGAAAATATTTTCCATTTATTCATCACATGTACTTGACAAAATATGTACACATATATTATTCAATCAAACATGTTAGGTGGGCAAGTACAAAATGTGCCAATTTTCTTTAGCTAAACATGTTAGGTGAGCAGGATATGGTTGTACAATTATCTAAATGAAGAAAAGGAAAGACAATTTACATGCAATAAAATTTAGTTATATAGTTAAAATACAGCTTTTGTTCCTTTATTAATTACATTCATAAAATGGATGAATTGACATGGGTTGATTATCTTAAATATATTCTATAAACAATAACTTTAAATTAATATCAAACATAACTAAAGTGTGTTAGTTTGACCTCTAGAACTAGCATACCATTATGTTGACCTTCACCAACGATTTAGTGAATTAACTTGTCTATATTATGAAAACACGCCAAATTCAGTGCAAAACATTAAAAAAAACCACTACAACACACATTTTTAACAAGCCTTAACAGAACAATGTAACAAATTGTTTAAAACTTAGTCTATTCATGGCTTACTTTTAAGAAATTTGACATTATCTCCTTTAAGTGCAATAAAATATAACACCATACATAACACTATCATTATTTATTTTCATATTTGTTGCTGAACACAATGAAGACACAATAGTATGTCCCATAGATATTCATGGATGCAGAATAACATTGTGTTTTGACATATTAGCCATAGATTATAAAAATATTGACAGAAAAATTACTTCATTTAGTCTGGAAAGAAAGTGATTTTGATAGAAACATTGTACACATGGGTTAATATTGCCTTGTCTGACGTGCAACGTGCAATTTGTAACAAAATTATTTTTAAATCTGGGCCAAAAGTTTTTGAATAGAGGGATATTGTTAGTAATCAGAGGAAAAAGTACATCACTGTAATAGTTAGGACACACAACAAAAACAGACCTGGACAAGTGCATTTATAACGTTGATTGTTTTCGGTTTTAAAAATGTTCAAGACAGTTCTGCAGCAAATGTGCACTTCAATTAGTACAGCTTGAACAAAACCACACATGACACCACATTTCACGTCTTGAATGCTACAATAACTTGCATGCTTAAGGTTTCAGTAGGTGAATTATTTTGACACAAGATCTGAGACAGTGATTTCACATAGAGTATCAATGTATTTATGTGATATTACTAGATGCCAAGTGTCTATTTTGCAAACTGAAAATGAATGTGTGAAAATAAATTTACACTTACTTTCATAAACAATACTGCATTCTTTCAACAATGCCAAGTAAGCAAGCATTCATGGACACTTGCATTGAAACTTATATATACACATTATACACAATCACTGACTTATTCATCTCTCCTACTTGTTATAGGGGAAATTATTTACAAAAAAACTTGTAAAATAAGAAGGATTATATTTGAAATATTTTGTTGATAACACTGATGGAAATAAAATAAATGACACAAAAATCTAAAAATGGTATTAGACTTGAAAGTTTTGCAATGTCAATATTTGCTTGAATGTAAGAATAAATACACTTTGTAATTACCAGATCTGTAAGTTCTCTCTTTTATATATCTCAAACAGTTTTAAGATGGTGGAGAGGACATAAAATTTGATTATATCAACTTATCTTTTATTAATCACACAAGTGTATAAGCTTGTGACCATTTTGTTAAAAAAAAAATGAATATAACCAATCAAGAAGCAAAGAACATGACTTGAGTTTTTGGCAGCTGCAATGTTAATAAATTTGCAAATATGATTCAGCCATTTTATAATTATTACTGAAGAAACGAAAATTCCTAAACTTTTATTACACCCTATAAAAACAAACATGTCTCAACAATACTTAGCCATTATACTACACCAGACACCAAAGTCATATAATGTACATGTAGTGCAATGAATGTACTGATAAATTAACATATAAATTCTTTCCCTAGAAACCAATTTTTGAGTAAAATTTATTTCTTCATAATAGTTACACTATCATAAAATGTCAGGGGTAGATAAGCTACCTTGCAATATCCTGTCCTCCCAAGTAAAAAAAAAATAGTCATGTCTTTTGACTTGTTTTAGCAAAAGAACTGCTAACTGCTAAAATGTCTGCTTGAATAGGAGAAAATTGAGTAGTCTCCCTTTTGGATAAAGTGACTGGTGCCCAAATACCACCTATCACCAGCGACTGCTGTATGTAACTACAGAGAATTAGTCCTTAAGATCAGTATTATCAAAGGAGCATTTGTTTTTCAATTTTAAAAAAACTGGTTGCTTAAAATACATTACTAAGTCGTAATAAGTTATGAGAATAGGTATTAGAAGTGAGTAATATCCTTTTCTCCTGGAGTAGGTGGGAAAAAGGCAGGCCCTTTTTGGAAATCTTTGTTAAATTCTACAGATTGCAGATACTTGTTTTCCAACAGATGGAAGCAATCAACATTAGATAGCACCACATTTACTAACTTTTTGCAAAACGTTTGGAGATCAGAGGTTGGGTGGGTTAAGTGTAACAAATTAATGAATTTCCAGTAAATTGCAATACAAAATGCCGAAATGGTATATCATGATACGAGTATAGTAATAATACTGGTATACCAGATTTTTCTTCTTCACCAACATTTGCCCGTCTGGAACTAGCTTTGAGCACACCAATGTCTTATATTAGACTTGACAAAATGGCAGCTTCTGTGTATGAGCTAGTGAAGAACCCAAGAGAAAAAGAGTTCTGTTTAGAATAATTTTTCACTATAAAGGGAGTTAAGCACTAATACAATTGACAAAACTGTTGCTGTTTGTAATATTTGCAAAACTAAAATCAAGCATGCAAGCAGTACTTTTCATAAGTACTGTGCAACAGAGTGACACAACCTGTAATGCACCAGCTGAGGGTTCCATTAAAAGTGTTCTAGTTGTTTCAAATCAACATCCAAAAATTGAGGATATGCTATGTGCACAGACTAAATACAAATCTTCTGCACCAAGGTCCACAGCTATCACTCATGCCAGTTAGTTAGTTTCATTGTTCATGATTTGTGGTTGTACAGTTATGTTTTTAAATAAAGGACTTTTAAACATGGCATTAGTGCTTGATCCACGATATGTTGTGCCAACTAGACTGGTCTTCTCTGAGACAATTATCCACGATATGTATTTACAAGTCAAGGAGGATGTAAATGCATGCTTGCACTTAGCATCTAAAGTTGCATTAACAACTGCCAGCTGGACTTCCAGAGCAACGGAATCATATGTTACAGTAACTGCATGTTTTATTTCTCTTGATTGGAAACTTCAGTTATGTCTACAAACACAGGCTCTACCTTAGAGTCACACAGGTGCAAATAATGCTGCAGTTCTGTTGTCAGCTTTTAATGAATGGGGAATTCCATCCAATCCACCACTGGTACATGAGAATGCTTCAAACAAGGTTGTTGCAGCAACAGAAGCAGGATGTAACCCACATGTTGGTTGCTTTGCACACAATCTAAATTTAGCTCCCCAGAAATAACCGAAAATCAAAGATGTTAGCAGATGTCATGCCAGGATCAGAAGATGGTTTCATTTTCTTCTTTATATTTTATTAAATTCTTGGAAATTGCTCATTATTTCAGTACAAAATATGCAAAATCAAGATTCAAGTCATAAATGTTATCAATGACCGATACATATTGATATGTATTGCAATACAGACATGCCATATTGCGATATATTGCAATACATTTTTTCCTGGCAATACTGGGTGGGGTGGTTGGTTTCAGGAAATGCATGTGTGTCAGGAGGGTTCCAATTCAAGTAGGGTGCATTAACATTTCAAGTTTCCAGACCAGGGAGTGAGCAGGAATTTTGTGTAATCATTTTTGTACATTGGTCAGTGTATGGTTGGCCCCTTCAAGCACAGATCTGACAGAAGACACAAGGGTAAATGGATCATTCAGTGTAAATCCACTGATTCTGTTACGAGATCAAGACAGAGATAGAGTGTCTGAGAGGCATCAGTCTTGGGTATGGATTTGTTAATGATGAATCTAAGAAATTCCAAAACCAAAAATCAGAAGACTGGACTTGATTTCCCATGGCTTGTGATGTCAATTCAGCCAAGTTTGAAACAATATGAATGCACTTTCCTAACCTCTCCTGCCACAACTGAAAGGTATTCGCTATTGCTAACATCTTCAGGAGTCTGATGCCTAACGAATGCTCCTGATGGAGCCAGGCGGGCAGGAGGTGGGTACTGTAGCAAGTTGTGCTTGTGCCCATACAGAACATGGAGTTAACTCCTTAACAAGAACATATGTTGAATTCGTGGTCTCCCATACGTTAAGATGGCACTTCATATGATCCAATACTTTGATCATTACATAAGAGATGCTCCCTGGGAAGACATTTCCCCCCATCCACCCCATCACAAGCATAAAGGGGGTGTAGATGGAAATGGCCATAGTTCAATATTTATCTAATATTTCAATATCAACTTATATCTCTTCCTGCTCCACTCTGTAAAACTCTTACTGAAATCAAAGTCTTTAATAAGATTTTTCACTTGCAAAAGCTCTGCCAGTATTTCACTCTATTGAATTAGCAATCTGCTAACTTCTTAGCCAGCTGGCATACTGCTGTATCACTTAATGAAAAAAAGGAAGAGATTTCTATGATCTAAT